>CM067346.1:1653979-1668979 GCA_034190875.2 Urechis unicinctus
TTGTGATTGCACCATATGATCTACCGTCATAACGGTATTATTAGTTCTACGCGGACCTTGCTGTAATTCCGTTGACAGAGTGAAATAAGCTCAGTGGCATATTGGCGATACTTCAGTACAAATTTAGTAATGCTTTTCCGGGCGGTTTGGAAAACCAGAAACGCTTCGGAACACTGGCCCATGCACCGCCCGTATCGTACCGTTACGCTGGCCCGAACAACGCCCGTATCGTACCATGACGCTAGCCCAAAACACCGCCCATATCGTACCGTTACACTGGCCCACACATCGCCCGTATCGTACCGTTACGTTGGCCCACACACCGCCCATATCGTACCGTTACGCTGGCCCACACACCGCCCGTATCGTACCGTTACACTGGCCCACACACCGCCCATATCGTACCGTTACACTGGCCCACACACCGCCCATATCGTACCGTTACGCTGGCCCACACACCGCCCGTATCGTACCGTTACGTTGGCCCACACACCCTCCCTCTTATTCCTTGGCGTTGTCAACACAAAATCCGTATTTTGGAGCACAGCGAGCAGCGGTACAATTTCCATAAGTCAGCCGAGCCAACTAAAGAGCGATATTACATTTGTAAGTCAGTTAGAGCTCAACCCACGATGGAATAATTTCCATGCCTCACTCACAGCTAACAGCGGTATAACAATCTTACGTCATTTATAGCTAAACCAACTGCAGATTTATTTTCATGCTTCACTCACGCCTACTCAGGAGCGATATCAAAGTGTTACGTCATTAGTAGCGTCATTTGTAGCAATATGTTGACTGTACGTCACTCAAATTCCATTTAGCCGAGATAATGGGGAATATCAAATCTTACGTCATTTATAGCTAAACCAACTGCAGATTTATTTTCATGCTTCACTCACGCCTACTCAGGAGCGATATCAAAGTGTTACGTCATTAGTAGCGTCATTTGTAGCAATATGTTGACTGTACGTCACTCAAATTCCATTTAGCCGAGATAATGGGGAATATCAAAACCTTAGGGTAAAAGCCCTGACGCAATTAGGCTTCTGTATCACACCTAGTTTCTATTCCAGCGAGTGGGGCGGCGGGTGAGAGTCAAATGGACATTTGCACTTGATGAGCCCTCGCTATGAATCACAATCAGCCTCACCCATAGCCATTGCTCTTTCGTGGGTCCTTTGTATATGGCGTTAAGCCCTTTGATGTTGCTTATACTTTCATGGACTAGCTTTTACTCTAATGCTTACCGCCTTATCCGTGTATAGTCAGGGCAGCATCACAGAAAGTCACAATATTGCGGCTAGAATTTGAGGGTAATGATCTATGACGTCACACTGTGTTACGTGTATACTCCATTAACATTTATGATTAAATCAAATGAAAATTTGGGGCAAGACTTGCTTGTTATATTGAAGGCCACATGAACACGGTTTCAAATCGAGGATGATGGCGCAGATTGGAAGGAAACCGGAAACTTCGGGTTGTAAGTCCAACACATGTTTGCTTATGAACCACGAAGAGGCATTTGCAAGGCACTTACCTCTACCTATGTTTCAAACATCTAAGCCTCAGGTATGCAATAGCACAATTAAGCGCAGACATGTTCACCAAGCGCGTGGCCAGTACACATCAAGATTTGATCCTAAATGCTGGAGGCAGCTTGCTCAAAAATACGCGTGTGTGCAAATCCTTTGAAAACTTATTGGTGACGCCCTTGATCACAAAACAAACGACGCTCAATCAACATGAAATGAATAAAGGTATCCAGAACTGACCTGTCATCCAACTGGGGTGAGAGCTCATGTTTAACCAGGATATGGATTCTTCGTGGGGATCCTCCACGTTGTAGTCACCTGGGTTGGACCAGAGAACGTTCGAACCATTCCCTAAACCTGCCAAACCAATAGCACATTATTGTATCAATTGTCAATACAATAAAACGTGCATAATTTTTTAGGGGGGGGGAATGGTGTTTATGATGATGATAGTGATGACTATAATGGGGATTGTGGTGATGATAATGAACATGAATAGGATGATGATGATGGTGATGATGATGATGATGATGATGATGATGATATATTGTTGGAGCGAATGTGATAGTGGTGATGATTAAAATCATGATACCGACAATGAATTTGGTGATGATGATGACAATGTTTGGTAATGATCATATCAATAATGATGACGTGATGTCACCTTGTCAAATATTTAAAGGCAAATTAACGAGGACCAGCTACACTCGTCTACTCCTGTTTTCATGGTAAACATTGCATATGTTCCTATTCCGGAATATTTACATAGCATAAGAAGTACTAACCGTTATGACAATGCAATCTATGCTACTAGGAAATTGGGGTCGTAATCGCTTATGATATCGTAGATGACACGACGACGGGAATAGATTGAAGACGATAACAGTGAACGGATGGTAGTCCCAGACCTTCTTTTTGTCGCAGAGCAACCGAAAAAGGTGATAGTAAAAAAAGATTGCAAGAATTAACCAGTAAAATGACGTCATCAGAGTGGTTTCACCTCCAACTTTAACACGCGAAATAATTTCTCAGTTTAAATCTCTTGCGTTTCATAAATCTGCTATGGATTCTCTCGATTCAATAGCGCACATCCTTAGCACAATGAAAGTCAACAATATAAATACCACATCATTTCTATAAATACTGAGATAGGATGCGTGTATCGTGCAACCAGAATGCACATCACGTGATGACTATCTGCGGTGATCAATACAATAGATGCTTAGGATGGAAGGTGCCAGCCGCCAGAACCTGCTCCAAGATATGCCAGGCCACGCCAATTATCGACTGTTTAATCAACCTTAAGGTAGTCACTAAACCAGAGTAGCATTCTAATTGCACTTAATTAGATTCGGTTGCTACTCAAACTTGGATTAAAGCTCGGGCAGCGTAATAATTTGACTTTTGTTAGGGTAAACATCCCAGACATACTTTTTGATGAATGCCAGGAACGAATATCGAGTAGAAACCAATTTGGTTGTGATCTTTATATTAAATCGAGGTATAGCCATGAACGGTTTGCATCAAATATTTATGCTCCATTCAATCTAACTGTTGACGTGGGATACAGTGCTTTAGCTTTTCAGGACAAAATCAGTATATACAGGGCGACCGAGTTCAAACGAAATTAAAGTTTGGCTTTTCAACAGAGTACGAACTGATTTGTGTGAAGCATCTGAAATTTTAAATGTTATTTTAGTTTGATAAAATACTAAAGTCATCAAATGGCAGGCGGTTGTAATATCAACTCAATGCTTTGAGGAACGCAACAGCTTGGAAAAATATCAACAAATTACAATAAAGTGCACAGCGAATCAACATTGAGTACAATCACCGCCACTGTATGACTTTAAATGTATCAACAACTGGTGTTTCTAAGTGGTGTGCTATCTTGCAACTGCTGAACTCCTGATCATACTGACTTGTGTGGTTAACGATTGCAGACCAAAGTTGGTAGTCCGTGTATGCCGACAGAGTAACAACAAAATAATTGAAGCCATCAGCAAAACCTCCCTTAGTTGATAGTTTTGAAGCTATGAGAGAGCATTGAACTTGATATTACATTCAATAATTGCATTGAACTCATCTCGCCTAATACGCTAATGAGCAAATACACCTCAACCTTTCGTTTACACACTAGTCTGTGTTGCGATGGACATTGATCCAATGGCGTGCAATGGCTTCCTGGGAGCTTTACGAGCTCTGTGTGCATCAAATACATTTCATACGCATGGTTAATGGGCCTAACTCAATGTAAACCAATGAATGTTGAGGGTATGCAATGGTGCTTGAATTTTGTACTGTAGCTGCAACAACTGCATGGCGACTATACCTAAGGAGCATTCTTACCCTATAGCACTCATTCGACATCAATACATTGATGAAATATTGTGGGAATCATCTTGAAATCAGCCTATTACAAATAATCGAATGCCGTTTTGCCAATTTTCTTAAACAACCGTCGGCAACAAGCACACGAAATATATCCTATTCGACGTCATCAAACCAAATGACAATATCATAAATATAACCATATCAAGAGACTCATTCGATGAGATTCAAATTATACATGAACTAGATAGTGCAGCTGAAAGTTGTAATCTAGAATTGTTATTGTATATTAAAGCCAACTTAACAAAATCAAATGTAAGAGTTTTTGATCTGACCCATATGCATGTGAGACCCTGAGATACATATGAATATCAAAATTCCGCAAAAGTTAAATAAATACGGAGAACATTGGGATTTTGATGAAATTACGTGATGCTGCAGGGGTGGGGGTATGTTTGCTGTTGTTACGGGGAGTCATGGAGGGTGTCTGTGCTAGTGTTAAGGAGTGTCGCAAGGAGAATAGTAGGATGGGGTATGGTGTCAAACAGCGGACAAATAAGCTTACATAGTCTTTGGAATAGCCAATTTAGAAATGATGTCAAGATGACTCACATGACGAGGATTAGTTTAATCATTTGCTTTCTATATGAATGGACGTTTCTTGATGTACCTTATCAATCAGATCATTCATTGGCATCCTCTGCTCATCATGCCACTTAAATAATCACGAGTGAATTTCTCACTGTTGTTGTGTGCATTATTTTACCAAGGAAATATTAATGAAAGACCAAATGTTAGGAGCATATATACAGTTAGGTTGATTTGCAATCATAGGGATTATACTATATATTACTCTTACAAAGGCGGCAATGGGTTATCAATAACTTAAAATCAAACAATTGTTTACCCATACAAAATATATAAAAGATTATAGATACCAGCGTATCACCAATAAATTTGAAAACTAAACCAATATTCAGTTAGTCGACCGGTTATAGATTGTGGCTCTTCAAATAGCAACATTTTGACGAGCTTAAAATGGAGGGGATGAACAGAAAATGACTATCCGTAGAAATAATAGGTAATTGTAGGATCTTGTCAACTGTTAAAACAGTAATTTTATTTACTTTTTTGAGATTTATGTCAAAACGGGTTGTATTACGATAATTCTACATATTATTTCATTGGTTGCTATGTAGCACCATACCATTAAGGTCATATTAGTTTTAAATGTATTGCTTTCCATTTTATCTACCTCGGGTGCTTAGAAGAAAAAGCTGGGCCTCACCGATTCATTTCGTCAAGTTGAATTGTGTTTGGCCTTTAATTAATCAATACGAGGTGTCACACCAGACAATAATCCCCATTCATAGGGAAGTACACCTCATTCATAAAAATGTGAATGTGCAAGGCACCTGTCTCTGATACACATATTCAATACTAGATTTCAATATGATATTTGATCCGACAGGAATTAATCAGATAATGTTGTTTATTTGCATGAATATGTCATCTCTAAAATATGCAATATCGTGTGTGTGCCCAAGCAAGCTCGGGTATTGAAGAGGATATGAAACAGTCTTGAAATCATAAGAGCCTTTGAAGGATTTATGTTTATAGCAACGTCGAGTAAAACTAAAAAAGCCGTCTCGTGGGATATTTTGTACAACAACCCCCTCGTCTAAACACAACTCAACTGCTTTGTTATTGTATCAGTCTCTGAATGCATTTGACATTAACAAAGTAACTAACATTCAATACCATAGACGTTTGCAAGATGTGTATGAATGTAGTGTATAATATTCGCGGGCGTAGCCAAATGCAATCAATTATGCTGACATAGTTTCGGTTTGTAAGGACGTAAGGTTGTGTACACTTGTTAAATGAGCACTATGACTTGCGACATCCGTTACATTGGCAAATGCCATGTTTGGGTTCATATCACATGGAAACGATGAGCAAATGAGGAGGCAATCGTTTACAAAGAATCAATGGAAAACATCGCCATGAATATTCATTGACCATTCTAAATACACGTGATACAATACGATACAATGAGCAGGTGCAATCGCTTTATATCTATGTCTTTTCTGCACTTTGATTGTGTTTGATTACTGTGGTAGATTATGCAAAAACGTTACCATCAATCAACGAATTTTATTCATCAACTTCAAGCATCTGTCATGCTAACGATGAAATAATTCAAGTTCATCTCGCATAGACATAGTGTGAATATATCTCGTACAACTTTGGTAATCTCATACGGCCCGTTGAAATTGCTTGTAATGTGAGAAGCGATATTAAGACGGTGATGCATCGAAAATGTTTACAGATAATGGATAAAAACCCGGCGCCTTCGTTTTGTAGCAAGACAACCGATAAAGACGATCTTATAAATATATTTTATAATCTGCAAGAATTACCAAGTTGAAAGATATTATAATTTTCACTGGCAAACCTCAGGTTTATGGACAGTCGAAATCTTTTACGCAATATCCATCTATCAGTGATGCCTCGATTTCAATGGCGCACACTCTTTACTCAATGAAGGTCAACAACATAACCGCCACATAAGACCCATAAAATGATAGTTATGATGCAATTATCGTGTAACCACGATGTGACTGTTTGTGGTGATCGACACAGCAGATACTTAGAATGTAAGATGCCAGCCTCCTAAATAAAACCGTAACTACACCTCAGTATGGAAAGTTTTATAAATAACGCAACCTAAAACTAGTTACTAAGGCAGAGTAACGTTATATTTTTTTTGCCAATGAGATTATGTTGTCACTCGGAATTAATGGACAGAGCCGGACAAAAATCGTAATAATATGACTTCTTGCATAGTAAATAAACCCGGATGGTTAACCATTTGATGAAAACATGCAACTTAGCCATAAATTTGGATGAATGTCAGTAACGATAGGCGAACCGAACCTAACGATAAACGATATGTATGATAAATCAAGATGCAGGCATGTCAAATGCACTTTAGTGTTGCAATATTTGTGTTCCAGACAACTAACCTCTTGACATGAGGTACAATATTTCAGCTTCTGAAAATTAGATCTAGGTGAAAAGTTAAAGTTAACGGTAATAAGAAAATCAAACTAAAAACATCAATATTGTAGCACACATTATTGCTCTAGGCACAATAACGTTGACCAAGTTACATAATAAAGAGCAAATTGATCGACGGACAGCATCTGAAAATACACACTCAAATGTTGTTTTACTTAGGGCGGCTACAATGTTGAAGAACTAGAACGCGATTCAATCACTCGCTTTTAACCCGGTACTCTACTCGGTGTAGTAAGACGAGCCACTGCCTATACAAGTCTAAATAATTCACAAATCACAGCGTATCGACATTGCATCACTGGAGTGAAAAAGCCACAAGATGTATGCTCTTCAATAATATATGCACCGTGGCAATTATCCGTGCTATAACTTGCAACTGCAGAGCAGAACTCAAAGTCATATTTATTAGTTTTGTTGATGATTCCATACGGAAGTCTGTACTCTTTGATAAGAGACTGCCAATAGAATAACAGCAACGGTTGAAACCAGAAGCGAAACCTTCTGTTGGCAAAATGATCGCTACTTGAAGAAAATACATGATAGCAAGACCCTCATTGATGAAGGTGATACTCGCAAATAATGTCAACATGGATGAAGCCAATAGCGTAGCGTACAAGTTCAATTCAATCAACATGTGGACAAATTTCATCTAAGTTATCTTCCTATTTCTGTGTAACGGAACTGATACCACTAATAACATTGGTGCAATTAAATAGTTGTATTAACAGATTATGATCCATATTGACATAATATCGTCCTCGCCTAATGCGATTCACTCATGAAAGTCTTACAAATTCACCACCAGGCGACACATAGTCATCGATGGACAATGAATTGATCTGCACGAAAGGGTACAAGTATTCCATTACACAGGGAGTGGTAATGACGTAAAAAAAGGTTCTAGAATATCATTTGATAGCTCAATATGGATTTAATTGGGTACCAAACGAACCTCAACAAGCACACTTACACACGCACACACACTAACACTCTAACACATACACACACACATATATACATATATAAATATATATATATGCATATATGTATTTATATATACATATACATACACACACACACAGATATATATATATATATATATATATATATATATATATATAGATATATATATATAGATATGTATTTAGAGATATACATATACAGATATACACACACACACACACATATATAAGATTATATATATAGATAGATATATATATATATATATAGATATATATATATATATATATATATATATATATATATATATATATATATATATATATATATATATATATATATATATATATATATATATATATATATATATATATATATATATGCATTGATTGTTAAGGCATATGTGTGGTCACACCTATCCTTCGATTAGATGGATATGCCACGACATGATTCCGTCGTCCCATAGCAAACAATTGCTTATTTGTGCACAGAGCCAATGGGTAGATGAAGTGGCACCAACACTAAAACAAAATAACAAATCTGTGTTTGACGATGCCCCCAGTGTGCCATCGTCCTTTTAACACCATGTTAGAATTCGAAATCCGATTCCAATAGTCATAGAGCAATTGCGTATTCTATATAACATTTTGGATAGCTATATTTCATCACAGCTGTATCATTCAGCGCAAAATAGACTTTTGGATGAAATGGAGTTAATAATCCAAATGTTTTCACGATTAAGGGCCAATAGTGAAATGATGAATGTGAATAGGATGTGATCAACACAAAGACAGCAAATATAGCGGCAAAATGAGTAGATAAAGGCATTGACAAGTCAGCTTTGAAATAAAAACGTGACCTATTACTCGTTCTTACGCCAGCAAATGTAACATTGCAGAGCTTTGAAATGCTTTATTGTAAAGAAGAACATTATCCCAGTGTGAGGGAACTGGCTATGGGTATTGTGTAAGCGACAATAATCGGGTTAGGGGTGAGGGAGAGGGGTGAGGCAGAGGGGTTAGAGGTAGAGTCATAAAATCACTAGCTGCGATATCCCAGAGGAAATCGGTAATGCGACCCGATATTGCTTTTTAACCCTTTTAAATGACAAAGGCGCTCTACGTTGCCCAGGATTAGATCACAGTACCCTAACCAAAGTATTAATTCTGCTTTTTTCTGATACTGCGTGACCTGCTGTTTCCTGAAATTTAATATCGCGGGCTTTATTTTTGTAACAGCACAACGCCCGCGAGACTTCTAACACATCCGATTGCGCTCTGATGGCGGTATAATTTGAGCTTATTTGACGCTTTGAAGCGAACATACGATGGAAATAACACTTGCCTAGACCAACTTAGGTTTTTCTTAATTAAAAGAGACACGTGTAGGTCAAGGTTGATAGACGAGGACTACATCAACCGTTAGGTCCATCAACCGTTAGAAGAGTGTTCTGAAGTGACCTAAAATATCTCCCGTGAAAAACATATTTATTCAGCTGGGATCCGCTACTATTTCATATGGCAAAAGTCCCGGCAACTTAAGAAATACATCTCAGCACTAACGGCACTTGTCCTGATTTTCTGTTGTTATATCAGAGAGTGTTCCAGGAGTGCTGCTTTTAGTTATTGACTGTCCTCAGAAGTACCACACGTGCGGCATCGTATACAAGCACAGATGTCTTTGAAGTGTTAAGTTCTGTTAAACTAATAGTCTTTCTGAAGTTGTGGAAGAAACACCTCCGCAAGGAAGAAGGTTAATGGTCGAAAAACACAATATTCTTAACGTATGTTCAACCGCTGTTCTGCTGTCACTAAATACTGTTCATCGCACTGATAAACAAACAGAGAAAACCAGAAAGGATTTGATTACACCCTACCACTCCGTTTCATAGTAAACCAAATAAAACGATATTTCAGTTTCACATTAATCAAATAAAATGACATTTCATGCACAGTAACGGACACCGGCAGTGAAAACAAGGCCCGTTATCCGAGTAATGAGACATTGTAACAGATGGCATATATCTTCACATCAAAACTCATCTGCTCCCCATTACAGGGAACATCTATCAACGTTATCGCCACATATCCAACCCACTGCACAGCAGGAATAAGTATTGAGATAAACTGTCAATTTTCAAACATTCTATTGCCATCACCTGGAACAGCACGGCTACGTTCTTGATCTAAAAAAAACGATAGAGAAGCAAAGTAGCTGTCTATTCAACTGAGTCGGCTGAACAAATCCGGCATATTACCAAGTCTTCGACCAAAGGTATGTATTGCACAAACATAGCTTCTATGGGACAAGTTGCTCTCGTGAAATTGTTGCGAGGTTGTTTTTGTATTCAACTAACTATACAAAGTTGAAAGTCCTGAAATCACGTAATTTGCAATTTCAATGATCGTGCCTAAGTAACATTTTCTAGCTAACACACTTGTTCCACAAAGAGTATTGAAGATAGGATGATAAACACGTATTGACGTCAAGCGGGATTGCTGAACTGATTATAATTGCCCGCGATGCACTTTTCTATAGGCAAATTATTTGAAGAATTGCATAACATGTAAAATACCATGACCACCTGACATAATTCATCAGAGCATAGATAATTAAGTCGCAAATATTCAAGTTGTATATGCCATCAAAATGCACCAGGGGATCAGGATGGGAACTGACTTCATTGTACTGTTTAACCTACACCGGTAGCATAATAACATATGTAATAAATGGAGATTTGAATCAGATGACCTTTAGATTTGCATCCTTAATGTTTAGCAATACAGCCAAGTGCAGTATTTGTGAGGGTCAATATTGCAATAAACTGTAACTCTACGCAAACCTGATTTCACTCCCATTCAATTGGTAATGTGAAGAGTGGAACAATATGCCCCATGCTCGCAGTACGGGAGACGTTAATTTCATCATGAAAATGGAAGTCTGATGAAAGAAAGCTTGTAGCCTTTTGATATCGTCACAAATAATGTAATATGTAAGCAGATGGAATCTGGTATTATTATGAAAAACAACTCCATTAATAACACGCTCGGGAATGCCGAAAGATTGGCCTGGTACCAATAACACAAGTATGGGCGTATATTGTCTGATTCTCTGTCATCCTCTATGCTCCAATAAATGGTTGAATATCGATGTATGATAATGGGTAGTTATATGGTATTGGATATTTTGTACAATCATTGAAATAATTTGGATAAAAGTGCATCGCGGGCAATTGTAATCAGTTCAGCAAGTAATATGATATATAATAGAATGGGCTATTTTAAAGGCGTGTTACTGCAGTTGGTCGCTTTGCGTAGAGGTATACTTCACTTGATTGCGATAATGAGCAACGTCACTATGAAAAAGGTATTACAGATAATATTAATGTGTCAATAGGTAAGATGATCGCGTACACACCAGCACAATCGCACATAATGTAGACCGATGAAAATGAAAATTGGGGATGCTAATGTGGTAGTCATCAGAAATATCCTTATCTGTGGGGAAGCGATTGGTAGTCCGTTTATTCCTACGGCATCGATATCAGTCCAGAGTGATAAAAATAATGAATGGGAGCTAGTAGTAAGTTCATTAGGTTACCCAACTGGACTGTATCGGAAGTAGATCTGTAATCGGCGAGGCCTAGGCTGAACTATGGTGAAGAAAAACACATCGACAAAGACTAAGAAAGTCATCAAGAGAGTAATATAGAAATAGCCGGAATGTCATTTGAAGTAAGTGAGAACATTGATTGGTTCGCAAGATTATCAGTTAGTCATTTTGGTAACAATGGATAATGTGGAAGAGAAGGATCAATCCGTTCCTTGTTCTCAGACAGCTAGTATCAACAATAAGTTAAAATCATGCTGTAGGACGCTCCCATACTGCATCTGACGATATCAACCTAATATCGTCTATAGGACGCTCCCATACTGCAACTGACGATATCAACCTAATGTCGTCGTCTATAGGACGCTCCCATACTGCATCTGACGATATCAACCTAATGTCGTCGTCTATAGGACGCTCCCATACTGCATCTGACGATATCAACCTAATGTCGTCGTCTATAGGACGCTCCCATACTGCAACTGATGATATCAACCTAATATCGTCGTCTATAGGACGCTCCCATACTGCATCTGATGATATCAACCTAATGTCGTCGTCTATAGGACGCTCCCATACTGCAACTGATGATATCAACCTAATATCGTCGTCTATAGGACGCTCCCATACTGCAACTGATGATATCAACCTAATGTCGTCGTCTATAGGACGCTCCCATACTGCAACTGATGATATCAACCTAATGTCGTCGTCTATAGGACGCTTCCATACTGCAACTGATGATATCAACCTAATATCGTCGTCTATAGGACGCTCCCATACTGCAACTGATGATATCAACCTAATGTCGTCGTCTATAGGACGCTCCCATACTGCAACTGATGATATCAACCTAATGTCGTCGTCTATAGGACGCTTCAATACTGCAACTGATGATATCAACCTAATATCGTCGTCTATAGGACGCTCCCATACTGCAACTGATGATATCAATCTAATATCGCCGGATTTGACATTTCCCTGACAGCGAACGCAGGTTGATCTTGTTAACACATTAACCCCACCTGAATTGTCAGGGCCATTTAACAGCAAGAAATAGTAAACGATTGTGTTTGAACAATCATTTGGTTCTCTTTGTGAATTTGTATTTTCCGGTCAAATAGGAAACTGCTAGATATGGATTCACATCAATTTTGGTGGTAAGCATATAACGAAGAACAAACCTACACTATGTACTGGACTGAAATGCCCAGAAGAACATCCGAGTTACGACATGAACAGATGTTTGCTCCCAATGAAAGTTGTCAGACTGAAGCCCGAAAACCGGAATTAATGCATTGCGAGGCTGGCTATGAGCAAATAGCATGGATTAGCAATAATGTACGTTAATATTGTGGAGCATTATGAAAATAAAAGACTGATGCTAAGCAGGCAATTCTTGATGATAGCAGGTCGCATGGTTGTATTTGCAACACATTTGAATCTTAACGGCAGCCTACATATTAATAACTTTACCCGGGAAGAGTCCGCCCCTTGTCGTTGGTAGCCATAACTATAAAGAATGTAAAAAAGGCGTGAATATAACAGTAAGCAATGAGCCACACAAGAAAGAAAATGTTTGCTTGTTTGCTTTTTGCAAATACACATACTGACATAAGTTGCAAAAATGCTCAATAGATATTTTTTCGTCAAAGCCTTTACAATCGTGTAGAATCGGAGCACATCATTAGTTTTTAAATAGCCACCACCGCCCGCATTCGAGCTAAATTCCTATTTATTGCAACGACAAATCATACTTGTTGCCATAACGTCTCCATATCACAATACGTTTGTCAATTAGGAGTCTAATAGACAATAATTAGGCCCATGCATACCTGCTAACGGGGCATTATATAAAAGAAAATGATATACAGTCATGTATAACTTTGCAGCAATGTCGAAACCCAATGGTGTCTTGTCAATTATGTAGTGTCTCTCAGACGACCGATACAATACTATACTACGGGAACATAATGAACTGGTAGCTGGTTACTGCCATTTGCACATAGGGATCCTGTGCTTCATATAAGTATGTATGCATAAAAACCAATATTTGCCATTTGCGATTACTTGCAATTCACGTTACATGATTGTGTGATGAACTTTTGATGATTAGAAAAAATCACGTCCACAGCGTTATGTGTTTTACGGCAAAATATTAACCTCCTTAATAGCACCCTAATTATCTGTTGACTGTTGGACATCAGTTAGTATGCGCAGTAAAGTCATAAATCGTTATAATGCGTGGCTCTCCAGCGTCGTCCGATAATAAATAATGCAGGTAACACTATCGGTATATGCAATTATACATAACGTCATAATGAATGCAGAGGTGTTTCTCAACATGACGGCTTGTGTCCCCATCAAATTATGAGCATAACGAATTGTCACATCCATACAACAACGTTGCGTGTTAAACACCTAGCATAATCTTTGGTAATGTCATAATTCGTAACGTCAATAGACCACTCAAATCAATATTACGGCTGGCAATTTATCGTCAAGGTATGTTCATTCGTGGAAAAGTTCTTTGAATATTTAATGCCGTTCCCTGAACGTTGTGCGCTGCCAGTGAATACATAATCTTTTACTATAGAGTACTCGTCAACACAACGACAATAAGCATTCGTAGAGTAAATTCAAACAACATATAGAAGATGCGTCGTTATATATACTAAGAATTCTTCCAACTATGAGCCCCAAACAAAGAGAGGAAAAAACTGCTATGATTATTTGTTTGGGCAAGTTTGCTTTGCTTGATAGTTACGATTCACTGCTTTGGGCGATTAGAACAGAAAGCGATCTTAACATCAGTTACGAGCCGTGTTAGCCGTCATGTACCCATAATAGCACGTTGACATATAATTAGATTCATTGCCTTCTTGCCTTTTTGAATGCAAAAGATATGCAATCGATTGCATAACATCTTTGTAGTAAGGTTTTGTGGATGCCACACCCTATTGACCTTGTCCGAGAGTAAGTGACCTGCTATTCTCATGTTCAACAAAGCCAAACACCAAACACATCTATCCCAATTAGCTGATTTTAGGCAAGTTACGCAGGCCGTCATTCGTAAGCCACTAATTCAGATAGATAATGGTCACAACCATAAGCCCTGGGTTATGTCAATCATTCATTTTACAAAACTTCACTTTTGTTGTCTTTACATCTTATGGATTCAAGTAAGAGAGCCATTTCACAAGGCTACATTTCTACACATTTTGATCTAAAGATCTGATATCATGATCAATTATCAAATCATGTAAATGCTGCTTTTCGAAGTTTATTGAGCCCTGTATGAGAGAATAAGGAACAATTCCTTTGGGGATGACCAAAATTAAGCCTCAAACCTTATACTCAACGTCCTTGGGCTAGGAGTAAGAACAAGTTACATGAAAACAAAGCGAAAAGAATAAATTAAAGCCCTAAATAGCCAAAATTACCGACTGTAAATTCAAATGGTGACAACCCATATTTA
>CM067346.1:1673979-1676479 GCA_034190875.2 Urechis unicinctus
AAATGGACCGTGAAGATCAGATTACAAATAGATTGAGTGTTACACAAATATTTTCACCACGCCTTATGTCATACATCAGGCAAAGGTACTTGTAGCATTCATATGATGAGCGTGACACCTACCTGTAAGACACACGAGCCAAATAACAATCACTGTCTGTAAGTTAACCTTTTCTCTCGCCATCGTCTATGCCAAGCCTGATTAACCAGCCCTCGGCAAGCTGCTTCGACTGAGTATGCGTGGGCGCAGTAGTGTTTACGTCATACAGAGTAGAAGAAGTCGGCGTGGTAACAATGACAGTTCACGGGTGGCTAGCCGGGGGTAATCAGTGAAGAAATGTTTGCTGTCAATCAGGATATATGATCAGCCAGCTCGATGTCATTGTCAAGGATTGGTTTCAAGAAAGCTGTGGTTACGGCGTATGAAAAGGCACCAACGACATTAGCGATCCTAACCAGCAGTCACAACGCAAATCCGTAGTTTCTTGTAGCATGTGTCTTTGTGGTGAAGTGATTATATTCTTGCACTTACAAGACACACATACTATTGTTTTGCTGAAGGTTTAATGGGGCAGCTATTGGGACAGCACCTGGAAAAACCATATGGCGCGCAGATTGTAAAAGTGCCCCACTCGTCTGGTGCTAATAACTATGGCGTGGAAACACCGGATCTGCATAAGAAAATGTAATGAAAATAACAGAAAAGGCTGTTAATCATTATATCGGTTAAGGGGGATGTAAAGCATCCGGCAACACCTTTACTTAGATTAACAATGTGTGGTTAACCCAAAGAATTTAATACACTATTATGGGATAAATTACGCATGCTATTTGGTAGTCAAAAACAATTGTAAACTTAGTATTGGCATTTCGATATACATTGACTTTTAACTCTCGTGGTGAAGGTTGGTAAATATGAGGTCATGTGAACTCACTCCTGGAAGCATTCACGTAGCCGGATTTGTAGCGCCCTAGCTTTTTCAATCAATTTGGGGTATTCCTGTTGAAGTACGGGTTGCATGTTGATCAACAGACATATTCCGTTCACTGGTCACTATGTAAGCTAGAGTCAGACCAAGGGCTCAAGTTTTATTGATCCGCTTTATGAAAAATGCAGACAATGATTTCCTCCTGCTGCAGAATCTGCCAAACGCTAGTGCTCTTTAATTGATGCTATACCACTGACGAGCAATGGATGCAGGTCATCTGCTGCTCACTGCGCTCGTTGCCTGAAGTGACTGAATGCTGCGTTGGGGGTGGAATGTAAATCCTGTATGGAAGCAGGCGCTATAATGCGCAGCAAGTGCAGCGCAACTGACAGACTGACAAGCTATACTAGAGGAGCCTTACGGGCACAATCGCTCCCTGCAGCAGAGGCAATGGCACTGTTTAAGGTATGGCGCGGTTTTGTGGTTCCCAACTATTTGTAATCCTTATAGATGTGGCTCCATAATAACTATTAAACCTCACACTCGCTGGAGTGTGTTAGCCGTAGCTTGTTTAAGAATAGCATTCACAAATAGAACACATCCAAATCAGTATGTTTTGTTCTGATTTCTCAACAGGTTGATCGCTGCATTATAGCATACTAACACGCAACCCGCTAAAAACAGTAAATTTTTCATCATTCCAATCCCTAAAACGCTGCCAGGACCCAAGCTCAAATTCACATGGTGCGAAATTGTGGCCAAAACCTCAACACACTATGCGTCAATTAAATTATGTTTATTGAACCGACTGTCAGCCAAACGCCAAGAATACAATACCCTCATTAAACAACAACCTTATAGGATGAAAGACAAGCGGCAGTTGTGTCCGCAGTTGCTTAATTCTAGTTTCATGGATGCCCGACCATGGAATAGTTACATACTCGAAGCAGGCGCACACCGAACACGCTGACAAAATGGATGCCTGCAGTTGGATCTATTGTAACGATAAAGCCCGTACGGCAAACTACATCAGATAAATGCATAGAAAAAACTCAAAATCATATCGAAATAATACACAGCAACCAGCTCCATTGATTATTATCCACTTTTCCTTAATAAAATGGATGCTATTCAGAGGAAATTCCGTAAATGTATGTGGATGGTCCAAATGAAGCCCCAACCATGAACATTATCTAACGTTTGTCACAAATTCTTAGCTTCAAACAGCAAAGTGTCCTTGGGCTTTGAGTGAGAATGAATAACACGCAACCGTAAATATCCAGAATGACCTGTTGCAACTGTAATGTGTGACATGACTCTATCTTCAGCCTGTATAACTTCAAGCCAACTGTTAGACTTGGACGTTTATTGCCACATGCAAGGGCAGTATATCTGGTAGAAAAAGCAATTGAATATATTAGGAACAAAGAATATCAAGCAGCTGTGAGATGTAACTTGGGTACCATCGTTAACCGTTGCTCGCTATTGTTGAACACACGGGGGCCGTATTCATGAACGAATCTCACCAAGGTCGACTAACTTAAGTTATTAATCTCTGATCATATCAACAAT
>CM067346.1:1683979-1831479 GCA_034190875.2 Urechis unicinctus
CAAAAATGATGATACAGTGCCTAGTATGATATCCAGGACATTCCTCTTGTCAAGGTCATCCGGCATAAACTCAATGTAAAAAGGAATATATTTGCAATTTATTCTACTTACAGGAAACGAAATGCATCAAATTACAGAATTGCATTTGGCCACAGCAGTGTGCTTGGAATCTAGCATTTCATATTAATGATAGTTTGAGCTCTATTTCGCAATACGAGCAACCGATGTTGTATTTGAGCCAACAGGATAGAACGAATCCATTGGCCTAGTATTTTATGGAGATTCATCGGAAAGCTGTTCATCCTGGTAACATTGAGTCTACTGTAACTTACTGCGCAATATGAGGAACACATACGAGTACTGTCTGTCAGGATGGATTATCTCTTTTGCCTACATCTAACTCATCCTCGCATCCATGCGTTACATTTGCTGCAACTTGGTTATTTCCACAACGCCACGTTTTATACCAAATCCACCGTTAAGCAACACGAGACCTTCTTTGTCTTGTTTCACAGCGAACTGAGCACATCGCACTGCATCACTAGCTGAATACGGGCAATCCAGAGCTCATGTCCTCTGCGTAAATTGCGTTGTCAATCATGGTTCCGTTTTCCGCTTAATAAGTCATGCATTTTTTTGAGACACGTAACTGTAAAGATAAGACAACGCCCCCCTCCTCCACCACCAACAGATAAAATCCTTTTGGTAAGAGAGAACCGCGTGTGTATGATATGCATTCCGTAGGTCACTGACAGCGATATATCACCCATTGAATAATATGCGGTTGAAGCAACTGTAACAGCAACTATCGCCATACATATGTTTACTATTGCATGGGAGACTGTTACGAGGTGTCTAGTACATCTAGATATCCAATAATGTTGATACAAGGAAGGGCTAAATCACTTTAAATCTATTGTGAACTAAGCCCTGTTAATAGGTAAGTAGAATGTGCGTCCGTGTTACATAAATTATAGCTGCTGTAAGTTATTGAAGACATTTGTATCCAAGAACTGTTGTTAACACGCTGCTCTGTAATGGGGAATTAGAAAATGCTTTACAAGATACCGCTCAAAGTTATTGCAGCATCATAATTCTGTAACTGTAAGCGATAGCAAGCATACCCTGTATCGCTAGCCATTATATCATGGGATTCCGAGTTATAATTAATCTGCAGCCGCCGACAACACAATGCAAGTATATGTTGGGGACAAGGGCCCATGGGGTGCATGATGTATAACTGTCGGTTTGGTACAACAGCACTGAAAAGTACGTATCGTCGTAGTAAACATGGAAATCCCCAAAGCAAATGATGAAAAGTACGTCCTTCTAGGCTTGATACAGAGGTTAGGTGGGCGTCACACACATCGCTTCACAAAGCGGACGATCTATAGTCCAACATACCAGCCTTGGTGGCAAGTGTCACTTACCGTACAACAGCCTTTTATTTTTGTTCAAGCAAATGATTAGTTTTTATAAAATTTCTAATTGCAAAAGTTTTCATTCCTGGTCGGTACATATAATTCTTATTAACAACGCAAACTGTTGGTTTTGATGGACGACATTTATGTTGTATATCTGCAATTACTCAAGCAAAATTCAGTCGGTTGTATACAAGACGTGTCCGCATAAGCAAGTTGGCCTAACCAGACAGTGCATAGTTAAAATATAAGTATCATCCCTATCATATATTACCAGCGTAAACAACATTGGCTGAACTGTGATTAATTTGATGTTTTTGTGATTTACACTGCTGATGAGTCTTCATGTAAACACGACTCAGATTGATTTGATTGACCTATCTGATTTGTTAAGCATCAAAGGGGTATTAGTCGTAGTGCATATTATGAACAGTCAATGTAAAGAGCACTTTTATCCTCTCATTTCTGCTCACACATACGCGACGAAGGCATGGATGTTCCCAGCCAACGATGCATATCCACCTCCCTCAACCCTTGCCGTCTAGCTATTGGAATGTAAAAGTCTGTGCTGGCCTCTAATACTAGATTTAAAGCCCTTGATCAGGTTGATATATCAATTATGTTTATGTCCACGACAAGTGTCTTAACTATTTCCAATTTTATCCATTTTTAACACGTTAGCACTAGTCCTGCCTGTTTTTGGTGGTCTGCAAATTTAATTGTTAATTAATATTGTCCAATAATCTTGTTTGCTTAAACACGTTCATGCTGCGCTTATGCTATAAATCAGCAGCAGGTGGTTCAGCTAACTGAAAGTGTATAAGAAAATCTGTCAGCTGCAAATATAAACCATCCCAAAGAGCTGTTTAGCAATACTAACTAGTTAGTCCCAATGGATAGTATTCATCATGCATACCTCATACTAATTCCCTGGTGATGCAGAGTATACGCAGAAAATATCTAGGGCCTGCCTCTCTTAGGCAGACATTACCATATTAAGAGTTACTACATAGTCAATGGGAAGATTTGTGGTTTGGTATAGCTTCCTTATTCCCTTTTGGCCATATGCAGTGCCCTGTGTGCACTATGTATGTCTGAGGGACCGTGCGGGCGGAACTCCTAGTTCTTGTATTAGCAATGGACAATGCGGAAGAAGAATAAGATCAATTGGCGCTCAGCAATAATTCTGCTTGCTTTATACGTCTGCAGAAACACTTTAGTAAACCTTAATTAACATTTATACTTTCTTTACCTAGTCCTAGCAATTATATTAACAAGGGTGTCATTTACTACATCACCATCGAAAGCTGGTTGGATTGCCTGCGACGAGAGCAACTATTTTTACCAACATACTGTGATGTTCTGCGATAACATTTAACCATGCTTCTGTCGACTAGCTGGGCGCAATATTTGCATGCAGGAGCTTTTGTGTGCGATTGGAATCTATATTGGATAAAGTTTCATGACATCTGTCAATATATATTATCAAATTAGAATTGTTCATCAATCACATTGATGACCACCAGTATATGAGAGACTATGAACTTCCTGTTTCTAATTAATTGACATTCCATTGCCCTCAGGTGAGAGTTGTCTAGGTGATATAGAACATGGCGGGTATCGCTAACTGTTAATTAGCAAAGAACTTACATATTCACTGGATAATTCGCTTGACCTAACACTGCTCGGGATCCATTAGAATGTTCCCAGGTATTGGATGGGCTCGTCCCGAACGTATGGTCACACACGAACGATAAAAATATTTCGTGAAATTAAGATAGATGTCGCTGGCGATTATATACATGGTCCACCTTCACTGCATAAGCTGTATAACATATTTATGCAGTACATCATAAATTTGAGCTCATCTGTAATTTATTGCAAAAATAGTGGCTTCGAGTAATTGATCGTAGATATATTACAATAGTATGTAGTTTTTTCAAAACGGTGTTGATGAAGAAGAGCTTTGATACATTTTGAAATCTCTACGAGGAACATGCACCGTATAGCAGTCACAACGTTAAAACCCGATACGTCTGCATTCAGAAACAGCTTTCCTAAGCAGTTTTACACTCAATCATTATCCATTTATCGAAGCGCTTATTGCTAGCGTCAACGTTGAAGGACATATTTAGGTTAACATTTACCCATCGCATAAGGAAGTATTCCCCAATAGCATACAAGAGCACCGACGAATGCGGGATTACCAACAGCCACCCTATATAAATGGGTAATTTGATATTATTATCCTCCTGCACATGCTATGAGCAACAAATGCGTCAAGGGGGTGAGCAGAAAAAAACTTTGACGTATCTTAAGCGTTTTAACGATACTAATAATGAGTCAACTGTAGTTTAAGGCTATATTTGTGAACGATGAGCGAGTACAGCAATCTGGTACAATTGAGTGATCAATATGTCAGCTTTGATGGCAATTACTTGATAAGCAAGATCTCAAATATTAATGTGTGGGAATATTTTCTGTGTTAAGCAAGGGTAATGACGTGTATTCATCTTTCTGTAACATACGGATATTATTCACTTGTTTGATAATTTATGAACTTCCATAAAATCACCTGCCATAAATGAATTACCTTGCCGCGTATGGACAGACGTTTTGTGAGGTCATGTCATTGGTTGCAATTATCAATCCTTGGTGAAGTATGACATTATATGATGCATCGTGGTCTTAAGCTCTGAGCATATAGTTTTAATAGAAGAATTTGAGTTTCGATATTCAGCGTTTTTATCCGGTGTCCATATCGCCGCAACATACACGAGTATATCTGACATGCATTTGGTAGGTAAAATGCTATGACTTAATCAATCGTCGACTTATGATATTAATGGTTTACAGCCAGCTGGGCAGAGTTACAATCAGTATTACGTTTTAGTGCCTGATATATCGTTGTAATTTTATTCCCCATATTAATACCACTCTTATGTGTGTACGCTATTTCGGATACAAGATAGGCATTTGTCTGTTGCCTTGGATGGAAGACAATTTAGACAACATACAACTCGTGTCTGTTGGGGACAATTCAGACATATGTAAACATAGGTTTGGATCATTATGTTTTGCAATATCTGTTACTTAATTAACCTACCAAACCGTAGAAGAACATAGAAATAACTGAAATAATACGAATGGTGTTAATGGCCACTCGTACACATTGCTAGCTCTATAATTTGACAGAGGATTGAATTATATGATTGCTGCAATGTATCGTTAATTTTTTGCTTTGAAAAGATATGACGTCATTTTGAAATAACTTTGTTACTTTTTGTATCATAAAGTTTTGGGGCCAATCTATCTGACAACAAAGTGCAAAGTACGAAAGGAACCACGCTTGTTTATGAAAATATACCTGTATTCAGGTTTCTATGTGGAATTCAAATGCCCGGAGGCTTAAACAATTACAAAGACTGCGAGGGACGCAATCGCGCGGACCTGCATCAATAACATTCTTCCAATATGATACTGATCAAAATTGCATCTTCTAAATGATACGAAGCTTGAGAATATATCGCTCCAAGCAGCGACGTCACATGTGCGCTTCCAAATTGTTAATGCTCGATCTTTTAAAGGTATGGGCGGGTGTCAGGAACCTCATTAGAGACTTATACCCAAAGCAACACATGACACATCAATAAAAGGGGCTGGGTCATATATCGTGTAACCTTTAAGTTGTATAACTCAAAGGACAAACTAGACATTGCATTAAAACGTGTCAATCATCTGTAGTACATTAACCTCCCGTATGAGTTAGGGACAGCCATTGGGGATTCGATCACATTGCTTAACATCCTATAACATCCTATAGGGCATACTAGCCTATGCGCATATATGCTCTTTAACCTTCGATTAGGATAATATTACAATTGTTTCCCATTAAAATAATTGATTTAAAACTATTCTTATCTGTTTAATGCAAAGCTATTATTCCAAGTGAACTGTTCTAGCCATGCTAACAATGCAATTACCCGTTGGTAATGGTAGATAGTATTCAGGTTGTACACTTGTTATTGCCTAAGTTGCAATCAGACTGAGGATGCGGACTATACACAGACGGGTTGCAATTGGTAGTACGTGTTCTGTATGAGCACATTGACAGTTCATATGGTAAAGATGGCACTGAAGTGTCGAATAGAATTAGGATTCGAACATTAAAGGACATTAAAGAAGTTTCGTTCACCATTCGTTCCTGGGGCCAAGTACACTGTCTTGTGTGCGTCATTGTGAATTGATGAAGCTGATACGCTAAACAGCTGGTTCATGCATTATCCGTAGGCACTTTACACTGTGACGAATATTGTCATGCCCAAAGCACACACATTAAAATGACATAATTCGCGATAACTGGATAGTCAGATCGAGGTTACTACGGTTGTGATACGATTAGATTACGTTTACGTACGAAAATGTTACTAACTATATTCTGAACTCCTACGACACTGCGACAAGATTACCCGAGTTATTGTCAAAAAGCAGGATAATTCTGCGTTTCTGTTACGAAATCAGAGCGATAATATGCGGCTAGCATACAAATGCCCAAGAAGGTAGTAAGACCAATTACAATACAAAGCGATATTGCTACGATATTTGTACGAGTTTTAAAAATTACCATCAATCTTTTTGATGAATATAGTTGCTGAGAGCCGACTATTCCAAACACTGGAGCATGAAAGAAAATGTAGTGGACGTCGAATGATGCACATATTGATGTAATTATCTAATAGGATCAATGTATAAATGCTTTACTTTGAGATAAAAAAAAGATGTAATGGCATATTCTGGTGCAACACTACTCTGTCAATACGAGCCAGGGGCTGTTAAACACGTTGGCGGACACAGTCTGCTCAAACTTATTTATCTAGTTGTGCAGAATAGGTGTTATCCCCACCCCAAAGGCTAAGTACGGGATTCACAGTTAATTTACGGGGATATTGGAGAACTCTTCTACACACTTTCAATGCTTTGCAGTGCTTAATTGTGACTGTTGGGCGTTATTGTTCAAAAAAAAATTATAACACACAACAATGAAGTGGAATACATGACAATGATTAGGATACTGTATATCATATTGATAGAAACATCAAATGTGACCGTCTAAGCGCATCATACGCAGCTAATGAGGCTTCGGAGAAAATACACAGCAAGCGTCAAATGCGCTCTTTGTTCCTAAAAGTATCATCTGAAACCTTTCCATGCAGCTGCTTTTAAGCCTACTGTAATTTAACGCGCTCTATAAGCAAGACATAAGAGTGCAGTGTTGGGATGGATTTTATGCATTGTTAGTTTGTAAACGCAATACTTCAAGGTATACGCGCCCTCTAATGTTGTGGATTGATTGTTGGAATCGAAAAATAGACATTTATAAACGAGGGCGTATTGTAGCCATTGTGGCTGCGTCTGTGTGAAGAAAATATAACCAATGAATCATACAAATTACAGTCGCATGTGGTCGTTTTGAAAAACTACTGTGCGTTCGTGTAGTGCCAAGGATGTTTTAGATTAATGGGGGCGCATTGTTGGAGCTCAAAGACGCGAGGGACAGGTGTCTGTCTATTTTGTCCCACTAGAGCCTGCGCTCTGATCATTTCTACAACTGCAATCAAATGGAATGCTAAGAATCTTCTAGCCAAGCAATGACACACCACATTGACTATCCATAAAGTCATGCAACTGATTCCATTCATTAATGAATAAAACAACATGTGACTTGCGAACTTAATCACTTGGTTGGACAACACTAGGTTCTGTTAAGATAAGCCTTCTGTATAAGTGAACATACCGCGCTGTGCTTGTCCAACATTGGCAGTCTAGAGGACATGTTCTCTGAGTAAATCGGATTATCAACCACAGCTCTGGTTTCCTATTAATACGTCATTACTACCATTTTTACGGACAAGAACAAACTTATTGTAATGTAAAACCACTGTGATATAAGTGAAATACGTTTCGGACAACGCGCGAAAGACACAATGCGCTATTCTTGCATGTTTTATTAATCAATGTGATTATACCGCGGGAATGTTTTGCACCTGATATCATTAGCCAACAAGTTGCTTATTTGGGATAAGATATGACAAATCATATGATTTGTAACCTATACATGTGTTAATTACTGCATATTGGTCAGGCAAACGAAGATATTGAATACCGAGGGGCGATTTTTCTCCCGAAAATGTGTCCGAGGAAAGGGATTCAGGTTGCAGAATGGATCGGTCATTCAAATAAAACAAACCATCCAGTTCAGTAGCCGTTAAAAGAAACAGGGTTCTCGGTATATCATATGTTACAATAAAATATTGCTCATTTTATGATTGACGTCGGCTTATTAAATAAATATAAGCAACAACCGACTTTCCATGCCCTTTGCCTTAACAAGCGCAATCGGGAACTGAGCGCCTCTGCTTTAAGTTACGGCTGCGGTACGTAATTGCTAAGTGTTATTCAGCATGGTATGACCTTACCCAGAACCCTACTTCCTATGTATGTATTCATCAGTGAAAAGGAACGGTGTGGGAATAGCGAGAACAGTGAGGCGAGGTTTGATTTATCGGTGTGATATGAAGATATGTGAAGCAACATTATGTACCATTATAAAGATATATTTGTGTCAATATTTCGTTCATCAGAATTCTGAAAAGGAAAAGACAGATTATTCATGCAATAGCATCTCCTCCGACTTTCGACAGTTTGCAAGTGAGCACATCTTAACCCGACTATAGCCAGTCCAATTATCAATCGATATATCGATAACGGCAGGTGTGAACGCTAATATCATAGTAAATATGATTGCAAAACCAACAACAAACACACAAACTTGAAAATATTGACAGATAAAGATGGATATCAACCACGGTGATTGAAACGGAAATATGTATCATTCAGTCTGACTGTTGAGGAGATTCTCATTATCCTGGATGACGGCCACTAACAGCATTTGGAATTAAATGTCATAATTGACAGGTAAAAACTAGAACTACTAGAACTATTTATGCAAAAAAATAATATATGTCATGGTATCGACATGTCCTAATTGATCGTTGTAATATCAGAATACTACTTAGATACTTATACAAAAATAAAACCAGAAATCGTTGTGGACAGTTTAAGGTGCAAGAGTCCTATTCAAAAAATACGATCTTGAGGTGCGGTCTGTCATTAATTTCAGACCAACACCTTTCAAAACTTAGCTCCTCCGGTAATGCGAGTATTCTATTCTGACGACAAGAATAGCTTCTGACACATAAATGAATTTCCTTTCTGCACAAAGTATTGAGCACCATGCCATTGTCAAAACATGGTCAGCACTAGCACTTAGGCCCACTGTAGCCATCAGGAATCATACATAACGCATAACAAAGGAACCGAACATGCAAACCTCTGGTGGCAAATATCACTAGCCGCTAATGCAAACACTAAAGGTGTCGGTTTATGATGTATTTCCCTCTATAGTCAAGTATCGTATTGGCATTATTACTGCCTGGTTACTGTGGTCCATAAAAACCCTGGAGCTCTGGATTAAGCGCATCTTCTGATTCATTGTATTTGCTTGATAAAGCATTAAATCATTGAATAACCTATCTTTGTACGCGCATATATATATCACTCCGTCTGACAATGGCGTGATAAACGATGGATACCCTTTTAAGTGGCGGCATAAATGTTCCAGGTGTTGTCTTGAATTACTTGCAGGTGATTATATTTAGAATTACGTACGACATACACATCGGATAGCTAGCATATAACCCCTTCCTATTTAACCGTTTACCTACACTTTCACTTATGTTGAACTAGAAGTTGTATTCAAGGTTGCATGATAAGTCACCACTGTGAGGGGCATCCTGATACTATTAAGTCTATGCTATCCTATTGAACGCAGACCGTTTGCTTAATTAGTTCATTCAAACTAGATAATATAGTCAAAAACGAATTGTCATTCTTATACACAAGTGGATTGGGCTGTTTTCTTAACCGCACAGTATGGTATTGTTGTGAGAGGTAATATCATTCACATCCCTGAAATATCCTGTTCCCTTTTTGAATGCAAGACGTAAACGTACATTTATACGGACACTATGTGTAGTACGTAACATTATCTCCCGTTACAAAGACACTCGACAGCGCATCATGTTCCCGTCCCATAGCATCAGATGGATGCAAATATGTACAAGGATTTTAGTATAAATTAGACTACACATACAGGCGATAAGTCGAATGGTAAAAACCAGCTGTTGTAAAGATATGTAATAAAACAACTCTTTTACTATCTAGCGAATGAGTCACATGGGAAACAGCATGACATGCTTCTACGTACGACACAGCTGTTACAGTATTCAATAGCTTACAGGGCTAGCATGTTTGGAATAATAAATGACTAGCGTATTGACTCACCATAAACTGGCAGGTACTTCCTAAGCAACTGCTATAAACATCTCCCAATATGGTAAGAGATCCACTAAAGGACAGTGATCACTACGCTATGGGTCCCCTTGTGTAACCCCATTTCCTCTACTTTAATTTATGATGCACTAGTGTGTGCCCCGGAGGGTAATAAGATACTGTCACCGCCATTCTATCAGTTTATACGTATTTTATGTATGCAGAATAAAGGGCGCGGAAGAAGAAATGATCTCCAAATACTAAGACAGATGGGAAAAGATAGGCAGCAATCTTGGTGATTGTAACTGAATTATCTATCAAGAGATTAACATATTGATTAGTGTAGCAAATTAATCTTCATAAGTCTCTCTGACGACGGCTCTCATAGCGGTGCCCAATACCAAAAGCCATTTGTAATCACCTGTGATGATTAATAGGTGAAAATATTAGGAACGTTCCACTTATGCTTAGGTCGTTTGCGTAACCGTAAGGAGTTTATCATCATTCATAGTTGTGTTATCAGAATGTTACATAGATGAATACACAATGGGAAAGCGGACTGGTGAAGGTGTAAGATTCCGATCTAAAAAAGTGCCTATAACGTGCGGTTTGTCGTCAGTTTTAGACCAACATCTTTTGAAACTCAGCTGCTCTGATAATTGCCAGTGGGAGTAATACATTGTACAGGTGGCAGTCTAACATGTACTTTTCATAAGGTGCAGTGGACAATATTTACGAGAAAGTCGCTGATACGTTTGAGATTGTTTTTAGTTCTTTTCTGTAAATTGGCTATTTAGGACCCACACGTTTGTCTGAGTATGGTCATCTCAAGCGGTCATACTATATATGTTGCATCGATATCGGACGAGGGCAAAACTATTCTCATAAGGAACCGGTCACTTGTCATACCAAATGTATCGCATTTCCGGGTAATTTCATTTGACAAACGATATCTGACTTCCATAAAAGATAGAATAGGAATTTCTCATGTTGCCTACCAATGTAGTGTGTTGTCAAATAGCATCAAATACTGACTTAAAGTAACATGCAGCAAGCATCATGAGCGCATCTGTATCCGCGGACAGGTCTCAAACCATTTCATGCTAATACATTGAATTCTACTGTTAATTATTGCGATATTTGTGAAATATATAATGCGATCTAATGGGATGTGTACCATGCACGATGTTAGAGATCACCATAGTTCAGTGTTGACGCCACTCGGTCCAATAATCATGTAACTGCTTTGATCCTGATGATGTCTGTTTGATTTAGCCTCCACAAAGCAAGGGCTGCTTGAGGCCATTGTGCTTGAACTTAATCACAGTAATGAGTGCATGGGATATAAAGGATCTTATGAAAGGTGATTGTATATTGTCGCATCTAAGCGATTTATTAGGCTTTTTTTTAAGCAATGACGGGGGCGGAATAGCATTATCTTCTACTTTAGTGGATCGAAATAATGAGGTAACCATACGCTAATTACTCAATTAATTGGAAATTGTGACATTTGCAAGTGTTATTACTGAAAACGTTTCGCTTCTCTGAAGTCGCGCAAATTATTGCATTCATTAATCATTTATGAATTATCACATTCAATTTAGCATGGTAGCCTTAAGCTATGCTTTTGAATGGTGGCAAGAAAATATTGTTCAATTGCAGTATTTTCCAGTGTCCTCCTCTCACCAACAGACTATCGTGTATAATTCCTGTATTAGTTAATAAAATGTAGGGCTGAAGATTTTCGTTACCACGGGATATTAGCTTGCAGCCAGTGATGAAGTAATTTCATGCCGTTTTGTTTGATGTTTGACAATTGCGAAGCAGGTTCATACAATTGCGAAGCCGGTTACCGTGGCGTAGTGGTAAACTGCGTCGCCTCTCGACCCACAGGTTGTGGATTCGATACCAAGGTGTGAAAATTTGACTGGCTCCCCGTGACTGAAATTATCACGTTACATGTCAGTCCCATCTCCGAAAGGGAATGCACCCGACCCGGTAGTACCGTGCTGGACCTTCGTCCAAACGGCATGGGTTTCGCAGCTCGGTCTGGGCAAAGGGGTTTGTGCCAAGTGGGCGCTGGCACTTAAGGGAAGCTGTCCAAGCATCACAATAATCCTCATCCATCCCCGTCGCGATATCACCTCGTTGTTGAAAGTGACGTTAAACACCAACATTACCATTAACACGCAAACGCGCAAACCAAATAAGGTATTTTGTTAGGAACTAATCGCTAATCAATACACAAAGCAACCCCTGACGCATGTATGAAAGAAGCGGGGTCAATCTCGGCAGATTCTTACTCATCGATATATCCCTGTAGATATGGCAGATCCTGGCTACTTTCAAACCTGCATGGCGGACCATTACTGAGGCATCCAAATCAGTGTTCCTTTAATTCATATTTGAAAGATACTTTCCACAACAGCTTAAGGTAGTGTCATGACATGGTACTACGGAAAAGTGACCGTTTAGGACGACTCTTATGACTCATAGCCGAGTAACGACTATAAACATCTATCATCACGGCAACATGAATGTCCCAAGCCAGCCATAAATGTACCATCCATTTAGACACGATATAACAAGCGGGATCACATACCGCATATATATTTATATATATATAGCGATATACATATATATATATATATATATATATATATATATATATATATATATATATATATATATATATATATATATATATATATATATATATATATATATATATATATATATATATGTGTGTGTGTGTGTGTGTGTGTGTGTGTGTGTGTGTGTATGTGTGTGTGTGTGTGTGTGTGTGTGTGTGTGTGTGTGTGTGTGTGTGTGTGTGTGTGTGTGTGTGTGTGTGTGTGTGTGTGTGTATCCTTCCGAGGAACAGCTCCTCCAAGCTGCCACCTGTTCGGATGATACATCACATGCACCTAGCACACCTGTCATATCCAAAATAGAGAGTCATGGATGTTTTCGAACAAATGAGCTGTTCAGAGGCCACATAATCGCATATTAAGTATCTAATATGAACCTAAATCCCTCCAGCACATTGATGGCATTGTGTGTACTTCTAATTACATGGAACAATAGATGCAATGAATTCCTAACTGAAGCCCCATCGTGCGATACTACAGCCAGTTCTCTTCATCATCTGTCAGGGTTATACGAATGTCTAACTTCAAATGCAACGTTCTTTATCCTGAGTTAGAATTGAAAGCATATCTTAGGTCATGCACTGCAGTCCTTTGATGGACTGATTAGATTGGTAGCTCATACATGTGAGACGCATCGCGCCGTTTCCCATCAATGCGTTGACAAAGAGATGTTATAGTATGATCGTGGATGTGAAGACAAACAGAATAATTATCACTGCAAATTATTTTCACAACGAATGTCGACAGAACAAGTTTCGAAATAATCAGACTGTGCCTTTGAAGAGAGGCTTGTAGAAATGATTAGAGCACCTGAACACAACATTGTCGACGAATCATCATTATTTGATATTACTTGGAACATGCATCCTTCGCCAAATAAGGATAGCATAGCGATACCAATGTCGATATTCAATGCATAATTTGCTGTACATAACACTGCTCTGTTTCCTACGGAACTCCTTTTGCGTCCGGTGTGATATACGTTAAATCATCGTCGTTGGCTAGGGTTGTTTGATTACCATCCCCTAACACCCCACACACACTCCCATAAACTGATCATAACACATACGTAGGTCACCAAAATAAATTTGCCATAAGTCTATGACCTTTGGTAGCGAATAATGCAGATTGGAAAACACCGTGACTTGCTTTTATATTGCGACAATGTCCAATGCGCTATCCCCTTATTCACTGCTTGAGGTCAGTATACTCGCAATCTTAACTGACCCAATTATCTGTAAGCGTACAGACTTGCCGAATACTGGTTTTGACTTTTCTTAGATGTTCTTTAATGGATAGTAATAACTATAATATAGGAACCCTGCTCATTGAACGCATTACCTGTAGATTCACTTATGTTGCACTAGTATGTACCCTTGATTGCTGTGAGATAAGTCACCATTGAAAGGGACATCCGGTCACAGATAATTATGTGCTATCCTATTGTACGCAGATTTATTCCTATATTTGGCCATTCGGAAAATTCCATGATTTGATAAAATAATCAGAAATGAATTTGTCACTCTTACGCGTAAAGGAGATTGTGCTGTTCTCTGAATCACCAAGCTTGGTATTCTTGAGAGGTTATATTATTCACATCCCTGATTTATGCTGTTCTCGTTTGCATTTGTGGAGCAACTCAAAATAAGAAATGCGTATATGACAAAGATCGTTTCTAAGGATAAAGTTCAGAGAACTTTTTGAAATAAAAAGGTAGGTTACTAATGTAAAAGTAGTCTTTATCTATCAATCATAGGGTTTTCCTTATTACAAATCTCAATCCGGCTACACAATGATAAGACGTCGACGATATATGGAGCTAACGCCAATTAATGCCAATATGATAGCGACGCTGTTCAAAGAACCATACATATAGAAACCAAAGAAAAAGACAGATGGAAATAATCCAACATGCAGACTATTTGGCACATTTTTGATCATGCTTGTATCTGCTTCTGTGGCAACCTAGAGAGAACTTTAATCAGTGTGACTTATTATCGAAATAAACGAACCTCTTAGACGGCGGCCACTCCCATCTGTGTATAATATCAAAGGTCAGTCGTTAAAACCTGTGATAAGTGACAGGTAAAAACATGGGATGTTCCACATATTGATGTAAATATAATGACGAAACACTAATTAGGTAAATTTTCAAAGGCAAAACCCGGTCAATTTTAGACCAACACTTTTTGAAATTCAGCAGCTTCGCTAATTGCCGCTGCACACTCTATTACTCATTATGTTAATGTACCATTCATGAATTACAAAGGATAAGACCAGCAGAGAAGACACTGAGGACATGACTCAGTGTTCAGGTTACAAGAAGCTCTTAAGGACCACGCTTTTGTCAGAGCATGGGCAGCTGATATATAATAGGGCAATCTGTCGAAGTAAGAGACGCATATTGATGTACTTGCACTATTCCATTGACGATCAGTCAGTCATTAGTTGTATTCGGTGCATCGCATCGCTCTGTCATTGCGGTTAGTGGTATTCGGAGATCGCACGCTCTATTGCGGTTATGTACTCAGTGCATCTATCGCCTGTCATTGCTGTTAGTGGTATTCGGTGCATCACATCGCTCTGTCATTGCGGTTAGTGGTATTCGGTGCATCGCATCGCTCTGTCATTGCGGTTAGTGGTATTCGATGTATCGCATCACATCGCTCTGTCATTGCGGTTAGTGGTATTCGGAGTATCACATCGCTCTGTCATTGCTGTTAGTGGTATTCGGTGCATCACATCGCTCTGTCATTGCGGTGGTATTCGTGCTCTGTCATTCGGTTAGTGGTATTCGCATCGCTCTGTCATTGCGGTTAGTGGTATTCGGAGTATCGCATCGCTCTGTCATTGCGGTTAGTGGTATTCGGAGTATCGCATCGCTCTGTCATTGCGGTTAGTGGTATTCGGAGTATCGCATCGCTCTGTCATTGCGGTTAGTGGTATTCGTCAGTATCGGTATCGCTCTGCTCTGTCATTGCGGTTAGTGGTATTCGGTGCATCACATCGCTCTGTCATTGCGGTTAGTGGTATTCGGTGTATCACATCGCTCTGTCATTGCGGTTAGTAAACGCGATTTTGTGTCCGTTACCAGGCGATCAATACAATGTCCAAGCTGAGGAGTAAAGCGCCCATTTGGTAAGGGTAATAGTGGGGTTTGACATCACTTTAAACAACGCGACGGTGATGGATGAGGATGATTGTGATGCTTGGACAGATCCCCATAAGTGCCACGATGCTGGGACGAAGGTCCAGCACGGTACAACTGAGCTACCGGGTCGGGTGCATCACCTTCCAGAGATGGGACCGCCATTTAACGTGATCATCCCAGTCACGGGGAACCTGAGGGTCGAAAGGCGAAGCAGTACACCACTTGACCATTAAAATCGGCTGATGATTTGATGGAAGAGAAAACGATGAGCTGGTGAAAGATGATGAGCTGGTGGGAGAAGATGAGATGGAGAGAGGTAGGGAGCCGGTGAGAGATAATGAGTTGGTGAGAGAAAATGAGCTGGTGAAAGATAATGAGTTGGTGGGAGAAAATGAGCCGGTGAGAGATAATGAGTTGGTGGGAGAAAATGAGCTGGTGAGAGATGAACTGGTAAGAGATGATGAGCTGGTAAAAACTATTAGATGATGAAAGATGATAAACTTTTGGAGATCATGAGCTGATGAGAATTGCACAGCTGGTGACAGACGATGAGCTGGTAATGATTTCATAGTAGATGATAAGGCGGTAGGAGATGAAAACAACGCTCGGATATGCGGAAGCTGATGCGAGGTTTTTGTGGAGAGATAATATATTCATGAGCAATTTGATGTGTGGAGAGATCAATTGAAAAGAGATGATGAGTTAGTGAGCTGTGCGGAGAGATCGAATGAAGTGAGATGATGAGTTAGTGAGCTGTGCGGAGAGATCCAATGAAGTGAGATGATGAGTAAGCGAGCTGTGCGGAGAGATCCAATGAATTGAGATGATGAGTTAGTGAGCTGTGCGGAGAGATCCAATGAAGTGAGATGATGAGTTAGCGAGCTGTGCGGAGAGATCCAATGAATTGAGATGATGAGTTAGTGAGCTGTGCGGAGAGATCCAATGAAGTGAGATGATGAGTTAGTGAGCTGTGCCGAGAGATCGAATGAAGTGAGATGATGAGTTAGTGAGCTGTCTGCATGTACTCGGAGATTCCTGTAGAGGTGCCATTGATTATGATCTAACGTGTTTGGGCTAGGCGCCTGGCTGCAGATATATATAGGATATGGAGTCTTGTCATTGGTCGAGGCAACAGAAAGTTCGAGTGGGCCCACTTAGCATAGCTATCAACTCCATGGAGGTATAAAATTACGCATCGGAACGGATGATGAGATTTGTTGGTCAAATGAAAGTCATTGCTGCAGTTCCAATGTCAACCTTGTAACATTCACTTAAGTTGCGAGACGCTGACAGTTATCAACAAAGTTAATTGGGCAGACGGTAATGAGCGTTAAATTACACTACCATGACATTGTGACAATTTGAATCCGGCTCCGATTGCGCATCAAAATACTGCATGTCTTTCCTCTGCGAATTTTCCGCCTCGAGTCCCAGTCAATATTACATAGTATGGTGATATCCGGTCGATCAAAACAACTGAGTGCACGCCGTTTGGTCTACATTTAAGACATCGCCACCAGGTAGAATATAATTTGAGATGTTCACCTGACAAGTAATCGGAGCGAGTTATCATAACTCTTTTACAGTATGTGCAGGCCTTGCACACATTAATTGATGTGTTTGTTACATCATAAATGATTCGACGAATTGATACCTACAATTTTCTCCAAGGCAATGGAAACTACAGCCACTCTTACGGTGTCGATACGAGCAATATACAAACACTACGTATCTAAAGACAGTTTGATCATACCACGTGGCGCAATATTTCCTTGATCATAACGCCCATCATGTTATTGATCATAACGCGCCCATCACGTTATTGCTTATTTGAGTTTTTGTATCCACTGTTTGAAACGGATTCGTTCTATCCATCATTTGATGAAGCTGATCTTGAACAATTGATGTTTTTAATATGGTAATAATATCAATTTTGTCAATTTCGCTTCGGTTCTTTCCTGAGAAAAACATTGCACACATCCATGTCAACGGTAACTGAGCTTGCACCGCCATGTGGCGATTCTTAAGAGAAGAAAGCGCACTTGCAAATACTGGCAAGATATAAATGGACCTTTTAGATAAGGAGATCAAAAGATACATCATAGAGGCATCTCTTATTATACCTTTTCATAGGTAGTTAGAGGCAGCTCTATCATGTCAAGGCAGGGAGCTAATTACTATGAACGGCTATTACAAGGCAGATCTTACATGTTTTGATCTCCACGTCATCAATGGCCACGTATCCTTGATTGTTGCGACTGCTGACTCGAAAGAGAATCCGGAAAGGTTCGTCCATTTTGCCGACGTGAATATGAGCTGGCATCCATCTGAAAAGGAACGGGTATTTCGTTTACTGATATGAAATATTAAAAGAACTGTTTTGTTCAACATGCGTTATTGATGGCAGGAAATCCGCCAATCATTGAGGCCGTAATTACCCAACATCTTCTCTGTCGATTTGGCTCCAAACCTGGGTGATCTGACTCTGCGTGGACTGGATAAACACTTCCAATGTCATATTGTATGGATTGCTCTGGCCTCCCATGCGGTCAGTTATATCATAAAAAAAATCCACCGCACAGGTCTTTGTCAGACTTGCATACCATGGACTGATAACTTCAGCAGTGGTGTACCCGGGGTGCTGGTTGGCTTCGAATACTGCTGATTTACCTGCAATGAAACAAAACAAAAACTTGTAAACCACAGTAAATTAATGGTAAAACGAAATTTTGAGAACCAGGACCGTAAAGATTCTGTTAGGTGGATACCACGAATACGGCACAGCGAACATAATACAACCTCTAGAGCGAAAGCATGCAGTGAGGTAACAGAATATGGGTTTATAATGATTAGGTAGCCAGCTAGGTGTGGACTTTGTCGAAGAAAAAAGCTTTTGGTGTGCAATGTATCAAAAATATTGTCGTAAACTAGTTCAAGATAACTAGGTACTCATTGGACGTCGTACGTCCTGGTTAGTACAGGTATAAACGACACACCAGCCTATTGTCAGAGTCGACATATAACGACACACCAGCCTATTGTCAGAGTCGACATATAACGACACACCAGCCTATAGTCAGAGTCGACATATAACGGCACACCAGCCTATTGTCAGAGTCGACATATAACGGCACACCAGCCTATTGTCAGAGTCGACATATAACAACACACCAACCTATAGTCAGAGTCGACATATAACGGCACAAACAGCCTATTGTCAGAGTCGACATATAACGGCACACCAGCCTATTGTCAAGCCTATTGTCAGAGTCGACATATAACGACACACCAGCCTATGGTCAGAGTCGATTGTCAGAGTTTTATAAACGGCACACCAGCCTATTGTCAGAGTCGACATATAACGACACACCAGCCTATTGTCAGAGTCGACATATAACGACACACCAGCCTATAGTCAGAGTCGACATATAACGGCACACCAGCCTATATCAGAGTGTCAGAGTCGACATATAACGACACACAGCCTATTGTCAGAGTCGACATATAACGGCACACCAGCCTATTGTCAGAGTCGACATATAACGACACACAAGCCTATTGTCAGAGTCGACATATAACGCCACATCAGCCTATTGTCAGAGTCGACATATAACGACACATCAGCCTATTGTCAGAGTCGACATATAACGACACATCAGCCTATTGTCAGAGTCGACATATAACGACACATCAGCCTATTAACAGAGTCGACATATAACGACACATCAGCCTATTGTCAGAGTCGACATATAACAGCACACCAGCCTATTGTCAGAGTTTTGTAGAACGACACACCAGCCTATTGTCAGAGTCGACATATAACGACACATCAGCCTATTGTCAGAGTCGACATATAACAGCACACCAGCCTATTGTCAGAGTTTTATAGAACGACACACCAGCCTATCGTCACAGTCGACATATAACGGCACACCAGCCTATTGTCAGAGTTTTATAGAACGAAACACCAGCCTATTGTCAGAGTTTTATAGAACGACACACCAGCCTATTGTCAGAGTCGACATATAACGACACACCAGCCTATTGTCAGAATTTTATAGAACGAAACACCAGCCTATTGTCAGAGTTTTATAGAACGAAACACCAGCCTATTGTCAGAGTTTTATAGAACGACACACCAGCCTATTGTCAGAGTTTTATAGAACGACACACCAGCCTATTGTCAGAGTTTTATAGAACGACACACCAGCCTATTGTCAGAGTCGACATATAACGAAGAGCTCGTTAAATATGCTGCCGACGTATCGGTGTGTTTTCCGTTGCATATTGCGTTAGTGCACAGAATGTCTTCTTTCCAGCTCGACGTGTGTTGGCGCGCAAGACGGCAATGTACCAATTTGGCCGTGAACACACTGCTCCCTTTTCACGAGAAAGATTATTCTGTCGTGCAAAATATGAACAAACACATTGCTGCCATGAGCGAGGTTATTCTACGAGTTACATCGTGCGCGATACCTCCGTGAATCTAGTCGCTACATGCGTCAATTAACACATTGCTCTCCTTCTTCCACGAACGAGATAAATTGACGAATGTTGTTGGTCGAGACATCACAAAATGTTTATCTAAAAAACCGAGAGAACCAATGCACGACTACATATTACCTGTGCAATGAAGCTTTCAGATGTAGCACGCTCTCATGACGGAATCATATGATCTCATTAAAGCGAACGTGGTTTGCAAACCCGCAGTAACGGTCAACAATAAATTGAATGACCTTGGTAATGAGCCCAATCCCCACATTAGAGCGAAGAAAATGTGTCTAAAGTTACAACACGCAATTCTACATTTGTCCCTAGATATCCATGGACAAACATGTCATGCCATCGTGAAAACGTTTCCCCTTTCGTTTATAGTGTTATAATGTCCTCGCATACACAAGCGGCATGCTTGGTGCGAATGACTTTGATTGATCTTTGAACTTAATGATTACTGTCTCACGCTATGATTACTGTTTCATAATGCGCTTTTTCGCTCTGCAGAAAGAGCTGTAAACAGGTAGGTTAATATTGCAGTATGATACGATACGGTGCGTTATGACGATTGATTGGTTTACTGTTGCGTGGGATGCTTTATGATGAAATAAGCTTTATAAATTCCATATAGCACTACCCGAACTCGAACTCAGAGCGGTCAATTGTAGGTCGATCACCATACATGATGCTAAAATTCCTCTTTAGATGAAGAGCAAGTGAATAAACCGACAAGGACTATAATGAAGCAGACGAGTTGCACCTGTTTGTTACAAGGTGTGACCGAAGAGTATATAGCTACGCTAAGAGGGCTCACTTCGAGTGGCTCTGTGGTGATCGCTTCCCTAATTATAATGCATTGCAATCGTTAGGCGGCGCTTCCGTGACACAAACAAAAGCACGTTGTTTTAAGGGACGCTATGACAAGATGCTATGATAATATGCTTCGGCTAACAGGTGGCGCCTTCACATATTTCTTTGGGCGGAAGGCGTTAGTGAGCTCTCGTAGCGAAGCTATAAACTCGTTTGTGTGACTGCGTCACTGCGAGCAAATCAACTCGACCTTTATGACACCGGGCCATATCTGTCTAGGCCTAGAGTCATAACGTCAGTTGGCTCAATATCACTTAAGAGTTAAGAGCTACGCTGAGACGGTTCACCAAAGAGTCTATGGCTTCGCTTAGAATGCTCACTCAAGCGTCTGCTCGAGAAAATAGGCGAAGACTTCACCAGTGAGCCGCCGCGAGTTGCTTTGTCATGGCGTCTCTTAAAACCTCATAGCGAGCCGTGGTCGCCGACCACCTAGACTCTGGATCAACAATGTGAGGCGTGCTTATCTACTTAAGTCTCTCTCGTCACGGTCTACTTCATGAACATATATAAACGAGAAGCTTGTAATGCATGACGTAGTAACGTCGTGTATTATGCTCATGACGTAGTAACGTCGTGTATTATGCTCATGACGTAGTAACGTCGTGTATTATGCTCATGACGTAGTAACGTCGTGTATTATGCTCATGACGTAGTAACGTCGTGTATTATGCTCATGACGTAGTAACGTCGTGTATTATGCTCATGACGTAGTAACGTCGTGTATTATGCTCATTGGCTCATAGATGGCAACTACTTCCGTAAAAACATTCGCAGACGCTCCTTGGTACGATTTTGCGTACGTATAGGTACTTCAACGACGTTATCCTACAAGCGCCATATATCCATTCATTTAACAGTGAATTAGGCTCGTACACATTAAAAGAACGTCAATGGTCATATAAGTAAGTTCTCTTTTTGTAAATGATTTTTTGGTTGGCACCTGCGAGTGAAAAAAGCTTTTTTGCACTGATCTATCATGGCTATGCTAAGATGGACGTATTATGATTATCACATTGGCATTTTAAGACTTCATATATAACATTGGCGTGTTATTGTGTAGTGTATTTGTGTAAACACCGTTTCAATGAACATTCCTCAAATATGATGCGCATTATTTAAATAACAAAGATATTTGCTCCATTTAAGCTCAATAAATCCCTCGGCAATCTACCATTCGAATTATTTTTTCTTCCTGCCTATAATCAGGTTAGCCCGGCATTAAAGCAAACTGTTATGCCTGTGTGGAACATGTGGCCTTGGAGAGCTTTGACCATAAAATCCCGATTGCATCAACAAAGCATTAACGATGCGGGATCGCGGATTTTACAAGGTAGATAAATAACAACCATGAAACTGGGTATTGTGCCGGGAGAAATCCCACTTTGTGTGTGTAAATGGTACGGAGATGATATCTAAGCTGACGCCCATGTTCTCAATAGTGAACAATGGGTATCTATTTAATCAGGTACATAGATCTATTATAGTTCAGCGCCGAGCAACAAACATTGATCGAACTGAAAATAACAGATATGCAAATAGAGTTGCAAATCATGGCTTATCGCTCTATTTTGCTACATATAATGTAACAGCTGAGAAAATTCAAGATGTCTTTATATTAAGCTAGTGGTAAATGTGTACAGACAATAAAAATAACATGTTGGCACATATATTAACTGCTATAAATGAGATATATTGCGGATTTATTACGACGATGGGGGCGGGGCCAGGGAGAATATCCGCCAATCCCAAAATGGTCATGTGGCGGCCAAAATAATAGACCAATAAGATAAATTCAGTGCCGATGAGAAATATGTGTTTGGCAGTTGTATAAAATGCAACTGACTGAGGTGTTTACTTTTCTTCTCTAGTCCAGGACTGAGGTTAACATTCCGTATTAAAGGATGCAGCGATATAAATTAACGTTTCTTTGTTATCGGGAGAGCAAATATGTAATGCACCTAAGCCATGGTATTTATATGATCTTAAGCTTGGCATTATCAGTTTTCAACTCCCTATTGATGGCTCTTACCCTTCTACTTAATTATGTTTGAGGGTTGATTGGGATTAAAGAGTAGGTTCATTAGTGACGGATACATATCTTTGTTTGCTGCAACATGTTGCAGATGGTCTGCAAACGTCCGTAGGGTTCAGTGCTGCATTTTGCTTTGTTTTATTCACATGTCTGTCACTGTGCATTAACATGCTATCAGGCTTCACAACATGTGATTTGCTTCTAGCATACATAAATGTTCCGAAAATTCGACCAACTTAATTGCACATATGATTTAATGTATACTTTAGACAGCTGTTGGTCAAATTAAAATATTTGGAATTAGCAAAGATTTATCGTTGAAAGTCAGATGTTGACCAGGCATCGATAACTAAATGAGACGCTGTCTGGCGATCAGTCAGAAGTTCATTCACATGTAAATAATAAACTTGTCATGAAAAAATCAGTAGATTTGCTAAGCCACACAATAGCTGTACATATTGCATATATTTGGACCACCATGCGCCATAAGGGCTCATTAGTTACCACATGAAATAACTATACGAACTGTTTTGGTGACAATCGTTGTAAATGCAATGATTCATGCTGCAGTTGACTGGAAAACAGCCCGACATAAAATCAGCCTGACCTAATGTGTGGTCGGTCACTACTAGTGTTTGTATGGCTGTTTAAAGATTTGCACCAACACTGTAAATATATTGGCATGCATCAAGTTGTTAATGTAAACTGGCTATAAGTTAAGCGAATAAAACATAGCAATTCAATAAATTAAGAGTATGTCACAATTATCTTACAATTTACCAATGTCGTGGTGAGTAATGGTGCCACAAGTTTTACTTGAACCTTTTGATGCCAAGGGGGTAGGAAAATTTCTGAACTAGGAAAAACATATAAGATGCATTCGATAATTGCTTCAAAGTACTTTGTCCGATTAGCACAAGAACGAGAATTGTATGGAAACATATGATATTCCTTTAGAAAGATGTTTTTAGTAGCCCTATAAAGGGCTCTCCAATTTATGGTTAGCGAGGCCACTGTTGAATAGAATGAATGATGACAACCCAGCCTAACAGCAGCAAGTTCGTTCCATTCTGTTCCTAATCGGATATCAGTAGATGCTAACACGGTGTAATATAAAGCGTAGAAAAAATATTCTGTATAAACTGCGTTGTTGTTTTGACCAAAGTTTGGCTCTCATGCACACAACTCTTTATTTTGTCACACCAGTCTTTAAACAGTTGTCTCGTTACGTCTCGCTGTAAGTTCATCTATTGTTACAGTTTAAGTATTTTATGTGGCCTGATTCGAAATGCAGAGGCTGGAAACATGAATAAACCACACCAGTGTTCATATCATGGGTAGCCGTTCTAATAACAAATTAAAGGGTTATCCATTATGTAACTATGGGGGCGTTAAAGGGACTACATATAGTTGTGCTAATCAGTGCAACTACTGTTGCCTGCATTAAACATTGCAATTAGTAATGGAAGCGCATTAAAGCCTCTCGTTGACATAATTTATGCATGGTCAAACCAGCAACGTTTGAGACAAATGACTTTACATTTAACTACTCCGGAATACCAATCACGTTGGCGTGTAACCGCTTTTACTAATGTTCCTGAACAATTTTGTGATGTAGTAAGCACTAACTAGTGCATATTTGGATGCATTTTACTGTTGAATACGCTTGCAAGTTATCAACAAATGCCACGGGTAACATAAATGAGCAATCTGTTAATGCGGTAAGCAACCGCTCAAGCACACTATGCATATTTGTGTGAACCATTAGTCCTCGATCAGATGGGTCCATCACAACTTGAACGTGTCAAAGAGGAACTATTGAAGTTGGCACGAGGCATGGTCAAAAAGCTGTTTACGTTGATATGACAAGAAGGCTGGAGGCGAAGTATGCGCATATCTTTGGGCAATATATAAGCTGTCGCCGTAATAAACAAGTATATTTTGTTCTCTACATTAATAAAATATGCCAGCCAGCCAATATAGTTGTGATGGCCATTACAGAACGCAATAGTGACTAAAGCTCAGCATTGTGTTACATGCACAATGTAATAGTGACTAAAGCTCAGCATTGTGTTACATGCACTTTTCAATCTGGAACTGCCGGTATAAAAGTCAAGCGCTAGGCCATAATATATATGCTAGAAATTCAAACCATGGCTTGTCACCATATTCATATTGATTCGTTTTAGGAGTTAAAATTTTTTTGCACTTAAACCTGCATTGATCAGTTCGCAGATTACAAGATATTTTATCGTCTGAACCCATTTGATTATAAGCAATCGGCCGTGCCTAGGAAAAAAAATTGTGTGACGTTTAAGAAATATAATGGTTTTACGGATTGTCTTTGAATATGTATTTAAAAATGCATCAGTCGCTTACATGTCGCTAATACAATAATTCACGTAGTGTTCGAATGATAAAACGCATCAACCAAAATAAGTCCCAAACCAGGTCACTGTTTGTATCTCTTGCTGCTTGTAGGGCTGTTTGGAGTACAGCAAGTGCAATAGGAATTATTAGGGACCTAATGCACATACATAAACAATGACCGGAGCTCAACGACCAATCGGTAACATCAATGGCGGAGGGAAATGTCCTCAAAATGGCCGTACGCTTTCTGTTTTTCCAGCGGCCCATCTTAAGTTTGACTGATATATATATATATATATATATATATATATATATATATATATATATATATATATATATATATATATATATATATATATATATATATATATATATATATATATATATATATATATATATATATATATATATATAGATATATATATCTATATATATATATATATATATATATATATATATATATATATATATATATATATATATATATATATTCCCCATAACGAAGGATTCATGATTGTCACTGAAAGGCTTGTCTATAGACCGGTCGTCTATAGAGAAGACTAACGCTCATCAACTGGTCCTTTACCCACATCAAAGTTGGTCAAATTAACCGAATGGATACGCTGAATACTATGTACAATTATTTTAGCCATATATTCTTCTTAGACATTACTGCTGTCAGACATATTGCGAAGCAAGGCGGCTAGGTCTTGAACAATGCCGGCGTATCAGATGAATTAAACAATCCGACAATTGTCTTCTAACCAAGAATGCTGTCCGCCTAATACGTGGTTCCCTGATTGCGGAATTGTAGTGTATCGTAAATTAAATCTAAGGGGTAATTGTATATAGTTTCTAGTAAATGAGCCATATTTAAGGGGTGATCAACGAAATATTGGCCAAGCCATTTCTCATTTCAAACACAATAGTCGTGTACTTAGCTCAAAAGGGCGAAATCTTAACTGCCAGAGCGCTTACCCGTCATTTAAAAAGGCACACCTTAGTCGTGTACTCATGCGCTTTACCCGTCAGCTTAAAAGGCGCACCTTATGTTTCTGCTCATGCGCTTTACCCGTCAGCTTAAAAGGCGCACCTTATGTTTCTGCTCATGCGCTTTACCAGTCATCTGAAAAGACGCATTTATGTTTCTGTTCATACGCTTTACCAGTCAGCTAAAAAGGCCTATACCACGTGGTATCGAAGTTGTACAACAGCAGAAGTTGCCATACTCGATATAAAACTACTGCCACAAATCACGTTCCCTCTTCCGCAGTTATATAAAATAATTGCGTTTTTGCAGGTTGGAAGCACTGCAAATTAAAGGACAATTCTGAGTAATTTATGAATATCATAAATTAATCATGACTCGCCAACAGCACCATTTTGTGCCAGTGATGGCAACTTTCGGCTAAGTGCACCCAAAGACGGGAATGAGAGCACATGACCTCTTAGATTACAGCGGCGGCAGATTCGATCTCAAAGAAACGAACGGTCAAGTATGGTTTGTTGACCATTCATCCCCCCTGTCACATCAACGTTAACAGCCCTTTGACCTTGCCGCGAACCTGCATTGATAGTGCCTCGTTGATACCATCAAACAAACCAAGGCCATATGTTCCACTGAAGTAAACATTATTTGATTCAATGCAGCGATTACCCGAACAGTGGCGGGATAACTGATTCATATATGAGGCTGTCAGGAGAATTATTCCGCTCACATGGAACACTTTAATACACGACGCCATGAATTCATATCTACGTGATGGGTATGACTTCAGATAGGATGTATGTTGAATGAATGTTTACGAAGAAAAGCAAAAGGAAAGCGTTTCTTCTGGAATGTTTCCCTGGCGAATAAGCGCAAACAGATCTTTACAGTGTCAGTTATATTCTGAAAGCTATTTGTACAATCTACATGCAACACTGTGATGCATTGCCACGCAATGTGACGTTTTTTAGAACGGTAAAACACTCCAACTGCATATATATATATATATATATAGATATATATATATATATATATAGATATATATATATATAGATATAGATAGATATATATATATATATATATATATATATATATATATATATATATAGATATATATATATATATATATATATATATATATATATATATATCTATATATATATCTATATATCTATCTATATATATATATATATATATATATATATCTCTATATCTCTCTATATATATATATCTATATATCTCTCTATATATATCTATACCAATGTATATGATGCTGGAAATCCCTACTACCAAATGTATCAGCGTATTTTGCAGTTACTAAAGCGTGCACATAGTCACCCTGCTTGTAGGGGCAATTCAGTGAGCGAATCTGCCTTGCAATATTCTGTCATGATAGTGGCAAGATGGGTCTTGTGTGCCAATTATAATTATCAATATACTGCTCCCTCCAGACCAATATGTGAAATCAGAATTCTTCCATTGTTCACAAAGCATCACATAGGGGTAAATTCAGCGCAGTAAGGCATGTATAAATATGATTACACTATCAAGATCTATTTCCAATTGTTCGCCAGGGAGGTATCATGGAAGAAATGCTTTGCTTCTCAGTGAACATCATGCCAAACTCATCAGTCGCTAATCATGCCAATTACATCAATATGACATCATGTGCTTAAGCGAACAGCCTCACATTTGAATAAATCATTCCGCCATTGTTCGGTAATCACTGCATTCATGCATACAGTGCTTGTTTTTTCAGAACATTTGACGTTGGCTTTCTTAGACCACTAAAGCCCGAGGGTATTTAAGAAGCACCATCGATGCGGGCTCGAGGCAAGGTCAAACGGCTGTTATCGTTGATATGAAAAGAAAGATACATGGTCAACAAATGATACTCGTCCGGATCGCGGCGAATCAAAAGCCAAACATGTTTATATCTCCGTGAGATACAATTTGAAGTGTCACCACTGTAATCAAACCAAACGTGTGCTCCCGTTCTCACCTTTGAGTACACGTGGATAAATGGGGCCCCACTGGCCACAATTGCTGTGGTTTGCCAGATGTTATTCTAGAATGTTCCAATGAATTTAGTTACTCGTCACAAAAGATGTGTTGGATCGTTTACAATATTCTAAAAGAAGTATCAATGAATGCCGGGTGATGGAATGCGTTGTTAAGTAATATTCTAACATTTAGGCGGCTGTACTGCAACCATAATGAAGAGGTCCTTGTATGGTAAGCGTAATAGCTCTCTTACAACCACGTTTAATGCAATCAACGAGCGTATGGACATAGGCAATAGGTAAGTATATTTGTAGATAGTATAGTCGAGATAAAAAAATACATGCTGGAGGCGGACTGAATCATGATTAGAAGTCATAATGAAACCGTAGTGTGCTTATTTTATACCCCTTTGCTTATGGCACGCCGCCTGGTTTCGCAATATGTCTGATACATCTGGTAGTAACGTAGAAAAATTAATATGACACAATTAATTTTACATACGATTAAATGTATCCATTAGATTGATGCGACCGGTTATTTGGAAAACAGTACGTTGTCATATAAATGTTATGCCAAGTATGTTTCTATCAAGCAGGTCCAATAAAACTTTCAATGTCAATCATAGCTCCATCATTATGGGGAAAGACTGACTGAGCTGCTTAATAAAATTGGAAATTCAAATAAAATGCATCGAAGCATTGTTAAAGTCGCATTACATAACAAATCATCTGAATTCTGTTCAGAAAAAACAATTGTCGACCGATTTTCTGCTAGGTTTAGTAGCGATATCCACAAAATGGGGTCCAATCGGTGACCCAAGCTACGTTTATGGCCTTCGTAAATTTCGATTTATTATTTTTGATATTACGTGAATTTTAACCCAGATATGCCACACGGTATATTTTACAATGCATCCGGGGCTGACAACGGGTGGGTTTGAGCGGTAGTACCCGCAAATGATAATTTTTCGCATGCGTATTTAAATGTTCGGTTCGTTATTCATTTGAATATATTTGTAAACAAAATTCGGAGGCTGTTTTTAATGCTCCTTGATTGATTAAATATCATTGATTTGGTGTTCCCAGTTAAAAGTAAGGCTTATAAACGAGTCATTGTAGCAACTACACAAAAATGGAGGCAATATCAAAATTGCACAAAATCGCCGAAAAGTGCATATTTAAGAGCAATTTCTTGATGTCGCATTACCAAGGTGCTCGGGACTAAAGGGTACCCATAAGCGGGCAAGGCCACTGATAAGCGAAATATAATAGGTGCAGCGAGCCATTAGTATGCATATCATCTACACACATGTCAGATAGCATTAACTCGCCGAGGAATCAGCGATGAATGATGGACATAAGTGTTGCCGAGGTCACGTGAATTATTGGGACTATAAGGTACTCATGGGGTTACCCGAGTAGGTTCTGAAGTGCGCAGCTATCACTGCTGATCTGAAAAAGGACCTAAGTCTTTCCTAAATCTGGCCAACAGGCCATAATGGAATGAACCGCTGGTGGGCGGTTACCCCTAAGACATTCATTTTTATGTCGTTCTTCCAAGGCGTTTTTGTTCATCATATTAAGTTGGCAGTAAGGCATGCGCGATAAGCAAAGGGCAGTTTAATTCAGCTTCTTCGTCAACCTTTAATTCCCCTTTCCTTCAAATCATCCAGTTTCTAATGCTGGCATCTCCGAGAAAAAATAGGCTTTGACTGAAACACCATCAAAATTCGACATGACTGAATGTAATGCGTGCTGTGGACGGCCAGAATATTCCTTGATGTATATATAAAAAAATATATATATATGTAGATAAGAGATATTTATATATATATATAGATATATATATATATATATATATATATATATATATATATATATATACAGACATATGTATAAATATATATATATAAAAATAGATATATAAATATATATATATATTCATATATACGTATATCTATATATATATATATATATATATACATTTATACATGTATATGTATACATATAAATTTAAATATATATATATAAATACATATATAAATATACATATTTATATGTATGTATATATATATATACGTATTTTTATATTATATATATATAATATATATAAATAAATATATATATATATATATATATATATATATATATATATATATATTTATATTTATATATATCATCAAGTTTAAGACCACACGTGAATATAAACATTTACATATATTTGTATGCATTAATGTATATGTACATATATATATATATACATGTTTATGCATATATTTATACATCTACGTACATTTTGTGTATGTATATATGTATATACATATATATGCATATAAATATCTATATATATGCATATTTGTATACATATGCATATATATATTTATGTATACATTTACACACATACATATATATATATATATATATATATATATATATATGTTCATATATATATATATATATATATATATATATATATATATAGATATCTATATATATATATATATATATATATATATATATATATATATATATATATATATATATATATATATATATATACATATGTTCATTATTGTGATTGTTTGACGATCTGTAGTTTTACAAAATTTCATTCATGGCCCGGGGGTGTCAAAACTAATTCAATGCGGAGCGTAAACGCACCGATGGAACAATAGCAGCATGCATGGGTAATGATATAATTCACAAAACAAAAAAACAAAAGACATTGAAAATAATGCAGTTGCTTCGAAATATTGATTCTTCAACCACCTGTACTGTATAAGCCAAAGGCTGATGTATGCGGTACGCTGTGGTGTTTAGTAATTGTGAGTCGCTATGTTCGTAGTGTTATTTGAGGCAATGTTCAGAAAATGAACTTCACTTTTAGCCTTATACACGACAAATTGCCAACGCACAGATTGTCTTGTGAAAGAAAACCTCACGTACCTTGATACCTAAGCGGCAATGGTTTGGAAAAACTGCTTCCTCAATATTGAAGTCTGTCTATAGAAAAGAATGGATAAAAAATGAACGTGAGCGACTGACAATACAACGTTTTATCACCTCCGTCTACATTGACTAAAATTTAGCATTGAAAATCTTCGGCCTTTTTCATATTTACGTGAATTTTAAGACGTTCTGGCTGTTATAGCTACAATACACATGACAAGTCATATGTCAAGTGGTTGACTTCCAAATGACAATAATAGCATGTAAGTGCAGTATGATTGCCGTAATTATCTTAGATGCGGAACAGTAGTACTGTGCAGTGCCTGTGATAGATACCTTGAACTACATTATTAACAAATCAGCCAAGGGCAAACTTGTTATCCAAAAATAACATATCGACTACGTAATGAACATCGTTATGTTCTTTGATACAGCTATTGATACAGATTATGTTTGAATCGAATCGTGAAGGCATCGCAATCAACATCACCCTCCTTCCCAAGATTTATTTTACTACTAGGATCATAGTTTGGGTTTGGTTTTGGTTCCCCGGAATTACGTTAGATCATTGACATTCCGCGCTTAATCGTGGATGACAATATTGTGCGATTCTCATGACGTTAACATTTTCGCAGATAATGAATTCTGTCCAAGAGTGATTCAAATGACATAGTGGTATGTGCCCGATCAACGATATGTATCGGTAATGTATTTGGTGTTGCTAACCAAACATCAGCTGACGACGCCGTGTTCAAGAATGCTTGTACTTTTCATTCATGCAAGACAATTCTTAGTCTAAAGGCGTAATGTACATAAGCAGAATATTGAATATCTGGGCTGTTAATTGGATACCGCTTGGAAAATGGACAGACAAGAACGACCCGGGAAAAAATAATGTGATATATCCACTGTGGATAATTCACAAAAGATACTTTATCCGAGATATGCTCTAAGGCGGAGCCTATGCGCTCTAAGGCGGAGCCTATGCATCTAATTAATATTGGTTGAGATTATTCCGGTGCATGTGTGCCATGCTGAATCAGAAAGGGAACGGGGTTCTCAAAACCTGACGACAACAATGTCTTGTTGTAACTACTTAAACTGCTCATGGCATAATCTCGATGGAGAGGCATTTGAAACGTAGCTAACATCTACAGTTAAACAGGTTTGTTCTGTTACTTTGCATACTGAAGGAGCGCGAACAGGGAGAGAGAGAAGACCGGGTGATTAGTGTTAATGACACGCGTGAGGAATGTGTTATTAGAATGGTCTTAATCAAGGATATATGATCCTAGAACGCGCTGCGTGATTGAACCAGGCTCCATGTCTGTAGAAGGAAGAGCAAGTGTCATCGTAGACAGCAGACAATTTAATGATAGCTTACAAATGTATTCACATGTCTCCATCCATCACTGTTGAGTAATTACCTCGTTGTTAATTAAGGATTTAGCATTCAACCCACCTACGCTCACCCCTAGAGGTCGAATATGCTGTGTCATGAATCGTGCAAGTATGAGATTAACTGGGCATAAGCGTGACATCGCCTTTCTATTATTCACGACTCACTTTGTTTTTTCACTCGCAAAGGCGACCGTTAGGCGAACTCAGCTGAGCGTCGCCATCATTACAATAGGCAGCGGCAGGTGTTTTGAAGGAATACGGAAGCATATCGAAATATTAATGGCGTGACATCATGACACACATTACTGGAGATATCAGTGGACCATATTGGTCTGGCAGTAAAATGTATCACGGAGGATTAAATTTTGTTAACAAAGAAGGTCGAACAGACGTTGCAGAACAATGTGGTCGAGATATCAAACACATTTTGCTAGCACAAGATAAACATTATTACCCAAACCCCCAAAAACCCACATAGCAAGGACTTTCGAAGGTTTTGTTGTACATCCTCACATAGATTACCATATAACTACCTTATCATCGAACGCACAGTATGTAGCGCGTTTTCCTTGCATGTTGTAGCGCTATTAAATCCGAAAAACCAACTCATCTACCCGAAACCGCTTGACGCGCCATATGATTGCCGCGGTATTATGGAGCATCTGATTAATATCGATGGAGGGTAATTTTCGTTGCGTTCATTCAATTACCTAACTATTTCTCGAACGCGTCATCCGAAGAAACGCCTTTTTGAAATGGAGATTGAACGCAAAGCAGCAATGTTTTCATTTTGGAATAGTCCGGATCACAGGCACCGAAGTCAATGTAAACGAGTGCGTTCGGCAGAGTTCGGTTTCGCCTGACTCGAGTACATATATAATCCTATTTCTATCGTTCGGTGAAGGCGCTCGCTGAATGAATGGACCTGGTTGAACGACCTCCACATTTGCAATACTATTTTTATGCCTTGTTAGATCATTAGGCACCGTTGTGTTATGAGATATGACTGCGCCTACAAAGAGAGACATGCTTTGATGGTCCTTCACCTTCATTGTTAATATTAAGCTAGGTAAGGGTGCTTAGTACATGCTGCTTGCTACATTAGAGTAGCAAAGCAATTACTATAGTGGTTTATATGAGAATACAAGAAGTTGACAAAAAGAGTCGCACACGTGAGACACACAACTGCCCACAAATAGCAGATATACCACAGTTTGATCATAATTGCTCTTTCACATTAATGAGGTTCCGCAAATGAGTGCATTTGTTAAAGGGAGACACTTATCTATGATGGTGCCTTTAGCAATCGTGAACTTCACTCTGCAAGTGATCGGAAATGAATAGATCAATGCTGTATAACGTGGATGTAGATTACGCTTATCAGTTTCAGGGATATAATGGTGCCAAAATGCATAGATGACATTCCTTTTGAGGTTTAAACTTGCTTGGTGATATGTAAACCAGCACGTTAGATATGATAATGGATGTAAGTAAATCATGTCCCCATGATAAACGTTGGTTCATCACGCAGGTTCCCCAGGCAGGAGACATTGAAACGGAAGGTAAGCATAAAGTGTCTCCGTATGTTTTCCATGTAATCTATCCACACAACAATTTTGTGCGGACTATGATTGCCCCGTTCACTTGTCATGCGCGCGTAATGATATGGTGATGGTGGTGTGGATGAAGGTCATGACCAGTGTGTCATTCAAGATAATTGGTATATGGACAACCGCGGGGTAGGGTTGTTGGGGGAGGGGTGTGGGGTATAGGGTATAGGGACTGTAGTCGCGGAGACTACCAGTTTACTTTTGGCTTTTGACGAGAAAGCCATGAACACAATAGTTCCAGTATTAACTGGGCATAAGCGTGACATCGCCTTTCTATTATTCACGACTCACTTTGTTTTTTCACTCGCAAAGGCGACCGTTAGGCGAACTCAGCTGAGCGTCGCCATCATTACAATAGGCAGCGGCAGGTGTTTTGAAGGAATACGGAAGCATATCGAAATATTAATGGCGTGACATCATGACACACATTACTGGAGATATCGTTGGGCCATATTGGTCTGGCAGTAAAATGTATCACGGAGGATTAAATTTTGTTAAAAAAGAAGGTCGAACAGACGTTGCAGAACAATGTGGTCGAGATATCAAACACATTTTGCTAGCACAAGATAAACATTATTACCCAACCCCCCAAAAACCCACATAGCAAGGACTTTCGAAGGTTTTGTTGTACATCCTCACATAGATTACCATATAACTACCTTATCATCGAACGCACAGTATGTAGCGCGTTTTCCTTGCATGTTGTAGCGCTATTAAATCCGAAAAACCAACTCATCTGCCCGAAACCGCTTGACCGCCCATATGATTGTCGCGGTATTATGAGCATCTGATTAATATCGATGGAGGGTAATTTTCGTTGCGTTCATTCAATTACCTAACTGTTTCTCGAACGCGTCATCCGAAGAAACGCCTTTTTGAAATGGAGATTGAACGCAAAGCAGCAATGTTTTCATTTTGGAATAGTCTGGATCACAGGCACCGAAGTCAATGTAAACGAGTGCGTTCGGCAGAGTTCGGTTTCGCCTGACTCGAGTACATATATAATCCTATTTCTATCGTTCGGTGAAGGCGCTCGCTGAATGAATGGACCTGGTTGAACGACCTCCACATTTGCAATCCTATTTTTATGCCTTGTTAGATCATTAGGCACCGTTGTGTTATGAGATATGACTGCGCCTACAAAGAGAGACATGCTTTGATGGTCCTTCACCTTCATTGTTAATATTAAGCTAGGTAAGGGTGCTTAGTACATGCTGCTTGCTACATTAGAGTAGCAAAGCAATTACTATAGTGGTTTATATGAGAATACAAGAAGTTGACAAAAAGAGTCGCACACGTGAGACACACAACTGCCCACAAATAGCAGATATACCACAGTTTTATCATAATGCTCTTTCACATTAATGAGGTTCCGCAAATGAGTGAATTTGTTAAAGAGAGACACTTATCTATGATGGTGCCTTTAGCAATCGTGAACTTCACTCTGCAAGTGATCGGAAATGAATAGATCAATGCTGTATAACGTGGATGTAGATTACGCTTATCAGTTTCAGGGATATAATGGTGCCAAAATGCATAGATGACATTCCTTTTGAGGTTTAAACTTGCTTGGTGATATGTAAACCAGCACGTTAGATATGATAATGGATGTAAGTAAATCATGTCCCCATGATAAACGTTGGTTCATCACGCAGGTTCCCCAGGCAGGAGACATTGAAACGGAAGGTAAGCATAAAGTGTCTCCGTATGTTTTCAATGTAATCTATCCACACAACAATTTTGTGCGGACTATGATTGCCCCGTTCACTTGTCATGCGCGCGTAATGATATGGTGATGGTGGTGTGGATGAAGGTCATGACCAGTGTGTCATTCAAGATAATTGGTATATATGGACAACCGCGGGGTAGGGTTGTTGGGGGAGGGGTGTGGGGTATAGGGTATAGGGACTGTAGTCGCGGAGACTACCAGTTTACTTTTGGCTTTTGACGAGAAAGCCATGAACACAATAGTTCCAGTATTAACTGGGCATAAGCGTGACATCGCCTTTCTATTATTCACGACTCACTTTGTTTTTTTCACTCGCAAAGGCGACCGTTAGGCGAACTCAGCTGAGCGTCGCCATCATTACAATAGGCAGCGGCAGGTGTTTTGAAGGAATACGGAAGCATATCGAAATATTAATGGCGTGCCATCATGACACACATTACTGGAGATATCGTTGGGCCATATTGGTCTGGCAGTAAAATGTATCACGGAGGATTAAATTTTGTTAAAAAAGAAGGTCGAACAGACGTTGCAGAACAATGTGGTCGAGATATCAAACACATTTTGCTAGCACAAGATAAACATTATTACCCAACCCCCCAAAAAAACCCACATAGCAAGGACTTTCGAAGGTTTTGTTGTACATCCTCACATAGATTACCATATAACTACCTTATCATCGAACGCACAGTATGTAGCGCGTTTTCCTTGCATGTTGTAGCGCTATTAAATCCGAAAAACCAACTCATCTGCCCGAAACCGCTTGACCCGCCATATGATTGTCGCGGTATTATGAGCATCTGATTAATATCGATGGAGGGTAATTTTCGTTGCGTTCATTCAATTACCTAACTGTTTCTCGAACGCGTCATCCGAAGAAACGCCTTTTTGAAATGGAGATTGAACGCAAAGCAGCAATGTTTTCATTTTGGAATAGTCTGGATCACAGGCACCGAAGTCAATGTAAACGAGTGCGTTCGGCAGAGTTCGGTTTCGCCTGACTCGAGTACATATATAATCCTATTTCTATCGTTCGGTGAAGGCGCTCGCTGAATGAATGGACCTGGTTGAACGACCTCCACATTTGCAATCCTATTTTTATGCCTTGTTAGATCATTAGGCACCGTTGTGTTATGAGATATGACTGCGCCTACAAAGAGAGACATGCTTTGATGGTCCTTCACCTTCATTGTTAATATTAAGCTAGGTAAGGGTGCTTAGTACATGCTGCTTGCTACATTAGAGTAGCAAAGCAATTACTATAGTGGTTTATATGAGAATACAAGAAGTTGACAAAAAGAGTCGCACACGTGAGACACACAACTGCCCACAAATAGCAGATATACCACAGTTTTATCATAATTGCTCTTTCACATTAATGAGGTTCCGCAAATGAGTGAATTTGTTAAAGAGAGACACTTATCTATGATGGTGCCTTTAGCAATCGTGAACTTCACTCTGCAAGTGATCGGAAATGAATAGATCAATGCTGTATAACGTGGATGTAGATTACGCTTATCAGTTTCAGGGATATAATGGTGCCAAAATGCATAGATGACATTCCTTTTGAGGTTTAAACTTGCTTGGTGATATGTAAACCAGCACGTTAGATATGATAATGGATGTAAGTAAATCATGTCCCCATGATAAACGTTGGTTCATCACGCAGGTTCCCCAGGCAGGAGACATTGAAACGGAAGGTAAGCATAAAGTGTCTCCGTATGTTTTCAATGTAATCTATCCACACAACAATTTTGTGCGGACTATGATTGCCCCGTTCACTTGTCATGCGCGCGTAATGATATGGTGATGGTGGTGTGGATGAAGGTCATGACCAGTGTGTCATTCAAGATAATTGGTATATGGACAACCGCGGGGTAGGGTTGTTGGGGGAGGGGTGTGGGGTATAGGGTATAGGGACTGTAGTCGCGGAGACTACCAGTTTACTTTTGGCTTTTGACGAGAAAGCCATGAACACAATAGTTCCAGTATTAACTGGGCATAAGCGTGACATCGCCTTTCTATTATTCACGACTCACTTTGTTTTTTCACTCGCAAAGGCGACCGTTAGGCGAACTCAGCTGAGCGTCGCCATCATTACAATAGGCAGCGGCAGGTGTTTTGAAGGAATACGGAAGCATATCGAAATATTAATGGCGTGCCATCATGACACACATTACTGGAGATATCGTTGGGCCATATTGGTCTGGCAGTAAAATGTATCACGGAGGATTAAATTTTGTTAAAAAAGAAGGTCGAACAGACGTTGCAGAACAATGTGGTCGAGATATCAAACACATTTTGCTAGCACAAGATAAACATTATTACCCAACCCCCCAAAAACCCACATAGCAAGGACTTTCGAAGGTTTTGTTGTACATCCTCACATAGATTACCATATAAACTACCTTATCATCGAACGCACAGTATGTAGCGCGTTTTCCTTGCATGTTGTAGCGCTATTAAATCCGAAAAACCAACTCATCTGCCCGAAACCGCTTGACCCGCCATATGATTGTCGCGTATTATGAGCATCTGATTAATATCGATGGAGGGTAATTTTCGTTGCGTTCATTCAATTACCTAACTGTTTCTCGAACGCGTCATCCGAAGAAACGCCTTTTTGAAATGGAGATTGAACGCAAAGCAGCAATGTTTTCATTTTGGAATAGTCTGGATCACAGGCACCGAAGTCAATGTAAACGAGTGCGTTCGGCAGAGTTCGGTTTCGCCTGACTCGAGTACATATATAATCCTATTTCTATCGTTCGGTGAAGGCGCTCGCTGAATGAATGGACCTGGTTGAACGACCTCCACATTTGCAATCCTATTTTTATGCCTTGTTAGATCATTAGGCACCGTTGTGTTATGAGATATGACTGCGCCTACAAAGAGAGACATGCTTTGATGGTCCTTCACCTTCATTGTTAATATTAAGCTAGGTAAGGGTGCTTAGTACATGCTGCTTGCTACATTAGAGTAGCAAAGCAATTACTATAGTGGTTTATATGAGAATACAAGAAGTTGACAAAAAGAGTCGCACACGTGAGACACACAACTGCCCACAAATAGCAGATATACCACAGTTTTATCATAATTGCTCTTTCACATTAATGAGGTTCCGCAAATGAGTGAATTTGTTAAAGAGAGACACTTATCTATGATGGTGCCTTTAGCAATCGTGAACTTCACTCTGCAAGTGATCGGAAATGAATAGATCAATGCTGTATAACGTGGATGTAGATTACGCTTATCAGTTTCAGGGATATAATGGTGCCAAAATGCATAGATGACATTCCTTTTGAGGTTTAAACTTGCTTGGTGATATGTAAACCAGCACGTTAGATATGATAATGGATGTAAGTAAATCATGTCCCCATGATAAACGTTGGTTCATCACGCAGGTTCCCCAGGCAGGAGACATTGAAACGGAAGGTAAGCATAAAGTGTCTCCGTATGTGTTTTCAATGTAATCTATCCACACAACAATTTTGTGCGGACTATGATTGCCCCGTTCACTTGTCATGCGCGCGTAATGATATGGTGATGGTGGTGTGGATGAAGGTCATGACCAGTGTGTCATTCAAGATAATTGGTATATGGACAACCGCGGGGTAGGGTTGTTGGGGGGGGGGGTGTGGGGTATAGGGTATAGGGACTGTAGTCGCGGAGACTACCAGTTTACTTTTGGCTTTTGACGAGAAAGCCATGAACACAATAGTTCCAGTATTAACTGGGCATAAGCGTGACATCGCCTTTCTATTATTCACGACTCACTTTGTTTTTTCACTCGCAAAGGCGACCGTTAGGCGAACTCAGCTGAGCGTCGCCATCATTACAATAGGCAGCGGCAGGTGTTTTGAAGGAATACGGAAGCATATCGAAATATTAATGGCGTGCCATCATGACACACATTACTGGAGATATCGTTGGGCCATATTGGTCTGGCAGTAAAATGTATCACGGAGGATTAAATTTTGTTAAAAAAGAAGGTCGAACAGACGTTGCAGAACAATGTGGTCGAGATATCAAACACATTTTGCTAGCACAAGATAAACATTATTACCCAACCCCCCAAAAACCCACATAGCAAGGACTTTCGAAGGTTTTGTTGTACATCCTCACATAGATTACCATATAACTACCTTATCATCGAACGCACAGTATGTAGCGCGTTTTCCTTGCATGTTGTAGCGCTATTAAATCCGAAAAACCAACTCATCTGCCCGAAACCGCTTGACCCGCCATATGATTGTCGCGGTATTATGAGCATCTGATTAATATCGATGGAGGGTAATTTTCGTTGCGTTCATTCAATTACCTAACTGTTTCTCGAACGCGTCATCCGAAGAAACGCCTTTTTGAAATGGAGATTGAACGCAAAGCAGCAATGTTTTCATTTTGGAATAGTCTGGATCACAGGCACCGAAGTCAATGTAAACGAGTGCGTTCGGCAGAGTTCGGTTTCGCCTGACTCGAGTACATATATAATCCTATTTCTATCGTTTGGTGAAGGCGCTCGCTGAATGAATGGACCTGGTTGAACGACCTCCACATTTGCAATCCTATTTTTATGCCTTGTTAGATCATTAGGCACCGTTGTGTTATGAGATATGACTGCGCCTACAAAGAGAGACATGCTTTGATGGTCCTTCACCTTCATTGTTAATATTAAGCTAGGTAAGGGTGCTTAGTACATGCTGCTTGCTACATTAGAGTAGCAAAGCAATTACTATAGTGGTTTATATGAGAATACAAGAAGTTGACAAAAAGAGTCGCACACGTGAGACACACAACTGCCCACAAATAGCAGATATACCACAGTTTTATCATAATTGCTCTTTCACATTAATGAGGTTCCGCAAATGAGTGAATTTGTTAAAGAGAGACACTTATCTATGATGGTGCCTTTAGCAATCGTGAACTTCACTCTGCAAGTGATCGGAAATGAATAGATCAATGCTGTATAACGTGGATGTAGATTACGCTTATCAGTTTCAGGGATATAATGGTGCCAAAATGCATAGATGACATTCCTTTTGAGGTTTAAACTTGCTTGGTGATATGTAAACCAGCACGTTAGATATGATAATGGATGTAAGTAAATCATGTCCCCATGATAAACGTTGGTTCATCACGCAGGTTCCCCAGGCAGGAGACATTGAAACGGAAGGTAAGCATAAAGTGTCTCCGTATGTTTTCAATGTAATCTATCCACACAACAATTTTGTGCGGACTATGATTGCCCCGTTCACTTGTCATGCGCGCGTAATGATATGGTGATGGTGGTGTGGATGAAGGTCATGACCAGTGTGTCATTCAAGATAATTGGTATATGGACAACCGCGGGGTAGGGTTGTTGGGGGAGGGGTGTGGGGTATAGGGTATAGGGACTGTAGTCGCGGAGACTACCAGTTTACTTTTGGCTTTTGACGAGAAAGCCATGAACACAATAGTTCCAGTATTAACTGGGCATAAGCGTGACATCGCCTTTCTATTATTCACGACTCACTTTGTTTTTTCACTCGCAAAGGCGACCGTTAGGCGAACTCAGCTGAGCGTCGCCATCATTACAATAGGCAGCGGCAGGTGTTTTGAAGGAATACGGAAGCATATCGAAATATTAATGGCGTGCCATCATGACACACATTACTGGAGATATCGTTGGGCCATATTGGTCTGGCAGTAAAATGTATCACGGAGGATTAAATTTTGTTAAAAAAGAAGGTCGAACAGACGTTGCAGAACAATGTGGTCGAGATATCAAACACATTTTGCTAGCACAAGATAAACATTATTACCCAACCCCCCAAAAACCCACATAGCAAGGACTTTCGAAGGTTTTGTTGTACATCCTCACATAGATTACCATATAACTACCTTATCATCGAACGCACAGTATGTAGCGCGTTTTCCTTGCATGTTGTAGCGCTATTAAATCCGAAAAACCAACTCATCTGCCCGAAACCGCTTGACCCGCCATATGATTGTCGCGGTATTATGAGCATCTGATTAATATCGATGGAGGGTAATTTTCGTTGCGTTCATTCAATTACCTAACTGTTTCTCGAACGCGTCATCCGAAGAAACGCCTTTTTGAAATGGAGATTGAACGCAAAGCAGCAATGTTTTCATTTTGGAATAGTCTGGATCACAGGCACCGAAGTCAATGTAAACGAGTGCGTTCGGCAGAGTTCGGTTTCGCCTGACTCGAGTACATATATAATCCTATTTCTATCGTTCGGTGAAGGCGCTCGCTGAATGAATGGACCTGGTTGAACGACCTCCACATTTGCAATCCTATTTTTATGCCTTGTTAGATCATTAGGCACCGTTGTGTTATGAGATATGACTGCGCCTACAAAGAGAGACATGCTTTGATGGTCCTTCACCTTCATTGTTAATATTAAGCTAGGTAAGGGTGCTTAGTACATGCTGCTTGCTACATTAGAGTAGCAAAGCAATTACTATAGTGGTTTATATGAGAATACAAGAAGTTGACAAAAAGAGTCGCACACGTGAGACACACAACTGCCCACAAATAGCAGATATACCACAGTTTTATCATAATTGCTCTTTCACATTAATGAGGTTCCGCAAATGAGTGAATTTGTTAAAGAGAGACACTTATCTATGATGGTGCCTTTAGCAATCGTGAACTTCACTCTGCAAGTGATCGGAAATGAATAGATCAATGCTGTATAACGTGGATGTAGATTACGCTTATCAGTTTCAGGGATATAATGGTGCCAAAATGCATAGATGACATTCCTTTTGAGGTTTAAACTTGCTTGGTGATATGTAAACCAGCACGTTAGATATGATAATGGATGTAAGTAAATCATGTCCCCATGATAAACGTTGGTTCATCACGCAGGTTCCCCAGGCAGGAGACATTGAAACGGAAGGTAAGCATAAAGTGTCTCCGTATGTTTTCAATGTAATCTATCCACACAACAATTTTGTGCGGACTATGATTGCCCCGTTCACTTGTCATGCGCGCGTAATGATATGGTGATGGTGGTGTGGATGAAGGTCATGACCAGTGTGTCATTCAAGATAATTGGTATATGGACAACCGCGGGGTAGGGTTGTTGGGGGAGGGGTGTGGGGTATAGGGTATAGGGACTGTAGTCGCGGAGACTACCAGTTTACTTTTGGCTTTTGACGAGAAAGCCATGAACACAATAGTTCCAGTATTAACTGGGCATAAGCGTGACATCGCCTTTCTATTATTCACGACTCACTTTGTTTTTTCACTCGCAAAGGCGACCGTTAGGCGAACTCAGCTGAGCGTCGCCATCATTACAATAGGCAGCGGCAGGTGTTTTGAAGGAATACGGAAGCATATCGAAATATTAATGGCGTGACATCATGACACACATTACTGGAGATATCAGTGGGCCATATTGGTCTGGCAGTAAAATGTATCACGGAGGATTAAATTTTGTTAAAAAAGAAGGTCGAACAGACGTTGCAGAACAATGTGGTCGAGATATCAAACACATTTTGCTAGCACAAGATAAACATTATTACCCAACCCCCCAAAAACCCACATAGCAAGGACTTTCGAAGGTTTTGTTGTACATCCTCACATAGATTACCATATAACTACCTTATCATCGAACGCACAGTATGTAGCGCGTTTTCCTTGCATGTTGTAGCGCTATTAAATCCGAAAAACCAACTCATCTGCCCGAAACCGCTTGACGCGCCATATGATTGTCGCGGTATTATGAGCATCTGATTAATATCGATGGAGGGTAATTTTCGTTGCGTTCATTCAATTACCTAACTGTTTCTCGAACGCGTCATCCGAAGAAACGCCTTTTTGAAATGGAGATTGAACGCAAAGCAGCAATGTTTTCATTTTGGAATAGTCTGGATCACAGGCACCGAAGTCAATGTAAACGAGTGCGTTCGGCAGAGTTCGGTTTCGCCTGACTCGAGTACATATATAATCCTATTTCTATCGTTCGGTGAAGGCGCTCGCTGAATGAATGGACCTGGTTGAACGACCTCCACATTTGCAATCCTATTTTTATGCCTTGTTAGATCATTAGGCACCGTTGTGTTATGAGATATGACTGCGCCTACAAAGAGAGACATGCTTTGATGGTCCTTCACCTTCATTGTTAATATTAAGCTAGGTAAGGGTGCTTAGTACATGCTGCTTGCTACATTAGAGTAGCAAAGCAATTACTATAGTGGTTTATATGAGAATACAAGAAGTTGACAAAAAGAGTCGCACACGTGAGACACACAACTGCCCACAAATAGCAGATATACCACAGTTTGATCATAATTGCTCTTTCACATTAATGAGGTTCCGCAAATTAGTGCATTTGTTAAAGGGAGACACTTATCTATGATGGTGCCTTTAGCAATCGTGAACTTCACTCTGCAAGTGATCGGAAATGAATAGATCAATGCTGTATAACGTGGATGTAGATTACGCTTATCAGTTTCAGGGATATAATGGTGCCAAAATGCATAGATGACATTCCTTTTGAGGTTTAAACTTGCTTGGTGATATGAAAACCAGCACGTTAGATATGATAATGGATGTAAGTAAATCATGTCCCCATGATAAACGTTGGTTCATCACGCAGGTTCCCCAGGCAGGAGACATTGAAACGGAAGGTAAGCATAAAGTGTCTGCGTATGTTTTCCATGTAATCTATCCACACAACAATTTTGTGCGGACTATGATTGCCCCGTTCACTTGTCATGCGCGCGTAATGATATGGTGATGGTGGTGTGGATGAAGGTCATGACCAGTGTGTCATTCAAGATAATTGGTATATGGACAACCGCGGGGTAGGGTTGTTGGGGGAGGGGTGTGGGGTATAGGGTATAGGGACTGTAGTCGCGGAGACTACCAGTTTACTTTTGGCTTTTGACGAGAAAGCCATGAACACAATAGTTCCAGTATTAACTGGGCATAAGCGTGACATCGCCTTTCTATTATTCACGACTCACTTTGTTTTTTCACTCGCAAAGGCGACCGTTAGGCGAACTCAGCTGAGCGTCGCCATCATTACAATAGGCAGCGGCAGGTGTTTTGAAGGAATACGGAAGCATATCGAAATATTAATGGCGTGACATCATGACACACATTACTGGAGATATCGTTGGGCCATATTGGTCTGGCAGTAAAATGTATCACGGAGGATTAAAATTTTGTTAAAAAAGAAGGTCGAACAGACGTTGCAGAACAATGTGGTCGAGATATCAAACACATTTTGCTAGCACAAGATAAACATTATTACCCAACCCCCCAAAAACCCACATAGCAAGGACTTTCGAAGGTTTTGTTGTACATCCTCACATAGATTACCATATAACTACCTTATCATCGAACGCACAGTATGTAGCGCGTTTTCCTTGCATGTTGTAGCGCTATTAAATCCGAAAAACCAACTCATCTGCCCGAAACCACTTGACCCGCCATATGATTGTCGCTGTATTATGAGCATCTGATTAATATCGATGGAGGGTAATTTTCGTTGCGTTCATTCAATTACCTAACTGTTTCTCGAACGCGTCATCCGAAGAAACGCCTTTTTGAAATGGAGATTGAACGCAAAGCAGCAATGTTTTCATTTTGGAATAGTCTGGATCACAGGCACCGAAGTCAATGTAAACGAGTGCGTTCGGCAGAGTTCGGTTTCGCCTGACTCGAGTACATATATAATCCTATTTCTATCGTTCGGTGAAGGCGCTCGCTGAATGAATGGACCTGGTTGAACGACCTCCACATTTGCAATCCTATTTTTATGCCTTGTTAGATCATTAGGCACCGTTGTGTTATGAGATATGACTGCGCCTACAAAGAGAGACATGCTTTGATGGTCCTTCACCTTCATTGTTAATATTAAGCTAGGTAAGGGTGCTTAGTAAATGCTGCTTGCTACATTAGAGTAGCAAAGCAATTACTATAGTGGTTTATATGAGAATACCAGAAGTTGACAAAAAGAGTCGCACACGTGAGACACATAACTGCCCACAAATAGCAGATATACCACAGTTTGATCATAATTGCTCTTTCACATTAATGAGGTTCCGCAAATTAGTGCATTTGTTAAAGGGAGACACTTATCTATGATGGTGCCTTTAGCAATCGTGAACTTCACTCTGCAAGTGATCGGAAATGAATAGATCAATGCTGTATAACGTGGATGTAGATTACGCTTATCAGTTTCAGGGATATAATGGTGCCAAAATGCATAGATGACATTCCTTTTGAGGTTTAAACTTGCTTGGTGATATGTAAACCAGCACGTTAGATATGATAATGGATGTAAGTAAATCATGTCCCCATGATAAACGTTGGTTCATCACGCAGGTTCCCCAGGCAGGAGACATTGAAACGGAAGGTAAGCATAAAGTGTCTCCGTATGTTTTCCATGTAATCTATCCACACAACAATTTTGTGCGGACTATGATTGCCCCGTTCACTTGTCATGCGCGCGTAATGATATGGTGATGGTGGTGCGGATGAAGGTCATGACCAGTGTGTCATTCAAGATAATTGGTATATGGACAACCGCGGGGTAGGGTTGTTGGGGGAGGGGTGTGGGGTATAGGGTATAGGGACTGTAGTCGCGGAGACTACCAGTTTACTTTTGGCTTTTGACGAGAAAGCCATGAACACAATAGTTCCAGTATTACTAGTAGAGGTAATTGCATGGTGAACCCATGGTGCTTCTACACTAGGGTACAAAGCAGGTAGGAGAATTTGGATGCGCGAACGAGGGGGGAATTGTCCTTAAACTTAAAGACTTTTGTCTTCCTGGTATATCATAACGTAGTGCTCAACCACACACAAAAGGCAAGAGCGTTTCAATTAGCACAACTAATACGCAATCATATCTATACAGGTTTCGCGATGATGGCTTGTATATTGGTTCGTGTATAGCGCATATGTTTGGGAACGTTTGGTTATGTTAATGGAATCACTAGAGGTTTGCTGTGGTTTATTCATGGACCATAGAAAATGAGGAAAACCTGATTGCCTCGGCTTCAGTGGATTGTCAGTGCAGCCCACAACATAACAAAACACTTCCTTATTTGAGACATCGACCATGGCATACCATACTTAAACAGCATCACCAAACCATTACAAAAGCAAAAATGATGTTGTTCCATATTAAAGCATGAAAGCGGAGGAGCCCACATCCGTCCAAACAACTTCTCCAACCAATCTGAAATCACTGGATCGCGTGGAGTGTAGTGCGTATGACTGCCAAGTAATTCTCCCCTCAATATATTTGCATACTAGTGCAAAGTCTTTGTCACCGGGCTACATTTGGATGAGAATTGTGCTGCAAACATATGTCGTTAACACGAATCATGCCTACCTTTACCCGAGGCGTCACTCGCACCTGGTCATGGTGGCGCCGCTGTAGACCTTCGAACCATTACAAACATTGCGAACTGGTTCGCATTTTTAATTGTGTCTGGGAAATATTATCCAAATGTAGGGAAACTGCTCATTATCTTAGCAATTTTAAAACCGTTGGATTTATAGACATACAGGGTCTGCTTCGGCTGTGCTATTGGCTTAAATAAATTTAATTGTTCATAGAATGGTTTTATACTGACACACCCATCTTATTATTGAGGTGAACCGATTCCTCAATTCTACTCATGCATCCATCTGTATACCATATAGGGGCCATGGAGCTGATGTTGACGGGATCAGTTTATATTACCGTGGCCGTACGAGGTGACTGTAGGGATAGAATATCAACCAAACAAGAAATTGAACCCCCGATCGTGGGTAGCTTGATACTATCAAATACAAAATGCCTGTAAGTGAGTAAGGCAATCACTTGTTGTCGTCACAATTGCCAGATTTAAACAAAGCTAGCTAATGAACATATTAAGTGTAAATCAGCCAATACATATCAAGCTGTCAATTACATGACTCATTTTCTGCGCCATCATTATAGTGCCAGTGTTGCAGGTAATTTAGCGTGTCTTCCAAAAAAGATAATATGCACAAACATACACGATATTATACAAAATCGTTTTTTCAATAGATATATTTATGGAGATGACCTTTCTCGGTCAAAAGCTTATATTATATCCCTGGTTGCACACATATATTGTTTAACCTCGCACTGAGGTCGCCTGCAAATGTAAATATCTGGACGAATGCTTCATGGGACTTATAGAGTCTATCCTGTTAATCTAATACTTCAGAATTACACCTCGGATGTTAACTCAAACACGATGATGTAAGAACAATGTGACGATGTAGGAACACTGATTATAATATTTCAGGAGTTCTTTATTCTTGTCACATCTCTGCCCCGCTTGACCACGGATAAATTGTATCACCCACACACAACGAAGACCGTCCAAATTATAGCGAGAAAAGTAAGGCATTGAAATAATGCAAGACACAGACTTGTCGAAATTGAGCCTACCTAAATATACTTACTTGCACAATAAAGCTCAACAGGGAAAATGGACCATTGATAACCATTGAAGCTATAAGGGTTGGTCAGCTTAAGACTATACAGATTGAAATGATAATTGTATGCATAAGAATCGTTCAATAAATGTTGATACATTTGGTGATATTATCAAATGAGACTAAAGAATAGAATACACACATATCTATCCTATATGAATTATCTTTACGCACAAAGCGGTAAGACAGAACATATATATTAAGGTAGATGAAGTGCTATTAAAATGGCGATAACAATTTAGATATGACGAGAGGGATAATCAATTAAATTATATCGTTTTGTTGTACGCCATGATTTTACCACTGCTTTCAAGTGTATTTATACTCATTCCACTTAATTATGTTACTGAAATCACCCCTCGCAGCAATGAAGCAAGAAATAAGCGGCACAAAGATGCTGTGCTACTGATAATTTGCAAGTAGGAAGTATAATAAATGGTCTTATACGCGACTCGCAAAGTCAACATCTCACCGCAAACTACCTAAAATCAGCATACTCCAATAATTTTAAATACTAGAAGTTCATTCATGCATAATTTCGGTTTGGCACATCTCCCTCCCAGAGCGACCTTATATGGCCGTCACGACGTAATGAAAACATGTTCACCTTGTTATGTTCAGAGCAAACTTAAATAGAAATTATGTATGTTTGACGGTAGATCGCATATAGAAAAGTTAAGCAGTGCAGCTTTCAATGGGCAGAACCTTGATATGCAACAGCATGTTTGTAATGAATTGATTATAACATGCTGTAACGTAACGATGAGCCCGGTACTAGAGAAGTTAAGAGTGCAAAACATGAATGATATGGGAATAGTTTTGGAATATCTTAACGCATCAATGTTTTTTTATTCATGGTTTCCTGTAACCGAATACTTTTTGACGCCTTCATTTAAAATAAGCATCACAATAGAGTTGAAGACCTGATATACTTACCTGCGTGGGTCTATTTCTATTATACGACAGTTCTAGACACACCATTGTTATTTAATTAATCAAATCTCGTTCAATTAATTTGGCACCTTGATGTAGAATATCATGCACAAACCGGCTGTGATTTGCTGAGGAGCATGGGTTTGATGATATGTGATCGGCGTAACGTCAAATGCAAGGCAGACACTCGAGCCGACTTCTGATGCAACAATACGTTTTACAACTTCCCATCACATGACACTGAATTCTGATACAGAACGTAGCAGACAGAGTCCAACCCATTACAGCACACGCAGCCATTTGCCAAACCATTCCGTAGATATGCTTTCGCTATAATTTTGTAGGTTCATAATGCTGAATCATGGGTGCATTTGCATACAATTACGTCAAGCGTAAATAACATTGCTTTCTGCACATTTGTGGTGAAGCTATGTTTATTTGTGTTTGATGTGCTGTCATGCACCGAAGACAGTCGTGTACGAGCCATATACAACAGTAAACAAGTAGCAGCTAGTAAGCTTTGGGATTTGCACAAATCGCAATTCAATCGTCATGTTCAATATTCTTATTGACATATTCATGTCAAATCCTACAACAGTCTCTGTCTATTCTACACATAGGCTACTGCTGCACACAAAGGGCATTTTTCGCTGTGTCGAAATAAACTAGTACCGGCTCCCGTTGAATTTTCCTTTAATGTGCCGATTATTCAGATTCATTTGCGCAATGAGTTTGCATTTGGTCACGCATTGCGTCGAATAGCATGCTGCTAGTTAGCCCGGGACCAGACCTGTTATCTCTCTGTTTGGTCCGGGACTGTGCTAAGCAAATTGATATGTTGAGATTGCCATTGCTCCTCTATATGTACACAATATCAAACAAATATTCGGCAACACTTTTTTCACTCTTACTCAGTCCAGGCAATCGGTAAATTTGTGGAACACTTCATTGCGCAGTATCTAATAATTGCTTCCTGGACCAGATCAGCAGTCATATTTTTATTACCTATTCATTGTTCCGGTTCATGTTTACAATACAGGCATTTCAAACAAATGAAAAAGCCGTATCATTTCTCATCATCAAACAAACAAAGATATTTGCTTGCATGACAATTTCAATGATTATACAGGTATAAGCGCGTATCTGTTCCCCAACTCTACGTAAAATAGCAATTTCACTTATCATCAGTTGCCACCTAATCTCGGAGCAGACACAATTGCGGCCAACAATATAATAAAGAATTGGCGTTTTCTATTTACATCAGCAAATTAGATGAGCAACAATTAAGTGACAAGAAACTATAAATGTATGTCTATTTTAATTTGTAAATCATTGTTTGAAGAGACAAATCTTGAATCACCACTCCACAAAGTTTGGCTTGGCATGGGTAGACTGCTTCTGCAGATCATAGTAGCCGATTAGAGGTCTAGGCGCCAGTCATTTCCTTATATTAGGGCTGGGACAATAATCCATTTTTTTGCGTGCCAATATTCTGCAGGGGTATTTCTAAGGCGAAATAGACCGAAAAAAACGAAAATCGTGTGCGATGAATTTTGAGGTCGGAATGGGGCCGATTTCAAAGATGGCCGCCAAAATGACCCGGAATATGTGAAAATAACGATTTTTTAGCTGCATCTCAAATAAAGGCTTGTTATCGTGCGGAATATGGGCCAATGATGGGATTTCCAATCGAATAAACATGGTAAGCAGTCACTCGAGACATTTTCTGATATCCAATTTGGCGGCCGAAATCCAAGATGGCGATATTCAGTTGTACCATCCATTATTATTATTAATTTGAAATTGATACAAATCAAAATAAAGTCTGTCTAGTTGACCGTATATGGCATAGCCATCCATTATGACGTCACATTCTGTTGTGACGTCACAACATTATCAGTTGTAACCAGTTGACATAAAGGAATACGTTGTGTTTTGGAATAACTTATAAGTGACAGGTTCTGTTCTGAAATTTCATTGACATTGTGATTCCTTCATACTATGGAATTCCGCAGCTCCGAATGAAAGTATTTGTTGGGTAGAATGAGAATGACTGTGTAAAGCGCCTACCAAAGGAAATCAAATGGTCAGCAAAGATGGAGCTAGCACGATCGTGGCTTGTCAGGTACGGAATGACTGGATTAGTAAAAATGTGTTTCCGCTCAGTGAACGTTCCGTAGCGAAACCTATTTTCGGGAGAATTACGATTTCTTGCTCAATATGCGTAAAAGCGAGAAAGAAGGTAACAGGTCTGATTTATGGCAATTTAAAGCTTCCGACTTTAATGAAAGAATGACTATCCGAGCCTTCAATAACAGGGCCCCTGACGCTTTGTACGAAAAACAACTAGAGGCGCAACACGGTGTGAGAATGACCAAAGACGACAACTCTTTTTACGATGATCACTGCCACGGAGCATACATCGCGCGATGCATTGAGACGGTTTCTCGGAACTGGCTGAAGCAGAAGTAGAGACTGGAATCACGTCGCGTATCACAGTCACAGTCGCGGGAACGTATTGCTCATGAAAATGAGACACAAATGGACATCAACATGCGTGAAATAGAAGCCGCTTTACAATCTATTTCTGACATGGAAACTAGTGATCCTGCTTATATAGCTAGTGATACGGACTGTACCATCATGTCATCTTCCCGCACTCTGAAAAATGCAGCAGCTGACTCCGGTATTCCGAAAGTCAAGATCAGAACAGGGTACAAGACGTTGAATGAGCCATTAAATTCGTTGTCTGGTACATTGTCTCTCAAAGTACAAAGTCACGACCAACGACTTACTCGGCATCTGTGTCGAGTTTGCGAACAGAGTTTTCCAGCAGAATTGGAAGTTATATGACTACGATGAGGGATTAGGCGACGAAGATGATTTCGAAGATCCATCGTCGGATACACCAAAGCGACAAAGAAGATGTGACGATCGCACATATGTAATGCCTAGTGGAAAATCAGTTCGAAACTGCTTGGAGGATGCTTCATACCATAACTTGGGGATGGTTGTGAGACATCTTGCTGAAGGGTCAGAGAACACAATAACTGTCCGAGGCGGCAGGGCATAGAGTTTTCAGCATTAAAACGGACCATATTACAATAGCTGGACCCACGTTAGAAAAGAAGACGTTCACTATTTTCGCCGAAAACCTATCACATTCAGGAGAGGATGCTGCAAAGACATACGAGTTCAAACTGAATAGTTTAGCAATTCTTGCCGATTGTTCCACTGACGAGATAAAGGAACCTATTGACTTTTGGATCACAGACCGGGCTGGTGACTGCTTAACCATGCTACATCATCTGAACATTATAATAAATAACGAAATGACGAGAATAAATTACTATAATGCTGTGCCCATTTGATCCTGGGTGTGGATAACGGCATAGAAAAGGTGCTGAAAGGAACTGAACAAAAAAATGAAAATTGAGAATCTGATCGACTGTTCGGGTGTTCTCCGCTCAGCGTCATCCAGTATCCTGACCATCGGGTTGATCGCTGTGACGAAGTTATTATCTCCGAGTCACGCTGCACACTCGGTGTCGCTATACAATGAATTTGTGAACTGGTTAGAAACCAATGGCCACGAGTGCAACGGTTTAAGGGGGTTTATTTCCAATCGCTTCGGCCGCATTGCAGAGCTTGCAAAGTTATATATTGATAAAAAAGATCAGATAAAAGATTTTTTTGATGCGGTAGTTGATGCCAATTCGAATAAGCTCGTATTAGCCGTGTCAACGTTTATTACGAACGACTGGTTTCAGTGTGCCTGTGAAGTATATTCCCTGATTGGTGATATCATGATATTTCCTATGATGGATCTATTCGGCATTGATGGGCGTACGTGCGGATCCGATCACAGTTGGTCTAATGTTCGATCGTTCTTCGCTGAGAAGCTGAAATATTTAGTGTCACTAAGAATACAGAAACTATTGGACACTTGTTAGTCTCATGGTGGTCCAGTCACTGCATCTTCCATCAGATTACTGAACCGACTGAATGAACGGCAGCTTCTCTCTGAAATTGGCTATTTGAGGATAACCACAGCCCCAAACATCCGCCAAAAACGGCGCGTTAAAAGCAAAACTCAAGGAATCAATAAAAGCAGTCGTCCATCCAGAGAATAAGCAAGTCTGCGACATTGAGTTCTTGTTAAAATCAGCACTTGCTAAGCGATGATGAGTCCTTATGTAATATGCGTGTCAGATATGCAGTGTGTAATTTGAATGCAATTATGAAATTGGGATCGGTTCAGATATTATACCTGACACCTGAGATGAGATGATAGACTTTACACCCAGCTGTCCTCTGGTGTGTTGTAATGATTGTATTTTGATTAATGTATATATTTCATCTTGTGGCATGTGTTTGAATTAATGGGATGATATTCATAATAAATTCATAAGTATTTTTTTATCAATAAAAAATCAATCGTGATTCGTCATTGATTCAATTTCTGTTTTTTTTTGTGCGACAGTGCTAGTTTCCATATTCTCGGATGCGGACAATGGTCTACTTGGTGACAATCCTCGTTTCTTAAGGTTCAGAGTGCAGTAATAAGTTGGTTTCTCCAGGCATGTTTAGTAACTATAGTAGATAACTTAGATTATACCAGAAGAGGATCCAATGACAGCCTAGTAATAGTGATTCTTGCCACGATATGCTCGTCGGGCTTCTCGGTCTATTTGATATCCCTGTAACATTTGGTCCGCCATCTTAGATTCAGACCGCCTTATCGAAATTGGCCACGATAAGTGAAAAATGATGATTTATATCGAAAGAGCATCAGTGAAAACCTATAAAAAGATATATTACACGATATATATTTCTCAATACTTAGCATTATTTGATAATTATGCGGTGAGCGGTCGTCATCTTGGATTTTGGCCGCCATCTTGGAATTACAGTCCTCCGAACAGACGAAATGTATCTTACGACGGCTAACTATTTTTATATAATGTTACTTTATTGATTGATATATATTCATAGGTAATATTTGCTCTCGAGTGGGCATAAGAGGTAAAAAGTATGATTTTTTGTGCTTTTCGGGGCATTTTGGCGGCCATTTTGGAAATGTGCCCCATTCCGACCGAAAAATCCATCGGACACCAAACTTTTTTCCATTTTCGTTTTTTTTTAATAGTTGTAAGATATGTCATTCAAGTCTCGAGGGTATTAAATATAAATCATGAGGAAGCATGAATACATCAATGGTAACTTATATTGTTACAAAGCCAAATATTGAACATTCTAGGAACAAATCAAAAATTATTGAAGACAATTGCGACAGTTCGAAATTCGTACATAAATTATAAAGATTTTTTTGGCACTGAATAAGCTCGTATATAAAGCTAAAGAAATGTAAAATAAAAAGTATAGGTCACTGGTGTAAATTTCTGAGTATAACGAAATTGAGATCCACATGCTAAGATCATGGGAATTATGCGTATTGATAATATTTTGGTTCCACGCAGCTGATAACTGCTTAATTTAGATTCACAACACCAGCTGCAGTTACTCTTCGTTGTTCAAGCACGCTCGTCTTGACAAATTTTCCCTTTGATATCATCTTGATCAGTATGGTGAAACAGTTTGGAACATGCGTATCACAGGCCAGAGACCAAGAGGAAGTAGATTTTGTTTCAGAACCTTGAGTCATTTATATATGAACAGCTTGGATTGTGTCGTACATGAGGTGTGACTTTGATCTAGACTCAACGGAGATGATTCGAAACTTTGTGCGCACAAATTACTTTGAAGTCAATTCGTTGCAGCGCAGACACGGGCGCACCGGGCGTTAAAATACGCGCAGAGCCCCGGGGGGGGGGGGGGGGCATTGGCCTTAGTCTGGATAGGGGTGTGCCGCGGGACCTCAAAAACCCGTACCCGTCGTACAAGGTCAAAATGGCAAAAAAGCATACCCCGTCGTACAAGGTATTATGCGAATATATGACCCGTCGTACACATTGAACCTGAAAAACATACCCCGTCGTACAAGTATGAGGCCCAAAAACCCGTCGTACAAGTCGAGAGGCCCAAAAAACATACCCCGTCGCGCGGCACATATATACTACCTTTATACACCTAAGTGCCCGTCCCCCCCCCCCCCCCCCGGGGGCGCAGAGCGACCAAGGTGGTTCCCGACACCATGTACAGCTACGCGACTGTCGCTGGGTGGCGCGGCAATGAACTGTAGCATTTCCCTATAAGTAAGGGCAATGAAAGTCAAACGATTTATTCCCCTCTACCATTGTGTTGTCAACTTATGCATGCGGTTAGAAGAAATGTTTATGTATGTGAGCTCACCGCAGCGTAAATGTAATGCATTATGTAATAAATGAACTACTTGAGTAGCTAAATTGACAAGTTGCCGATGCACAGATCTGATTATACAGCAAGTATAGCTTCCTGCAGTTTCCGCCAACGGCTAGAATACTACTGCACTATTGACGATAAAGAGGAACAATACCACTCGCGACTGGCAATAACACAATACGCCTCATACAACTGTTTACCATCTCCGTACATAAGTATGCATATATACATATTTATATATATATATAAAGATATATATGCATCGTTATACATATATATATATATATATATATATATATATATATATAGCATATATATATATATATATATATATATATATATATATATATATATATATATATATATATATATATATATATATATATATATATATATAAATAAAACGTTTCTGATCTTATACTCAGCTTATTCCCTGGTGTCAACACCTCACCCAGGGAAGCTAGTTGTTAAAGTGCACTATTCAGAATGGCGGATGTCACCAAGACTACCGTTATTGTTCCTGTTTTGTTAAGATAACTCGCTGTTTTGCGTTAAAAAGGCAGGTCCACGACCCAAACACGTAGATGTAGATTCGCGAGTAATAGCCATCATAGTTTAGTTTAGTTTATATATATATATATATATATATATATATATATATATATATATATATATATATATATATAGATAGAGATATATATATATAGATATATATATATATATAGAGAGATATATATATATATAGATATATGTTTATATATATTTATGTATATTTACATATGTATATATGTATATATATTTACATATATATACACTCTATATATCTAGATCTATATATATACATATGAATATACAGATATATAGATATATACATATATATATATATACAATATATATATATATATACATATATATATTTATATATATATATACATTTCCATATATATGCATACATATATATATATGTATATATATATACACATATATATATATACACACACATATATATATATATATATATATATATATATATATATATATATATATATATATATATATATATATATTTATGTATATATATATGTATATATATTATATATATGTACACATATTTATACATATATTTTGTGTACAAATGTATATAGATGTTTGCATATATATATATATATATATATATATTACATATATATGTATTTATAAATGTATGTATTTATATATATAAATAGTTGTGCATATCAATACAAATATACATATATATATATATATATATATATATATATATATATATATATAAATATATTTATATCTATATATATATATATGTATATATATAAATTTATATATATACATGTATATATGTATATATATATATGTATATTTATGTGTATATATTTTTATATACATATAAATATATGTATATATATATATCTATATATGTACATATATATATTCATATAAATATATACATATTTATATATTTATAAATATATATATATATATATATGCGCATATATATACATTTATATATGTGTGTATGTATATTCATATATATTTATATATATATGTGTATTCATATATTTTACCTGAGCCCTGTATTTGTCTCATAGTGCGCGTTCGTATGTAGCCAAACAAATCTACCGTTGTCCTAATTGTATAAACGCTTTGTCTTTTTCCGGAAGGGTTTACCGGTTGATATTTTTGACGTTGCCGGGGTTACCCATTCGCACATTGACATCGGCAGTAATGTGTAGACTGGCAAAGCCTTTTTCATTTGTCGCGCAATATGCACCGATGGATGCAGTTTTGTTAATCTTAGAGCAAAACTACGCACACTGTGATATTGTAGTGGATCGGTTGGGGTGGGGGGTGTTATTCGACTTATTTAGTATGGAGATCACTAGGTAGTTTCGATAGGTCAATCTGCCTTCTAAACATCGTCCTGCTAACTGTGTTGCACAAAATATTTTCTATGTTAATTGGTAAGTGATAACGACATCATAGTCTTAGTTCATCAAGAGGATGCAGTCTGCACGACATTACACAGAATGAGCTAAACAAGAGTTAATTGGCAGAGAGAATGCAACCGACGCGACGGCGTCAATGCAGTACATAACATTAGTCGACGTTTATCATCCTTACTTAGAATGTACATATGCGGAGACACTAAACATTGCCGCATGAATTTTGAGCATATATATTTTTTTGTGGACGCCTCTTTTGCTCGTAGCGAAATGCTATATGGCGATCACAATAGAATGACACCTTGCTTCGTTCGTGAATATAAATGTTAAGATTGAAACATGCATAATATATGAGGATCATTGCATCAACCGTATTTTAGTCATGACAAATTATTTTTGACGCCTATATTTAAAATAAACATCATATTGAAGTTGAATAACTTTATCATTAACAAACAAGACCTGATATGCTAATGTGGGTGAATGTATCTTTATAACAGGTCAAACCTAGACACACCAACGTGATTCAAATCCTAGAATCCTGTCCATAGTGTATTTTGCTTTTACGCTTGGACCAAATAATTTAATATGGACTTCTTTAATGCATTCTTTAAAACCGCCCATTATCGAGCAGGTAGTTCGCAGTAACCACGGTTCCATTGAAATATCAGTCGTACATCGGATGTACCAATTTCCTGTGAACAAAATAGAGTGCGCGACATGTAGATGAATAGTATGGCAGTTTCGTTTGCTATGGGCATGTTCCACCAGCTTTATCATTCGTGATTTCGACAAAGCAAATAGCCTAAGTAACACCCACAGTTCTGCTCGTAAAAGATACCTATACGCGTGTAAATGGACTGCCAGTGTCCTCAGTGCAGCGCGTAACGCACAAATATGAGACCGCAAGTAAAATCCGTTTATATTGCATAAAGGTAAACCCTATTCAGCTGCAACGAGTAAAAAGTGTTTAGATCAGCACCACTTTCAAATAAACCAAATGACACAAATTGAACTTTCTTGTTTCTCTAATTCTACATTGTACTTTAAGTGTGGATGACTGTAAAGTGAAATGCGCGTGGTAATGGTATTTTCGCTGGTCATGAGTGTTCAATTCCAATCCCTTATTGGGTGCGCTGGCTTAGCCGCGCATTTGTATGTCCCCTTGTTGGGCTCCATTGTAGGTGGGTAGCATTGTTAATGAAACATTAAATATTTAACGGTAGCTACTCAAAAAAGAAAAGGACCGGATATGGACTCTGATTCAGATATGGATACAACCGCAAGTAGGCCTCGCGTTCCTATGATTCACTAATTTTTTCCTGTTTACCGTTGGCAAAGGGATTAACGGTCTAGCTGGCGAAGCTCAAAATATTAGTAGAATAAACTCAGGATATCAAGGAAGTCAATAAAAAGGTTCATTCCAGCAATTTGTTAAAAACATCAATGCTGGCTGGCATTGCCATTAAAGTTTCACCTCATAGGACACTCAACTACAAAAAGGGAGTAATACGCTGTCCTGATTTGAAGAATTGCGAGAACAGCGAAATTCTTAAAGAATTGTCATCGCAGATGGTTTCGCATATACATCGTATAATGACTAAAACCTAGACCGAAAAAGCAGTTGTCAACAAACAGCCTACTAATCCAATAGTCCAGTCTACAAGGGTATCTTTGGATCCTATTGTACAATACATTTAGTACATAGGCGGATATGATCATGCCCTACCATCATCTTCCAAGCCAACATCTGTCTGCTTTCAGTAAACCTTCCTGAGGGATTCTGATCAAATTTCAATGAGAGGGTATGCTAACTATGATAAAACATCAACTTCTCAAACAGATGGAAACGCTATAGGAGGGATATCCATTCTTGTCACAGAAAGTGTCCACCACGAACCATTCACGCTTGATAAGATTCTTCGAGCTGTAGCAATTAAAATTACCCTCCACAAACCCTTAACTTTGTGTTCTCTGTACCTTGTACTAAGCTAAAAGATTTTACAGAGAGACATTGAGTATTTGATCAGACAACTCCGATCACTACTATTGCAGCTGGGCGATGTTAATGTCCACAGTCCTATATGGGGGTGTGAGGAAACGAATATATATATATATATATATATATATATATATATATATATATATATATATATATATATATATATATATATATATATATATATATATATATATATATATATATATATATATATATATATATATATATATATATATATCTTATATCCCCCTTTTGTTGGCTGACGGAGAGAGATACAAAATTAAGCATTGGAAAGCAGCATATGAGGAGAAATATCCGTACCATATATATTGTAGACTGGTGCGATAACAGTTATTCATCTTGAATTCAATACACCCACGTTAACCTCGCCTTCATTTAAGTCATACTTTCCGTTTCTCGAATCGTCCACATGTGAGACAAACGGGGAATAAACACGACATCATGTTTTTATGGACGACCCTCTTTGTTGCCCATCTCGTGAGGGCGACCATTAGGAGACAATGGCAGGTGTTTCGAGGAAATAAGGAAGCATTTCGAGATTTGATGACTTGCCTTCATAACATACACGCCTTGTGACACCGTTGTGTTATATCAATCTCTTTTTAGCAAAATGCAAGCTGGCAATGTAATTTATCTACAAGATTTAAGGGTTGCATTGGTGAGAGCCTCTTTAAGAAATGTTTTACCGTCGCAAAGTGTTAAATATGGCTAACTACACAACTAACCCCCAGGAACCCGCCTGAGTATATAATATGACAACAGTGTCTCCCTCGAAAGATAATTGAAACTAGTTTAACCGGTGACTAATAGAATGATCAGACCACAATAGAGTTGAGAATATAATGAAACAATGACCTTCGTTTGAACCGCGCATCACCCTCGTGATATAACTGCGTCGTTAAAGGAGATTCATGGTAAATGTTCGTTCAGTCAATGAAATAACTACTTGTAAACTGCGTAACTGAAGGGAAGCCTTGGGCAATCACGCATTATTGGCCGAATATGCCCTTTTGATCCTTTTGTGCAGTTTTATGCATTCAGCCAAAAATATTTTTATGCTCAGTCATCTAGGGATGAATTTTAAAACCTCAAGCTGCGGTGGATGCAAATATTTTTTATTCTGCATAATACAGTTGATCATATATGTATATATATATATATATATATATTTATATATATATATATATATATATATATATATATATATATATATATATATATATATATATATATATATATATATATATATATATATATATATATATATATTTATGATATATATATATATATATCTATATATATATATATACATTTATATATATATATACATATATTTATATATATATATATATATATATATATATATATATATATATATATATATATATATGTGTGTTTGTGTATGTGTGTGTGTGTGCGTGTGTAGTTACACACAATAGTTCAATGGAGGTAGAGACGTTTGTTTATAGGTAGGATTGGGGAGGGTTGTCGTCATACATCATTAGGAGGCTTAGGCACGTAATGAAGATCTAGGGACTGCATTAAGAACGGCTTATTTGTAAAGCTTACATAATTGGTCTTCACTTGTGGTACATTTCAATTTATGACAGTGGCTTAAAAAACACGCTCGGCGACTCACGACAAGCCTACATAAGGACAAGCCGACATAGGGACTACGCTAGACACACAGGATATTCTCAAGAATTAAGGGTATTGGAGGATAATTTTGTGCTACGTTAATACCGAACAGAACGAAATCACAAGCTTCGTCCGAGCCCCGACAACCTTCCGGGCTTAGATGTATATATGATTGAGGGGTATTCATCACACACAGCCTATGTTGACAGGTGTTTGGATGCACTATTACACACATAAGTCCTATAAGTAGTAGATATTCAAAGTGTAAATAGGGACAACTCATCGGCTACGGCGCTACATGTAAATACATTTACATATAACACACAATAGAACATCTGACTTGCAGATCCTGCATAAAGTTTCTGCTTTTATCTACCTGTTGTTTATTATCACCAAATATTGCAGAAGTGTTATCACCCAATGCTACTACTGGATCCTGCTTACATAATACTTGCTTTTTAATCGATACAATTGCTCGTGTGACAGTTCATGTCATGTTTTCGTTTGATGTGTTTTCTCTTCAGAATTGCCAGAATTGCTTAGAATATTCTAGGGACCTTAAAATTATATTTTGCCAGCAAGTAGCCAAGCTCAAATTATATACTCTGTTTCATTGAGATCAGCGGGAATAAGTTTTATTAAATATAATCCAAGCTCAAATTATATACTCTATTTTATTGAGCTCAGCAGGAATAAGTTTTATTAAATATAATTCAATTAAAATGGTATGAAATCCTATGCGTATAAGGTCACAATAGAAGGTGCAACATATTATCAACTTCGGAACCAATAGAAATGATCGAACCCGTAGTAACATATGTTGTCACTGTGCACTGTGCACTTTCGTCAATGCTAGTTCTGTTACCTGACGAACACTGTTGGTCTTATGATAGATGTGCATATTGTCATACCAACACAACTAAGGGTAATGAAGATATGGGTTTTGATACTATATCAACTATGAATAATGCACAACTACAGAAATAGACATGGCGAGCAATATTGCATGCTAAGGTTATAGCAACAGGTCAACGATGTCATCGACATCTAATGATCATATATAGCGAATGTGCCACCTTTGGCACATGATTATATGCCAGCGCCATAAATGAATTTCGCTCATAGATAGAAGTTGAAACCTAATAACAGACCAATGACTTCTGAAGACATATGTAATCAAGTACTAAAGATTGTTATTGCGGACTTGATCTCGCTATTGTCGTGGTATTGTCATAAAGCGCATTGGAAAGCCTCGTTCTACCGAATCAAGCAAAGCCTCGATAGAGCGGCCATCATAAAATGCCACTCAATCAGCATGCACATTGTCACACAGGAGACCTCTAGCAGTGATGAAATGGAACTCAAATCGAAATACAAAACGACCCGATTTATTAATTCATTCTCTTAGTTATAATGTACGGTTGTCACAGTTGAATAAGTTGGAAGCACTCACAATATCTAACCTCATTATTGAGATGGTGACAAATTTATATTTGTTTCAAGGTTGGAGTGCTACACATGTTGGATATAGCCTCGCTTGGCTGTACATAATAAATCGGTACTTGATGAAAGGCCAAACACTGCCGGAAATATATTCGCTTAGACAACAAAGTTCAACGACCACGAATAGATATGTTGTGTTATTGATGCATAAGTTATGTAAGCGAAACTTTGTAAGGATGAACGGGGAGCTGGGATTTGTAAACAATGTTGCTTTTTGCACCTTATCGCCTTGTAATATTGCTTCTTTCCGTGTGTGAAGCGATGACCAAACCATATAGTCGCAATGTGTGCAAAACACAGACACGACAAACACACAAGTATGCGTCAGTGCTGAGTTTTCAATGTTATGTATTTGATATAACTGCGTATTGAAATGGGACGGAAAATACCTGTTCATGGGGCTCACATGAGTGGGTGGACGAAGGTAAAATATAGAGCTCCACATTATGACATGATAAATTCATACATAGGACAGTGACTTTGTTATACTGTACTTCCCATAAGCTCACTTAATAAACACGCATTGTTTATGAAGTATCATGCAATCAGAGCACCGTCAGGCCGCATTCCGCAAGACACAAAACATAAGTGCCGCGTGCAAAAGGGTTTATATCCTCCAATACCACAATTCTTTAAAAAAGGAAAAACGTCAATGAGCCATTTCAGCACATCCCTTGGAATCATATAAAATATGTTATCATTATAAATTTGAACAACACCCACTTGATCCAACTACATTGCTTTCCCCACATAAATCTACCACCTATGGCATGATGCTCCATATCGTTGGTATGTTGGTGATAATGGATTGCTGTTTGTCGGTGAATTAGCGGTGATTAACGGATGTTTGATCATGGCATTAGTCAAAAGATCTGAAGTTAAATATGCTAAAGGTGTTTATTAGCATTTGCGTCTATGACAAACACTAGGTGGGTGGTAGTTAATGAGCATCAGGTTAAAACAAGCAGATAGATAGAATGGTGTTTTTCTGATTGACGCTAAGACACGAATACCTACCGCGCAATATCTTCATATCCCTTGATATAATTACGCATTCCCGGTGTATATTGCTCGTTTGGAATGTACAATCTCGGAGCTGTATCAGTTGTTCTATGCATGCATTAACGGCAGTATTACTCAGTCCCAAAAAGATTCGAAATCATGGCCTTACACACCTTATTTGCTTTATTCGTTTTGATGGGTCATATCGATCTATAGCTGTATATTATTGTACGATAATTGCATAGGTCGTGTACAATAATGCAATAATAGCTGCATTGATAAACAATTGCATAACTACTAATTTTTAACGCTGAGATATTTAGTTACATTTTGGCTATGCGACCTCAACGAAGACGACATATAATCGAGCTCTGTACCCAAACCTGATCGAACTTAATTACATGACCCAACAGGTTTATGCATGTTGGTCACTTTGTGAAAAGTAAGTCATGCTAGCCTCATAAGTCTGATTCAAGGTAGACTGATATCGACTTTGCCCTATTTCTATCCTTAGCACGTGACCAGCTTTGACGGAAGTGCAATAAACTGCTGCGGCTCATGGAAACAAGTCTCCATATTGAAGCAAACGTCTTATAGTAAAATAAGATGGTGGTTCCAAACTGTATCAAACACTTTCCCCTAGTAGGTCTGTCTATTTTAGCTGCATCTACAATATTGCGATCCAGTCCATTTATCTTCTGAAAGGAGGACAATAATGCAGTGCCGTTGATTGAAACTGGCTTATCTGGCGTAATTTCGTTATTGTTTGACCTACGTCAACTTACAGCATTATTTTTGGCGCCGTAAATTACATTTATTACAAGGTAACAACACGACGTATGCAGCATAGAGCACAGCCCTTAATATAAAGCAGAATAAAAAAGCGAGTGTTTATCCGCGAGGACCGAATTGACGCCGTCATGTCAGCAGACGTAGAGGAATGACATGACATTAAACTTGGGAGGAATGCGATGAAGTGTATTTTGTATTGATTTCTTTGGGTGATGTTCCAGTGAAACATTGAACGCAAAAATCTTGCTTCGGTTGTAGGAGTTCCGTGACAGCAGCGTATCTACAGAAAAAACACGCCCATGTAAAGCCCTGATAGTGGACCTCTGCCCGAGCATCCAACGCATCTTTTTAAGAAGACGTTGGTATGATATCAACTCAGAAATACAGTGGTTATAATTTAAGTTAAAACTTTATGGCAGAACATGACACATGAACACTGGTGCAAATTGGTCGATGATGGGTTCGAAGTTTCTTCTCTGTCTACACGCAGCGGAACAAGAACTCGGAGTCTACCTTGATACATCAAGGCTCTCGAATGCACAATAAGTTTCTGAATGATCTCTCACAGCTGGAAACTGCGATAGTTAACATGATATGAATAGCAATGCGAAGATTGGGGGAGACGTTGTCATCTCCACGCTGATAAATAAATTCGAGTTTGTTGTTCGACTGACTTGGTAGCAATTTTCTGCTGCCCAAAATGTCTTCTTATAGCTGCTGGCCATCAACATCAGAGTTGTAATTGCTCGTAATTGCTCGTAATTACTCTTCTTCTTCAGGTCGTTGCTGTTGGTATCCAAATACGGACTCCGTGTGGTGTAAACGAGCGAACATTTCGTTCGTTTATCTATGGTCCCCTTCATGACTTCTTCTTGACCCAGCATCTCTCGAGTTCTCATCGGCTATGTATGCCGCTGTTTTTGACGTCTTTCAACTATAATACTCCATTCTTGACATAGGAAGCACCCTTCTTCCAGTGACTCGTTGGCCAATACAGTATTTTCAATACAGTAAGGACATCTGCCACGTTGGAGTAATCGTTTAGCTGAAGTGACTCCCTGTGTTCTGGCAAAGCCAGTTTCGTAGTCGCAAGGAATTATATGAAGTGAAAAATCTTCTTTAAGATTTCACGCAATTTCTGCATTTTCTTTTCAATCCGGGAATGATTACCTGCGTCAATGACTTCTCTGATTTCCGCTTAATTACTTCCACTGTATGAAACACTCCTGATGATTCCTAGCATTTGCATGAACATTATAACCTGTAAGTGCCCTCCACTGGTTGAATCCATTTCCGGCTCGAACGAGGATTGATAAGCCTTAAGAAAGGGAATAGGCCAACCGTACGCCTCTTCACAACGACAGTTTCCTAATTGGCGTCAGTTAATAATGCGCATTCAATTAAATACGATATTTATCCGTGGTACGCCATAACCTTATTTAGGCCTACAGTGTTAAAGGTTTCGGACGTGCCATGACACTTCAGCAAACACACCGCACAGGTATCGAATGAGCAAAATACATATATAGTTCTGGCGGACACTGAACGCCGCTTGCAATCGATTGTCCACGCCACTTGTCACGGGATAAATTGTCAGGAAGCATACCTGCAAAGAGTTGTTCGCGCCATGTGATTTCCGAAGTTAGTTGAGTTATAGATATCTCACATCTACAGGACCTGAACATTTTACTACCTCAGTACATCAAACTTGTCTGTTAATGCGAAGCGGTCGGCAGGCGTTTTCAATTAAACCGCGGACTAACAATATCCACACCACGGGGTCGCTGCGCCATAAACTAAATTTTCGTGTAATTTGACAACATGATATTCATTTAGCGCAGGGGTAGGTTTAAAAAGTAAATCCTTATAGCTAGTAAGCTCGCTGTGTACAATCAATATTGCTACATAAATAAACAGTAACGATTCAACTAGTAACCACTGCAAAACAGCCCAGTCTCAATGGAAGCATGTGTTCAATGTATTAGTCAAGATTCGATGTTCTGTTATTGAATGTTCCGTCCATTCCAGTAGCTCAAATAACACACAATATCGCGTGCAATACTCGTTTAACTTCTTTAATAAAATAGTCCAATATTGGTAAAGGAACGCTGAAGCAAAGTATGGACGATTATAACACGCCGCGGTGCGTCTGTAGAAAAAAAACCCCTAACTAGGTGCTTGGAAGGTCAACGCGTTGGGAGGTAGGGCTTCGTTTTGATTTATCCATTTGTCTTGCTCAATCTTATCTTTCCACCTTGCGTTGTGATATTCTCTGTGTCATCAACGGATAGAGCATTCATTTTAAGCGATGTTGTGAAACCCAGACCAATCAGCCAAGATCAATCAACACAGACCAATCAGAGCAGATCAATCAGCACAGACCAATGAGCACGACCAATATGCTCAACCATCGACAGATCTGTTTCTTTACTATGTGCTATTAATGTAAATTTCCGGGCTGCCATGGCAATTACTGATAAAAGCAAACACCATCCGATATTGATTAGTACAGCAAAGATCAAATAGAAGGGGTGGTGTGTAGCTGAAGGTCATCTTGTGCAAGACCACCATTTCTACGTCGTTCGCCAGGATACACCGAGATGGCCTCGGGAAGAGAGGGCGTAGATTTAAATCATCAAACGGAAGCGATTTGTAATGACTTAAGCTGTTGTACCTTTTTATCATATGAACTCTGATATCTTCTGCGATAAACATAGATTGGACAAAATCAGCAGCAAAGGTTGCGATGTGATGCAATAGTTTGGAAGAATGCACCTCTGGTACAAATGCTCCTGGTGGTATTTAGTTGGGTAGACAAGGTGTGTTGCTCCAAAGCACCACGTACAATGTTTGATTAAAGCTGAATAGCTGACATGCAACACGGTTTACGAGTCGAAATTACGTTGTAGTTACGAGTCATGCATCTCTAAGATCTCATAAAAGGCCTTAACGTTTACTCTAAAGCGATCAGGTTATAACATCCCTAACTAACCTCGTTCCTGCGAAGATAACTTTTTAGCCACTTATCAGCTTTCCATAGGCACTTTATGGTAGCTGGCGTCAGCTGAAGAATGGTGCAATTAGGTTATCAAGTACCCACTCATATTTCAGCTGCTAATGCTGATATTGAATATCCAATCTAACTAGACAGACATACGTGACATAATTTCTGAGTATTGGGGAACCGCGTCATTCACAATATGAAAAATAACCAATGCTGCAAATAACTTAGTAGGTTATTTTACATCAAGCACATCGTAGTTGCATTAATTATGCAAGCTATTTTATTCAGTATTTCATAAACAGCACACGCTCGGACACGTAATATATTTGCATTGATATATACACAATAATACGCGACCGTTCCCGACCCCTCATCAACAAAGCCTTCACCACACTACGAACATGTAGCTTATTTGTTATTTGGCAGGGCAATATTTATGAGAAGGCGAGGTAATTCCATGCTCCCTACTGAACAGCTTGCCTGCTGATGCGAAGCCGCAAAAAGTTAATATTAGGTGCACAAAAAGCACACTGCTATCTATGGTCAATATGTACCATGTTATAACTGTGCGTTGAGTGTGATGTTGACTGTGTATTGTGTTCAACAAAATAGTGGTTCTCTGTCCGCTCACGGTTTTATCTAGCACATTGATTCAAGAACACCCGTCTAGCACACATACATATAACTCTCAGTATTTTTCACTATTTCGTATCATTCTCTTTGACTAGAATGTTGCATGTGCTTCCATTATGTGAGACTGTCAGAATAAATGTTTGTTGCTCACAAGAGATATTCTACACTGGATAGGTTGTCTCGGCAGGATTCGCGTTAATGCATGGGCTGATGACATATTGTGTTTCTCCAAATGATAAAAAAAGAACGCTGTATTTAACAAAACTATCGAGGTTCTGTGATACGGAAAACAAAACATGCAAAGCAAGAAACAAGCACCTGGACATGCAAAGGTTTGAAAGACCTCTTATAGGGAGTAAATGGAATTAAAATCAAGGAATGAAAGGCTTGAGCCTTGGCATTGGGTTGCTCAAGGAATAAAAAGCAAAATTGCAAGTTACTGGTCTTGTCATTCGATATTAGGGCCACAGTTGGCCTTAAATGGGGAAGATGGTAGCATTCGTTACAAAAACAAACCTACTTAGGCCCATTCTACCATTCAACTAATACATTAACATGATTGCTAGGAATGTTCGGCATGTTTCTCATCAATCATAACTTACGCCTTCATGTTTCTACATGGGAAGCATTAACATCTTATCTCTATTTATTGCAGACAGCAGATCCCACCATACACTAGATTGATTCATATACTAAATTGAACCTTAACCACAATGAGTCCTGTTTCTGCCCATAAACTGTTTTGTTGAGCGGGGGACGGTGATAAAAACTCGTTTGATTATTGCTAGTGAAAAAACGTTGTCCAATCGGCTAGCATATTAGCAGTAATCGCTCCATGGAATTTACGCTGAAAACATTATTCTGTTATTCTTAATATTGCAGACATACATACATATATATATATATATATAGATATATATATATATATATATATATATATATATAGATATATATAGATAAATAGATAAATATATATATATATATAGATATAAATATAAATATATATATATATATATGTATACATAAATAATATATATAAAGAGATATATATATAAATATATATATCTATATATATATATATATATATATATATATATACATAAATATATATATATATATTTATATATTATCCATATATATATGTATATATACACATATTAATATCATATCTATATGTATATATTTATATGTATTTATATATATATGTATATGCTTCTTATGGACAACACCGCTTTGGTCCGATGTTTGGTATTAAGTATCTGGCAAGTGCATATATAGATTGAGCTCCATTTGTTTTACAGATACATCATCTCCCCATGGTTTTACCTAAGCAATATTCAATACGACAACAGGACAAAACATTGGCTTTTTATTCAGTGCTGCAAATTGTTATATCATTGACATATTTAACCCGCAGCAGAAGAGTGCTATGGGAACTGTGCGTGCATCATTTGATGGATGTGTAACATTTGATAAAGTGGAGTGTTTCCCAGTCAACCGCTTGTTTGTGTGAGAGGCTGCATTTGCCATTGAAGAATTGTTATCGTTATAAAGGTCGTCAAATTTTATTGTAATTGAATCTAGAGTATGCGTCTAGATTTATGCTAAACTCAGTATGTGGTAAAAATACTGCTTTACAGGAAAGAATGTTTTTTCAAGTGCCATTCCGTGTTCATGATTCAGCGCACCTGTTGGTTTGCATCTTTTTGTGACTCAACGATAAACAACGCTAAATGTCACCGCTGCAACAATTGAGAATGACAAGTACAGCGAGACGATACGGCAGCAGAACACGGGTTGGTTGAGAGACATGGCAAACATATTCAGAAAACGAATCGGCTTGAGGTTGTGCTCAATTATCCGCATGCAAGTGGTGTGTCCAACAATTATAAATTTTCGTTGGTAAGTTATTGGCCAAATTATTAACGGCAAACTCAATTGCATCACGGATAAATAATGACCTAACGAAAGACAATATGCATTTAATCGTCGTGTACAATTATCAACAAAGTTGGGAATGGAAATAATCTACCAGAATCGTGTTTGTCCGCTAATTGAAAATTAAAAGCTGGCATAAGGTTGATGATTATCGGTCTCAATGGCTGAACTGTGGACCCAATGCTTGTAAACCACGCGTGATATCAATCAATTTGACAGCTTAAACTGCCGGCGGTAAATTGTGCATGAATGCTTTGTCCCAATGTTTAAGCCCTACTTGTGTAAAAGGGTTACGTGGACAACACTTTGATGCTCTTTCTAACAGCGCTTAAAACAATTGATGACAACGGGACAGATTGCATTAACCATCGATTCATAGGAAGTAATCATCAGCAAGAAAGCGGTATATTAGGCAAGATATACATTATTTCAGCTTATACTTATGACTTTGTTGTTAGCTCCGGATCCAAGCAGAGCAATGGAGGACTACAAACTCTCATTGATGCTGTACATGTGTTCATACTATTCTAAACAATATAATTAACTTGAACACATTAACATAAAACTTCCAGTAAGGCAAAACAAACATTGGTATGCTACTCGATTGCAAGTAGACAGACGAAAACTGATGGCTAGTGTCTTGTTTCGGTAAGTTCAAAGCAAATTACAAGCCATTTACATATTCAGTTGTTCACTTGTATGCAAACGGATACAGCTGAAGAAATCAGTTTATATCGTATCTAAGCAAATGTTTGATACAGCAAATAAAACGTTAATGGCTTCAAAAACTAATATTGTGGAATTGTTATGTTGACTACAGGCTTATTATGATACAATAATGAGCAAATAACCAATGCACTAGTACCATTTGTTGAATTTTGGCTGAAATATTCTATAAACCATGCAAAGTTTTGGAAGCATATGAAATTATCAGCACACTTAATGATGTCTGTCAATACAGCAGCTGAATTCATCATATCAGCTAACCAGGTATATTATGTAAATAGGTTTGAGGAGCAAATGGTATCACATCAGGCGTTCGTAAGGGAACATTGGGTTGATAGCCTGATGTTAACAAACATTTGTACACAATGATAAAAGTCCTGATAGTATGGAAATTAGAAACGGTGACTTCGTCTGTTTTCGGTAGCGCGATATACCCTCATATATAAATTACTTGCATAAAACAGTCGCAGTTATAGGGCGACCAAATAGAGATAAAACTGTCTGATTTAATCATCATTCATTCATTCATTCGTTCATTATACGTTGTCTGAGCTGCTATGTAAAATGCAAAGACGCTGACGCTCCCCGGTCTTCCAGTTATGTTACATTATGCAATACTGCTGCTCTGCAACGAATTGTTGATAATATAAGCGACCCGATTGAAATTTTATACATTTTCATGTCGTCTTAACGCCATCATAAATTATGTGGATGCGAGCTAATATATGGTGCAAGACACGATGTTTTTTTTCTAGAAGATATCACTGCTTCCATGATTGTTCTCCCTTTTGATTAACAACAAAAACTACAACATACAACGAGGCTATCGATAGCATGCGTTTTGGTCTTATAAGCGATCTTTTCCTTATGTAGAAATGACACACGCATGAGCAAAATACGCAACTACTGCAGTAATGGTAGCAATTCTACGCGCATTTTGAGAAAACAAAGGTATCAACTGTCTCAATTGTACAAGGACGTGCAAGTGGCCTAAAAGTGTAGGCGGAGTGTCAGAATATCGTACCCAGTAAACACATTCAGACCAGGTACTGCTAGACCGCATGTAATTGCATATCAAATTACATTAGTAGCCTGACATGTCATGACGGCTGATATTGCTTAAATGCAATATGATCATTGCTGAGCGTCAAACTTAATCAAGTTCCTAAAATCATATTCTCTTAAGATTCAATGGATGTTCAACTTCTCATAACCAATTGGTGCAGTCGCACAGACAATTATGACATCAAAGGGTCCTGTCACTTATACTCCAATTGCGTGCGATCCGCAACATATGTAACATTTGACATAATTCACATTTCATTTTTTAAGAAATTTAACTGTCGGAAATTGCAGAACGGTGTTGTTTGTAATCAATCGCCACCAGCCTTTTTCAATCTGCTGTTGGGAGACAAGAAATGTTTTTTAAAGTCTTTACCCGCAGTAAAGTAAGTTAAAGGAAGTGATCGATAGCGTTTACACACACAGGTCCACGGCTGTGCAAGCTGTGTGTTACGTTTCTATACCACTGATTATGACCACACAGTCGCTTCTAGGAGAAGCACGACAACTGATTTCAATTGCGTGCCAACTAGTTCCCACACTCATCGATAGCATGGTCTCTGTTCTTATATGAAGGACCTTCAGACAATTGCTTTGGAGCGGTAAAATATTATGCATGGCGGCTTATGAATGATTCAATTCATCAACATGCGTCTCTATATGAGATGTTGGTGTGCTGATTCACTTAGGCAAAACAAATGAGCAAGACATCAAATGCAACTGTGTGAGTAAATTACTACCTATAACATTGGCTCCAAAAAGACCAACATTGTTGATAAAGTCTGCCATTCGGCTGTTTTTGATGGCAATAGAAGTTCCTTAATCATTGAGGTCGTCTGCACAGCTAGCCCTACAAGACGCCTGAGTAGACGTCTTACTTTCTCTTAAACCGACGCAATGTAAAAATTTTGAGACCGATTCAGACAACTACCAAATACCAAACATACCCAAGTGATGGAGTTTTAGAATGCAATGATGTTCACGGACAATTTTATCCCTTTTCGGCGGGGGATTTCATCCAGGGTAATTAGTTATAGTTCGATCAATTTGGAAGCGATAGAAAGTCCGAAACGCAGCACCCCGTTTGTTTACAAGTTCAAGCCCACGTACATCGCGCATGCTGAGAATGACGTGACCCATCGACGACTAATGCTAAGCCCGGGGTGGGGGGCACTTAAGTGTATAGAGGTAGTATACATGTGCCGCGAAAAGGGGCATGTTTTTTCGGCCTCTCGACTTGTACGACGGGTTTTACATTCGCATAATACCTTTACGACGGGGTATACTTTTTGCCATTCTCAACTTGTACAACAGGTTCGGGTTTTCGAGGTCCCGCGGCACACCCCTATCCGAGTTAGGGCAAGTGCCCCCCACCCCTATTTTCTAGAGGTGTAGTCCAACACTTTAACCCTAACGCGTTTTCTGCGACGCGCGGAAAATGATCGAAGCAGAACGGTATATATTCATATTACCGTTCGACCGGAGCTACTGCACAGCATGCATTAGTACAAGGCCCATATTTGGCCATATTTCTATGAAACATTGAAAGTTCATTATTATGCATATTACGGCCCGGGAAACCATACTTCGCTATGTGAAAATTTGAAATATCGTCCTGCGTATTTTGAAACTCAAATTAAATAAATGTAATAGCCGTTATTATGGTGGGCGATGGATAGAGCAGCCCTCACGTTAGTATAACATCCACATGCCGGAACTAATGCAATACTGCCTCCTCTGTGACGTTCGCCTAATCTGGTGTAAGCTGTGTGTACACCAATTTATGCAATACGGGCAATATTCTTTTAATAGTATTTCTATACCGAGGGATAGTAAAAAGCCATACGACAAGGTCACTACGCTGTTAGCCGGGACACATGACGCGATTTACCTCCCTCGTAGTCGTGAACTAAAACACAGACCAGGCCTAAATATTAAGGTAATTTGACGTAATGATATTTATGTAGGGCTGGGATGGTAAAAAAATAGATATCTTGATAATCAACGAACTTGCCACGTCTGGTTTTGAACTCCTAAAGTACAGAAATGTAAAACAATGCTGCAAATAACTGAGAACAATCGCTTTTATAGGCGTAGCATACGCACATTGTATCGCATGCGTTGTGATATTCCACATTGAAGGTTTAATCAGACGGTTCCGAGATACTGCTAAATCGGAATTGCATGGAGCAAAACTGAATAACTATCCAATCGTATAGTCAAAACAAAATAATTTGCCACAGGCACGTAAAAGTGAAGATTATCGACAATTTGACCCCATAAAACACACCAATACCTTATTCTAATTATGTTTATATGGAGCAGCAACAGACAATGTAGTGCAACTGGAGCTACGCCTGGGGCTTATATTTTCTCCATAAAATGTTCAGGCTCATACTCATTAAATCTTGAAGGTGTTATTTTCATATGTCGATGCCATCTTTGCACCTTAAAGCAACGGATATGGGGCTCCTTATGAAATAAGTCGGGTAGTAAAACACGTAGTGTTTTAACACATTCGATAAACTGTTGATGTTAGATTATGCACACAGAGCCATACATTTGGGAACTGCGTAGAAGGCTGACATATTTCTTCGTTACATACAGATTACTGCCGTCGCGATCTGTGCCGTGAAGGGATTAGAGCTATGGGTTAAGCATAATACCTCCACCGCATGTACCAAGGTCTCTGTCTGACATTCAAAGTCTATCCCTAATGACTGCATTAACATTACGATTGGCAACAAGCTGTAAAAGGTCGACTAAAATGTATTTCAAGATTCATGCGTAATTGTCACTAACCTCCCGGATGCAGTTCGGGCGGTGCTTTCAGAAAAAGATCCACGGGAGATATCCTATCTTGAATGCGAAATCCCTTCCGCCAGCCGCTAGCCGGTGGAAACCTCCATCCGGAACATATTTCGCTTTCATAGGGCCACTTGCTGTCGAAATCACAAGATTTGCCATGCCTTAGGGTCTGTACTAGGGTAATCAGTAGCAGCAAACCACGATTCATCTTGAGAATGAGAAATTCTCTACAACATGAATAGCTGTTTTGTAGTTCTGCCCTTCTCAATCGCACCTAATGCCGGAGCGATTGAATAACTCACACAGCCTGTATCAAAGTTAGTCCATGAATCAAATCCCTGCGTTCTAATCACCGTGAAAAGGTGTGAACCGGTCCGTCACTTTGGCGATGTTTTGAGTTGATTAGCAGAACAGCGACGAGCACAAACATTATTGGTACTGAAATTCCACTAATCTATGGCTGCTATTGAATCAGAGTTGTATTGTGAGCGCTTATGGCTGAATTCACTTGTCCTCTTGCCAACACGCTGGCAGGCAACTGAGTTACGGCCAACAGACACCACACGCAGCGACACCACCTCGGTGACGTCACATACTGCGAACGCCCTGCCAGAAGAGCCGCTAGAGCAACATATACGCTAACGCACTCCCACGCTGCGTCATTCTGCTGGGGTGGTTGTGGCAGGGAGTTAATCGATCCCCCATTGATGGTGATGTCATGGAACGAAGAAGCAAGTACGCATTGAAAAGCACTGAGCATTCCACAGAGGACCTGATAAGGTTACGCAAAGTTGTCCCTCAGGCCTGGTCAATTGCGAAGCCAATAACTAGTGGTTAGCCGCAAATAACATATAGCGAAAAGGAACAGTTAGAAAAGGGTGCTATGCCTAGCATAAGGCGCTCGTATATAAGTGAGTGCCTTGAATTATGATTGTGCACGACAACAATATAAATGGCTTAAATGACTGAATAAAACAATGATTTTTCCATCATATTTGATGACAGTGACTCCATCGCGAAACTCGCTTCACCTACGTTGCGAATGGATGGGAGTCGCCTGTGTAATAACGATAGATCTTATCAAAGACGGAAAATTCCTATTTAAACTAGTTCAACCATGCATGGAACAAACAACATTCGGCACCTGCAGCAACTGAGACCAGCTCGGTACAAAGAAGGTGTTGAAATCTCTAAATTTCACCGAACAAATGACTCAAGACAAAAATTGACTGAGCTCGTGAATAGAGAGAAGGACGACCCAGAATACCTAGCTCTCTTTCTGAGATTCTGTACGATTAAGGCTAAGCAGGTACAGGTGACGTTTAATGCATCTGGCGTCACAGACAACATACGCTTTACATATGAATAATGTAATGGAGTTGTAAAGTACTTCCAAAGTTAAGTCTTGCGATAAGTTGCCATGTATACTGTGTGTTACAGTACTCTGGGTACAGCTGTTTGTGTAGTACATTTAGGACATGCATCTAGAAAAAGAGGTGTCTTGCTGTTATTAGTGAATTGCTGGTGTTTGCATGTCACCTTTTAATTTTCTTTTAGCGTCGCCATTTTAAATGTGAATAGTGCATATTTGCTGATTCTGTTAAGCTTCATTGCCATACAATATGTAATTCTGTGTTACACAACGCGAATATATTTATTTGTTTCGGAAAACATATTCGTTTTATTTTACAATGTTATGTGCCTTGGATATGGTACTGTTACAAAGTGCCAAATAACTTATACAATAACTGTAGATAACCACAATGGTAACGATAGATTCAAGTACTAGTCATTTGATCAAGATCATCAGATTAATTTATATGATCAATTGTGGACGATGATCACATGAAACTAACTCGTTAAAGAAAAAGCCTCTCAGAAGATTCTACGAGCCTTGCAACCGGTGACTGTCAATTAACATAAACTCGATATTGCTCAACCGCTCAACGCCGAGCTTTAAATGAACTAAATGAAGGTAATAACAGATATAGTAACTCTTGTGATTCTTATGTAAGCCAGCATCCAAGGCACAGAATGTTGTACTTTTAATGTAAAATTTAATTTCACTTGTGCTATGGACTGCAACATATTGTATGACCCATATGAATTTCAGAGATATAACAGGATCCAGATCCGTATGTTAACCAGAAGTCAATCTTTTCCTCTTTGCTTTATGACCGCAATGTTATATTCAGTGATTTTGTTTAAAACCCTCTCTAAAAACAAACTCAGACAAGGATGAAAACACAAATGGGATCAACAGTGAAGCTGAACGAAATACTAATCATGTTATCAATGCCTAACCCAGTAAATTGTTCCGAGCCAAATGACATTTCCAGGTCACAGGAGCATCCATGCCGGAAGAGTAGCCCTCTGGTCAACTGATTTCACTGAATGAATATTCCTCTGGGACTGTGTACAATAAGGCAGATATATATTCACCACTGGTAAACACGACGTTAATCCGGTTGCGTATTCCTCATTGGAAAGTCACGGTGATACCCCATCTCCCCGGTTTCTCGCTGAAATGCGAAATCATAAATTCTGCAAAACCCGACAACACCTCTGGGTTGTCCTGTCTAAGGGATGACACACTCGGCAACGATTACGTACAGAAACACTGACAAGCTTAATCCTTGGAATACTGAATATTAAGCATAGCAAGTGAATTCCTAAATCAAGACAGTTGATATGATTAACCGAAAACGTAACCCGACATAAAATTGATGTAATCAAACATTTAAAAAAAGCTACTCACTGAAAATGCGTTTTACTTTAAATCCACATAATTTGCGGACTTTTAATTCCTATGGATGCATATGATTCAGCATACGAATCACACAATATATATAACGTATACTACTACCCGCATACACCGCAACGAAAATAGTCTAACCAAGGGATTGTCGACGTCAAAGCAACCCTGAATAGATTTCTTTTGCGGTAGTGACGTATTAATCAGTCTCTCCCCCGGCACAGTTACTTAATGCAGGTTTCTGTTATGTGATTGAATTATGAATTGTAAAAACTCCATAGGAACCGTTCTCGTCGGAATCGCGGTCACAAATGATGCACAAAATGGAAACAGCATCACCCCCCTAGAGACCCCAACACACAAACGTGGTAATTCTCGTCACGGTATCTTAATATACACGGCGATCATTTGGTTTGAAGCCGTGTGTAGGTGCCATTGCGATAAGTATGTTATAGTCACCCTGATGATAAGGGGAAACACACACGGACGCTCCACATCCACGTGTCTTTTTCCCATGTCGCCCAGGTAACCATACGATTACTAGCACACACACACACACACACACACACACACACACACACACACACACACACACACACACACACACACACACACACACACACACACACACACACACACACACACACACACACACACACACACACACACACACACACACACACACACACACACACACACACACACACACACAAACAAACATACAAACAAATAAACACATATTATATATACATATATATTTATATATTTGTATATACATATAAAACAATGAATATAAATGTGCGAGCATGGCAAATATATATATATAAATATGTATATCTGTATAGATATATGCATATATATAAATGTATATAGATATATGCATATATATAGATAAGATATATATATATATATATATATAGATATATATATATATATACATTACATATATATATACATATTTTATATATATATAGATAGATATATATATTTTACACAGATAGATATATATATACATAAATACATATATATAGATATAGATTATATATATATATATAGATATATATATATATGCATATAGATATATTAATATATGTATATATATACATGGGATATATATATATATATATAGATCTATATATATATATTATATAGAGAGATATATATATAGAGATATATATCTAATATATGTATATAAATATATATATCTATATATATCATATATATACACAGAGATCTATACATATATTTATATAGATATGTATAGGGATATATATCCATAAAATGTATACATATAGTTCTATATATACATAAGAGAGACTTTATATATGATATATATAAGAGGGATTTATAGATATCTATATCTCTAGATCTATAGGGGGGATATATATAGATAGATATATCTCTATATATATGGATATATCTATGTATATTATAAATATATATATATTCCTACTATATATATTATATATATCTCTATTCTATATATCTATATATCCTATAGTTCAGATATATATATACTCTATATATATAGAGATATATACTCTCTCATATATATATATATATATATAGATATATATATATATATATATATATATATATATATATATATATATATATATATATATATATATATATATATATATATATATATATATATATATATCTATATATATATATATATCACACAATTTTGTTATTTCCAGTAGCCTTTTTTTAATATCATAAAAGATTCACATCTGCTTACTATGGCCCATTAAAAAAATAGCTTAGTCATATATTCATATAATTGGCTGGTTCCGTCATTGAAGGCGCGATATATTTAAATGTGACACACCAGTTTTCATTTTCCGATGGCAATGATTCGACAAATCTGGATTATGTTATGGCTAGCCTGGACACAGGTTAATACTGTCAATGGAAATCATATTTTTGTCCAGCGAGCTCAGCTTCAGGTCGACCGGTGGATCATGAGTGCGTAACCTTCAGTGTCCCCAGGAAAAGGCATGCTTTACGCAGGGAATTTAATTGCGGATTTATATTCTTTCATCAATGTAGATCTACTTCATCGCACAATCTCGTTCCCTGATACAAAATCTAGATTATCATGCAGATGCTGTCCTCGGTGTGTTGATTGTCCAATGTGGTTTCCATCGTGACAACATGATACAGGATTACACGTGCACGTACGCTTGTCTTGATTATGAAGCTACGGCCATCTAATTACAGCAGACAATTTATATGAAAATAAGAAAGCGCCCGAGTTTAGTAACTACGCATGCGCGATCCCATAATTGTCTGGTGTTTATCGCTCAAATCCGTCCCAGCTTTTGATGTCCAGTGACGTCTACCTCGTGTCTTAATCGGTTAATAAATCACGCCCCTTAACGCATGATCTCAATAAAGCAGTCCCATAACGACTACGGAATCGGTTTATGAACAGTTTGTCAATTAATGGCGGGCTATATACATTGAACCCCGTCCCACGGGACCATTAACGTTTTTCGCAATGTTATATTCACCACTGGTTAACACGACGAAAGTTACTTCCAAACCTTTTATTGTTTTACAGAGCGGAAGCAGATTTACCCTAAATCCAGCCTTGTTATGCCGAACAGTTACCGCAAGAGAGCGTTTGTACATCTTCTTGATTTGCTTCTCATACAAAACATCTTAGATCTGGTCATTTGTCCCATGATATGGTAAGTGTACAGAGCCATATAATGGTAAGTGGTGCAACATATATTCAGGCAGATACAAACAAGCACATTTAGTATAGGATATTTGGTTTAAGATGTTCTCAGGCGGTGTCAATACAGATCTTAGTTTTACACAGATAGTGATTGTAATTTGCAGTTTGTTAACTATGGCAGGCTAGTTGCTGTTTGAATTGTGTGTTAGTTGCATTTGATGATTTGTTTCGTGTTGTCGCTCAAAATGGAGTCATTTCAATTACTTGGGTGCCCTAGGTGACGCGTGTCTATCTTGGGATGTTTAACAAACATCTAATGTATCCAGCTTCATAACTGAGAAGGATATGTGAATCATTACATGAGACTTACAGAAGTTAAAAGTTTGTAAAATAGGGTGGTCAGAAAATGTTAAGGTTTTGTATATAATTACAATTGTGTTTGTTAATTATTTTGACAGTAGCCATGATAGATTTATAAGTTTAATTGTTCCCTTACCTCTCCAATCTACAGTATATTGACATATATATTTTTGTATGCCTAGCTTATATAAGGATTCATTAAATAGCAAGCGTTTATGCATGTATTACGTTCGTGAAAACAGGTTAATGGCAAAATTGTGGCTGTCATCTTATGACCTATCATTATTATAAATTCCGTCCATCGTATAAACGCTGTCATTTGTAATCACTGATAGCACTGGCCAAGGTATCCGTTCCATTTAGCTCCTCACGAATTTAGCTAAGGTTTCCAAGTTGATAACTGTTTAAATGGCTAAATCGTGAGGATGCATATCTTTAGGTTAAATCGAGTTGTGGGGAAACGTATTTGCTATCATTTAGGCTACAAGATATATAACATATAGATTAATTGGAAGGGTATATATTAACGCTAATAGGTATTGGACTTAATCAACCTACGTCAGATAATGGAAACTCAAATATTACCATTTACCATTGACGTACTTGAATGAAACGAGGGTAATCCCACATAAAAATGGCAAGCGTTATGTATTCAACCACTTACGATCAATATAGGATTAGCTCGGATGATTTAATGAAACTGCGTAATATAATAATGAATAAGGCTAGGGTTGTGCATTATACTACTCACGATCATTGTAGGCAACACTATGCCCACACATCTAGACACTAGGAGCCTGAGTTTATGAATAAAGTTGAGAAAGGTTTTGCTGCTAGCGCAAAGCTGTGATCAGCAGCGTATGAATACTGAATGGCCATATCTGACTCCGTTGGAACTTTTCTATTGAGTATGCACTACAAATATTCATGCCATTTGTAGGAGTTTCATGAGCAAAACTTAGCAATTTATTTGGATGAATACAATGTGGTTATATTCTAAACCGCAGACACGTTTACATTACACCTCACACATAAATACGAGCCACACAATATATATAAATATATATATATATATATATATATATATATATATATATATAAATATATATATATATATATATATATATGTACATATATTTACAGATATATATATATATATATATATATATATATATATATATATATATATATGCATATATATTTCATATATATATATATATGTACAAATATATATATATATATATATATATATATTAATATATATATATTTATATATATATATTTATATGTATATATATATATATTATGTATATACATATATATGTATAAACATTTATGTATACATATATATATATATATATATATATAAACATACATGTATACATGCATATAGATACATATATATATATATATGCCTGTCGTATTAATGCCTTGTGTTACAACACATTAATATGACCCGCAGGGCACATTACTGGCTTAATCAAGATCGTGGTATTTCCTGTTAATCAAAGGTGGACCTAGTAGGCTTCCTATGGTTCTTATGGCATCCCTCTGGTTTTCAATTAAGAGATACACGTTGTAATCGCTAATGTACTTTTAGTCAAAGTAAAACCAGTTTAGGAAGTTAAGGATGTCCTGGTTACATTTATACAGTTGTTGCATTAATGCAAATATACATATCATGAAAGATCATGTGGCATTCAAATCAGTGATAATGTAACACAGACAGGTCATTTATTCTATGCAGACATTACTTTGTTAACATCCCGAACACTAATTAATGTATTTGCTTTGACTATGACAAGTACAATATCTGAAGTCTGTTGGTTTAAGCGCCTTATTTAACGTCACTAATCAAACAATATGCATCTAGCCGTCTAAGTAAAACGCGCAAATCGCACTTATCAGGCGAACGATTGTCTTGTGATTGGACTAGGATAGTAACTGATCCTACGCTATTTGTGTTTTTGGATAATTTAATATCTTTTTTATCCATGAAATTCAGATGGCACAAGGTAAGCTTTTGTCTACGGATTCGAAAAAATATATATGAATTTATGAAAAAGTGGATATAAATAGGGAGGCAGATAATAAAGACAGTTCAATATATCTGCCATGCCGTTAATAACATAGAAACGTATATGCAATTGTTCGATGCATTTTCACAACATAGGTATTGTTTTCAGTCGACTGGGATGACAACAATAACCGTTATAAATCGTCAGTGTCTTTCTGCCATTTTCCCGGTGAATACAAAAAGATAGGGAATTGTATGAGTCTGAAAGTCACTCAAACAAAGCAACCTATGGCACAATATTAAATACAGGCGAGGCTCACGGTAAGGTAAAGAATCTGGAAGCAATGGCGTTTAGAAAGACAGATGTGGTAACTTGGTCTTCTAATTCATTCCTTAAAGGATACCAATTTACCCTGGCAGGGTTTTTACTGCATCTGAAGCATGATATGTATGAAGCATAATACCCCTTTAAAGAGCCTATGACACCTTTAATAGGATTTGTTGGTGTTAACTGAACGAATCTATGCGAATTCAATGGTGTTTAAATTTGTGTCCTCCGACAAACAATAAAAGAGATATTCAACGTTCTTTGGAGCGAAGCAGTATTTCGTGTGCGAACCTAGGTTCAGCCGCCCAAATGAGTTTCCTTAGAAACCACGTTGTCAACCGTGAATTTATGACTAGGTTTGATCAGTCATGCCGAAGCGCTGTGTGTTGTTCGAACATTTCTTCATGAAGCGTTCGATTATTCAGAGGTGAAATTAAGTAAGCAATGGATATGTCAAATCTGGCGTGCAAGGGCAGATTGGCCGGGTCCGCCGACCCACTCGTTCTTGTTTAGCGTCTAGCGAGCATTTTGGGCCTGAATATTTTGACCAGGTACTGACAGTGACAGATGCACTCGGATATGAGTACAAATGTTCCTGGAATATTCTCCCAACTGCTGTCCCTACCATATTCACAAGACGTTACACGCCCCCCCCCCCCAAGCCAGGAAGTTTAAGCAGTGGGGAAAGGGGAGCGCCAAAAGGTGAGCTGTCGTAGTTAAGTAATGTATTGAGGTGTATAAATAAAGGTTTAGAAATCCATTCGTTTTGAAAGCATCAGCAGAATATATTCAACTAAGCTAATCCTCTAATCACTGCTAATAACAAAATGTAACATGGTATCCAAAATCCCTCGACGAGTATAGCTGCTTGGATCAGTTGTTGGTTGTCTATGGCGGTATATTTTGTTGTTCAATTGTATTTTGAAGTGGGCACATTATTCCATCTACTGATAATGCGAGCGGAATACATTTGCTTTAAATACAAAATTACTTATATATCCAAATGCAAGAAATCCGCATATGAAAACGTCAACGCTAAAGGATGATTACTAGTAAATAGTTATTGCGCTTTCGTTTTAGCACATTTTGATCGAAACACTGTCATTATACGAAAGTATTAATTTAAAGATATTGCTATGCACGTATAGGAGCCCTGTGGCCTTTGTTGTCTGCTTTCATCCGGTATTGGACGTACTTGCCAAAGCGTACTAGCCTATCAAGAATAATGTGACAACCTTGACTCTTTGCATGCTATCAACATGAAGATAATACTGTTCACAAGAAACTAAATTGTTCTTCGCGGTCGTATATGTGTGTCGAGATCGCATACGGATTTTTATGAATAGTTAATAGAACTTTGATGATCAACTATTAGACACTTAGGTTTTCACTTCTGATATTTCGCAGACCAATTTGATACGTATTATGAAACGAGAGTTGTTAATCAACTTTTGTATCAAAGACTACGTCACATGTTTAGTATTGTGGGTTAGTTAAGATTTCTTTTGTAATGGTGGCGAATATATAGAATCTCATAATCCTTTGTGGCTGTATAATGCTGGATGCGGATTAAGGCATCGAAGTGTTCGTTTGACTAACAGTTTGCGGATAGGTAAAAGGGCTGTTGTCAGGATGTATCAGAGCTATGTGACATTTTGAGGGCTAAGGTTGAGGGCATAAATAACTAAGAATATTGTGAGATACAAATGCTTTATTATTAGCCTTTCTCTCTCGAACCTCGAGCTCCGACTGCCTCACATATCATCCTAAGCACGGTTCCACGCAGATACAAGTTAAGGGCAAAATAAATCGTCCATCCAATTACATGTCATGAGGAACCGGGTACATTCCATATGTTGGTGTCATATTATGTAGAATAATATATGACATAAGACAGATGAGGGTAACACTGTTACCTGCAAAATTAGCCGTTGTATGGCTTGAACTGATGCATATATGTTGTCGATCAGTTTTTTAAAAGCGTTGTCTAACTTGCCGTTTTCAGTCTATGGATCCGTAGCCTTGGTATCTATGAGGGACCTGTTATCGTCTAAAACAATGGCTGATATTCCTTAAATATATATATTTTGAGTGCTTTATTGTTCAATTTTTTATTTAAAAGTTATGTTACATTGTACATTATCTCCATTCACTTTCATCAATTGCATGGTTTTGGCTCATGCATCGCGCAGGAATTAGTTAGGGGCGTTTGAAAAATTCTATATATTGGACTGACGACCTTTTTGGCATTCTTTTTTCTCGTTATTATCCAATATCATTATGCCAACTTCGGATATATTGTTTAGAATTAATTCCTTCATGAATATATCCTATCCACATGACATTCGATAGAAAGAATAAAAAACAAATGTATTTGGTTTTGACGTTTTCCAATGAGCTGGAGAGAGAAATAAAAATTCGTCTGGACAAAGCGAAATACTTTTATTTGCAATGTTTTATTTGCAAAAAAACAGTTGTTTTTTTACGTGTCCCTAATACCCGAAACTATATTTTGGAGCACCCTTGTTTGTACACTATATATATATATATATATATATATATATATATATATATATATATAGATATATATATATATATAGATAGAGATATAGAGATATAGAGAGAGAGAGAGAGAGAGAGATCTATAGATATAGAGATATAGATATATATATATATATATATATATATATATATATATATATATATATATATCTATATATATATATATATCCTATATATATATATATATATATATCTATATATATATATATATACACATATATATATATATATATATATATATATATATATATATATATATATATATATATATATATATATATATATTATACGTTGTACATGCAGGGTAAGGTCTTTCTGACACTTTGCAACATTATTATGCAGCAGAGAGCCTTATTAGCACCATCTGTCGCTAGATTTATGATCTGTCAAATCATAATGGCGTCTTACTAATCAACTAAGTTGGATGTCAGAATTAAGATTGAGGCAAAATGAATAATACGCTGTATATTATGCAGCATGCTACACAAATCCAGTTTTGTACAGCTTTTTTGTATAGCTACGAAGCCTGAGCTTGATTAATGACTGGACAAATGAATGCGGTAGGCTTAAGTTGTTTTATACGGGTATTGGGGCTTTTATTCCGTAGTTCAGTCACAATTGACTGTATCGCCAACACTTTCATTAAATATGCATAGAAGTATGCCCTTTTTAGATCGTTTAAGTGCGGATGTCGCTTAATCGGCATCAAAAGGTAGCTGAGTTAAGATCTCCAGTGCGTCAGAATTAGAATCACCTTTGAGCTGATTCACGACATACTTAAGTAATGTATGAATAGTTGCTTGGGAATACTGTGAATTTCAACCCATTAACATTGCATGATGTTCTAAATGAAATATTTACAGCGTGTCAAAATGCACGCTATTGATTTCATTTTCTTTTTACCCACTAAAAATGCTTTTGATTAACCTTGAAACGAGCGTCTCCACGTGTATCATGAATATTGATACTTCCTTGCGTTTGTACACTTCATTGACGATTGAGACTAGGACAAATAAGTAAGGCACTCGTCATACTGTAGCGGTATACTCTTGCGTTATCACCCCCCCCCCCAACCCCCCCCCCCCCCCCCCCCCCCCTCCGCCCCGCTCAACCAAGCCCAGCAGCAAAAACCACCAGTAGCGCAGAGAACAACATACATATCGCCAAATACCAACCATTCAATATGAAGGCACGATTATGTGATCCCATGCTGCAACACTCATCTAAATTTTTTCCGTTATATATCACACTCCGCATAGACGGCAAGCGTCTATAAGACGCAATCTTGATTCTACCATATATGGCAGGATGAGTGCTTGTGTGTGGATATTATGGTGATGAAGATGTTGAGAGCATTGCTGCTTCGAGCAATTGTTGAGTAAGTATTCTATGTCCAACTTCACGTGATTTTGGCTATATCGTTGCTTGTCTATCTATATTCTCAGGTTTTTGACTTTTCAATGATGTTGATGAACTATTGATCATTTCAAATATATTCAGTGCGTCAATTTCTCCTTAAATAACCCTATATTTGATGCAGGTGTTGATTGGCGGTGGTTGGATACTATATGTTGTAATGTAATATGTACTGATGCCCTCCATCATCAATAAATCCCAGGTCAAGCTCTTTGGTTAATCCAATAATGAATCGGCGGCTACACCATGAATGACTGAAAAAACACAAATAATAAACTAAAATGCTTTATCATGTCGGAGGAACTTAAGTTAGAAAACCTTCTCATAGAATCATGTGAATTGCTACACAACATCACAGTGTATATATGTATATAAAACTGGCAGCTCTTAAGACTAACAGGAGTTATATGCGTTGAAGACAAGACCTATATGCATGTGTATGCTGAGGCCTTGATGAAAAGGTGTATTAGACGCATACACTGATTTATTATTACTCAGTTCCATTGCTGAAGTGCATTTGCTTAGCGCTAGAGGGATGATAAAAAGAGCAAACAACATTCACACCTCACACGATAATTACAAATTTCACAACCGGACAGCTAGGCTTATTTCTATCATTTGGATAAGCACCAAATAGTGGCAAATAATCAAACTGGGTTAATGGTGAATTATCCATCATGTAACATCCTGTATCATATATTTGCATCCCCAAATATGTACGATAAATACCTGCAAAACTATTCAAAAGACATGAATGAGCGTGCACCTGTGCTCGATAGTCCTCGATCAAAAATGGCATAAGTGCGTTATTTATTTGTGCCATATTGCGGCAAACTTTCCTTTGTAGAAACGTGGCTTGATCAGTCACTATAAGGCCCAATGCTAATAGAGTCAAGTACAATGCTCAAGCAGGTATGAAACAAAACCCAACCAATATTTGTCTCTGAATAGACACCATGAGACGTCAGCCAATTGTAAAGCTAATAAAGAAAGGTGATTTATGTTTACCACACGCTGCGCCGTGGGTAAGCTATCTTCAAAGGACACCCTTAGGTTTATGAGAAACACATTTCAGACACAAAATATTGGGAACCAGGCTTTGATCACAATGATCAACTCGTTTAATGTTCTGCAAAACACAAGCCTGAACATTGTCTGTGATTGTAATTACATGCTTCTGTGTTGGTAATATTATCAAGGCGGCAAACATTAAGGAGAATATAAATGGTACGGATATTTTTTCAGATATTGTTATCATTGTCGCAAATATTTTTGCGACAAACTCAAAAGGTGTAAATGATAACGGGTATTTATTGGGCATTGATTATAAAAATCATACAGTGCATAATATTATTTAAAGAACAAACAAAATAAACGAAATAACCAAAATTCCTGTTTAACATTGGTTTGTAACCATAGCAGACAAGGATAGTGGGAAAATAATTGCATAACCGATATCATTTATGTAGCCGATTGTGTATGAACATGTTCGTGTTATCCCCCATCAGACAGAATAATAAACATAAACACCGTTAAACATCAGGCCAATTGACAGAAATATGTCGTAATAAACGATGCATCAGAAATAAGTTAAGCACACATGCGTCAATGTTTTAAACAATGTTGACATCGAGGCCAATTTTTGTCCTGAATTTATTGTGGTCATTACTAAATTGAAATTTTCCTATGTCACCACTCGATTTTGAATAACACTCGTTGTGATGTTTTTCCGTTGACTGCTTGTGTCTTGAACGATGCATTTAAATCCAATCAAATGAAATAAGTTAAGCAAATATTTCTCGTAATCACTACTGCGTCAATAATTTATATTAATTACAAGGTAATTAATCGTAATTCATCGAATTGCAGGAATATTTGTCCTGGACTATTTGTATCCACAGTAATATGCCGTCAAATTATTGCGTGACGATTCACTTTAGCCTTTGAGTAATGCATTGAATTTATTTACTTATTGCGATTTATTAATTGCGATGTTGTTTTGCAAATCCGAGGTGTCTATTATGGACACTAGTGTAACCCATCAACCACCTTGTACTGAAAAGGTCCTACCTTTGATATCATGAATTCCAATTTTATTCCGTACGAAACCCTTTCAAGCAGTAAATAGATCCTATTATTCCCTTATCTTGCGCACACACAAGGCCAAACGCTCCAAGAATTACAGACATTTGTTGATGGTACTTCTTGCCTGTATAGAACAGACATTCCAGTCCATTGCTAGAAGAAACCCGAGAGCTGACTTTTCTCGAATGGTAATGCAATCAGCTTATTGCGTTTTATATGTCCGTCTAAGGCAGAATGTTGATTAGATGCTATATCCTGTCAAGATACAATAGTACTATACTAGGAAAGCAAACAATAGGCTTAAGCATGAGAGTGTAGCGTTATCTCAGTGGTTCTGGTGCACTACACAGCGGTCGCGGCCTGGACTTGTTTGTCGTTATATAAACATGCATGCTTACTTGTTAAATAAGCGTGATTAAGCTTTAAGAACTGACCCCGTAATGTCTTGGTGGTTAACTGGTCCAGTCTGCGACTATTGGTATATAAGCCTTTATATGTCACTAGCCAGTTTCAGTTTCAGTCGTTTTACTGCGTTTAGTGTTAGCTTTCGGCGCGCATAAACGGTCAGCTGCTCTGTTGTGAATGAATGTGGACACATTCTGCAGCAACGATTAGAAACAGATTCTATCGGAAATTGATTCCAATCCGAACGTCGTTTGCCGTTGATGCTTGCTGCGGAGTTGAAAAGGAAGGGAAGACAATGTCCGTCGCAGCAGTCTACTCTAAAACAAATCCTTAAGTAAGGCCAGTTTAAACTCAACCAGTTTTTACTGCTTTGATTCACGTACACAAATTATTGAGAAGTTGATATGGTAGTGACACTTGGCATTATATGACCCTTGCTCTAACCCATAGCCATCTTTAAACGCTTATATAAAAGCCTTTATCAGAAATGTCTATACCTAGCAGCTACCCAGAGCTCACTGCATGACAAATCATTTAGAGAATTGCCAAAAAAGATTAGATCATCACTACGGATGAGTGTTCTAGGCAATGGTGCAACGAACTTGAATGAACAGCATCACTGCTTGAAGCTCCATCTTCTGATTTTGTTCACTAGTAAGTGCAAACAGGGACGTTTTCTTGGCATCAACTATCAGAGACCTCACTGAGTTACCAAGGGTATTGGTCTCCAATGGCGCATGTTCTATAAAATAACAAATGAACACTTAAATTAGATAACCTAAGCAGTGACCGGTTCAAGTGGCAGGCTACTGAGTTATTCCGCTTAAGTTGAACACTTTAACCCACTGCGTTTCTCATTTGTATTTACATTATGGAATTGTTACCTCATCGCAATTTTTTATAACTCTTAATAGGATTGAAAAATGTTAAAGACCTAATGCATTCCGTTAGATAAATATTTAATTGTTTTGCTATCGCGGCAGGCATCTATGTCTTTCGCACATATTTCATCGAATGCAGCCTATTTGAGAATCGTCCAAAGACAGCTGATCCCTTTTCCGCTCTGGTTATTAAAATTGTTACATCGGAGTGCCTTAATCATTTGTTTGGCTCAGCTCAGAATTTTGATATTTCACATATATTCTGGCTCAATATGTAAACAATTGTACGTGTAGACGGGAACCGTTTTTATTAACATGCGCGTAGGTAACACCTCTGGTAGTATTGTGTCGGGCTGTCAGGCTGAAGCTTTACTGTAGTTATTCGAGAATAATTCCACCTGTCATGGCACTAAATGAACGTTTTCCGCATGTGTGTGTAACTTTCTGACTGGGAGCAGATTGCTCCTGAGACATAGTTTATGACCTTAATTGACAAAATTTCTTGCTCATGGATTAATTGCGGTAAACTCAATTTGGATACTGAAGCAGTGATGTTGTATGTGTCATCATCGAAGTGCGTGTAGCACTTAGCCTCCATTTGTTTTGCATTTACATTTCACAATGCGATAAAGTTATTTCAGCACACATAACAATTTATCATAAAGCTTCAGGCCAGTGTAATTGGGCGCAACATGGTGAATGGGAAAAAGAACTGGTGCTTATGATAGAAATTATGCATGATAAAAAACCGAAAACAACATTAGACATAATTGCAAATGTAATGCTTTTCTAATCAGGAGATTATCATGCCACCTAGTGGTATGGGCCAAGACGAAATTAATATATAAGATTATTATACCCTTATTAAGATTGGTAACATAATTGCAAATGTAATGCTTTTCTAATCAGGAGATTATCATACCACCTGGTGGTATGGGCCAAGACGAAATTAATATATAAGATTATTCTACCCTTATTAAGATTGGTAACATATGTTCTTACCGTCAAAATTGAAATGAACATAGCTGCGATCACAATTGCAAATTTTCGAGATATCAGGGCATCTTAGTGTTGCTACTTATGTATTGTTGATAGCCGAATGACATTTTAATGTTTGCATTCAACTGTCAGATATGATTAAATTATATCTTGTAATTGCATTTACATAATGCGTATATACAACTTGTAGTTTGACAAAGTACGGCATGGTTGTGCTGATGTTTCATCAATATAACCGGAGGGTACGCACCACTCTGTTATTTTTATGTCTGTCTTTTATTCCAAAATTTATTAAATAAGCCCAAACCGATAGCAACACTGCAATCAAACCATCTCGATTCAGGTGGATATATATTCTTTACCACGTATATGAATAATGTCACATAAAACCGAAACATTATTAAGTCTCTTAGATACATCGTGCTGCGTAAGGTGATTTACTGCAGCAGCAATAAAGTTGCCTTTTAATTACATCAGCCTCTAGTAGCGCCGTATTAAGTCCGTGCGCCATGCCCTTTCCTCTCTCATTATCAATTGCTGCAACGGAGGCGTTTAGTCTAGCTTAACGTTCCCTTTAAAAGTCATATTTCTACCCTTTCCATTCATATGGCATGTTATCTCCCACCTACTTTGAGTGAAGTTCATTAGCTGGAATGGTTATTCAATGGATTTAATCGGGCAATTGTGAAGTGTAACAAGCTTTTGCACTTCCATATCTCATCAATTGCCGAATCAATTATCATAGTTTATACGATCGTAATGATCCATCTCGCTGTGCACACAGAACCGCATATCACGGACCGTACATAACATATACATATCAATCAATCTCTTTAACCTGCCGCCTGTCCTGCCGACAGCTGCACTTACTATTGGCTCATTTTGAATAACGCTTGCTCCAATATTTCCCGATTTATCACACAGTGCACACAGTTTTACCCTTCTGTCAACTGCTCTGCATGCACAATCTATTGTGTGTCAAATATGCCGCTGGTTTAAAGTAAAACATATGTAAAGTTTATGTCTCTGTAGAAAATGCAGCAAAATCAATATTCGCATTGGTCGAATACCAAGCATGTGGCGAGCGAGGTGGATGCATTAGAAAGAAATATATCTAATTGTGCGTTTTATTAGCCTTTGCATCTTGGCACACCAGCTACAGTTGGTCAGTTCGGAAAACTGTGCTTCATACTGTTAATGTTATTTGCTAGGCACGCTTATGTTAGTGGTGCATTACACGCTCATCCAATACCATTATTTTGCACAATGCATCATGTGCAATTAATATTATTCCATAAATGCAATCAAGTTTGTCTTTATATTTCACTGTAACAGAATGTTACTGGGCGATTACCACGAACGAAGCATATGAAATTGGCAAGCGATCTGCTGTCATTTATGAAAAGAACAATGTTGGGATTGTACTTTTTGTACTGCAGATATAAGATTAGGAATTCATTACATATATATATATATATATATATATATATATATATATATATATATATATATATATATATATATATATATATATATATATATATATATATATATATATATATATATATATATATATATATATATATATATATATATATGCATGCTTATTATTCCAAACCATCAATGCATGCTGCTGCGCACAATGCGATCACTTCCATAAGCATTGACATTGACCGATAATGCCACACTCAAATAAGTAATCCCTTCTTTAATATCGAGGCAAACTGCCACACTAAAATAAGTAATCCCTTCTTTAATTATCGAGGCAATGTAATCTCCATATAATGGCTGATCTTAGTCTTCCCCTGTTACGGAGTCATTTTTTTTTAAGAATACGTGTGTCAATAATTATGCATTTTTTATGTTTTGCTTATGCATCAGAGAATTTCGTTCGGGGTCCAAAACGAAATCATCTTTGTGACTTAAGCACCGTTGATGATATCCGAGTATCAACAATACTCTTTGGCAACGTTAGCTTGACTTATTTTAATTCAAGGTAGCATGATGGTTCATAAATATTATTTCCATTTCTCACCATTATTGTTAATCTTTTTCACACGAGCTCACAGCAGGGGACATTGATGGCCATATACAGCATGGAAAACATTCTGCGAAAGGGAATTTCTATGCGCGCAAGTATGACCAGAGAGTGAAATGAAATACAAATCAGCTCGCTCCCTTAATAAATATAATAAACCACAAATTCATAAAAGGTCAAAGCCACAATAGAAATGCTACACCATGTATGAAACTTATGTTTCCATTACGACTGTTTGACCGGGTTATTTGCATTTGGGTCTAGGCTTGTAATATATTGTGCAGGATAAAAAATCGATCTTATGCCCTCGATAGACTTAATCAACCATGCAGCACATGGAAGCACCTCCGAAGTCATGATATGTATGACCAGCGCATTCAGTGAAGGCAACATTGTACAAGTATCATTGAAACAGATTTGGCTATCGTTATTTCCAGTATACAGCTAGCGTATGCCACTATGGAGGAACAAAAACACAGGAAAAGGCGTCTTTTCTGGCGTGGCGTTATTAAATCCAATTGTGCTGCACAACTCAAGATGAGGGCGTTGATGATGTCATGTTATTCCAATCACAGTAATGAAAGGTCTAATTTTCAGACAGCAGCTTCTATTATGATGGGTAACACGAGTGAGTGTGTTTTATAGCAACATTACCACTGTCGGAAAAGACGTACACACACACACACACACACACACACACACACACACACACACACACACACACACACACACACACACACACACACACACACACACACACACACACACACACACACACACACACACACACACACACACACACACACACACACACACATACAAAGCCTGCGATCTCACCGATACCGTTGCCATGGTGATAGGAGGGAAACATCTGAAAGGCGCTGCTGAATAACAGCCGGATACATCCTATTATCACCCGCTAGGATTGGACCCCCCTTACTACCAGTAAGATAAGCATAGGGTTGAACGGTACTGTGATATATGGCGTCTTGCAAGATGGGATGAATGAGAAGATACCTGACTGAGCAGTTGCCTTCTAGGATAAATGTGAAAAAAGAGGGGGAAATGTTTGGATGATAATGATAAAGATAAAAGTGAAAGCGATTATCCTAAGGTAAGGCGCTACAAAACGATATGCTGGACCAGGCCATTTCAGCCGCTCTGGGTTTAAGTGGTGTGCTACAGATATGGCCTCTGCATGGACCTCTCCACTCAACGCCAGAATCCCATTGCCCAACAACACGATTCACAACTCACGCCAAACAGGTTGTCCCCTGTGAGTCTTCTCGAACAACATGACGGAGGTTATAGTGGACCTATTCGACCCCCTGTCTACAGGGGTTTGACCCTACTAGAGCTCACCGTATCATCCTTGGTGTGGCCAACCGCTAAATTCAATGAACATGTACAACCTTGCATAACGCTATTTGTATATGCTAAGGGAGCTCCTTTCTAATTAGTAGCAAACCTATGGCATGAGGGATTCCCCATGTTCCAGCCTCTGAAAGGGTGTACCGTCAAGCACAAACACACTGAGGTAAACACTCTATGATGCCGAATTCACCAAGCATATCCTCAAAAGTCAAAAACAAACACAAACCTTTTAAGCAATCATGAACAAATGACTCGAGCGACCTCCAGCCATGTGTTATGAGGCTAGGGCTCATATGGGCTTCTATGCCTCGCCAAGTCAGAGGTAGAGAAATATCATTCACCTAGCCACTGGTGTAAAAACAGTGCAGCCATTTTATTTCTGAAGTATTTCAGTGTTTCGTTTAAAGCACGTTGAAGCAGTGCGTTTTGGGGGTTTTAATCGAATGAAATTATTCTTTGAAAGATCTTGTCTTTATTTGGGTATAGTATGAGTGAATTCATGATTCGAGATACTATCATCCACCGGTCTTGTAGACCCGAGGTCGTCATTAGTATTCAGATTGCTCTGCACAAGGACGCGGATCTGCCATTGATAACTGCCGACAAAACGGTGCAAGTCTGGACCTCAAAGCCCATGCAATTTCAGCACAACCAGATGAGCTTCACTGGATAGTGTGCGACCACAGGTTGCTGTCGGACGTTAGACTTAACATTTGGAAGAAGGTCGATGACCCGCATTATGTTTAAACAATGGACGTAATTAACAGTCAGAACCATACGGCAAATAGTGATAGCACAGTACATAGCCCCCTAACTTCCACTCATACCTACCTCCGATAGCCATGCTATACTTCCGTTTGCTTGCCCAATAATGGTTTTCTTGTCGAGGCTTAATTAACGAGCGATGGATACTAGACGCATATGACATATTAGCTTCTGGCGCATATCGTGTCTGTCCCGTTCTGCGTTGTTGTGTCCATTATTAATGAAAAACGGAAATCATATATCTTGTGCCTAATTAATCTTTGTAGACCAACGTACTTAGTAAGATTATTAAATTTGTGATGCGTCCTTGGCGGCCGTGCATTCTAGTGTTTTTCTGCTGCGCGGTCAATACAATTTCTGTTGCGGGCTATTGTAAGACGCTTGTGTATGTCTGTCATGTATTTCGCTGTTGTCTTTGACAGACATGGTGGGGAGAGCTGTACTGAGAGGTAAGTTACATTCCGTCCCAAAGAGAAGTACTATTAGTCTGAGGATGGTAACTGCTAGTTTCAACCTTGGCGATTGCAAATAATTTACACATATGTTAGACATAAAGTTTTTCATCCATCGGACCCAATGTTTTGCGGAGCCCCGTACCTACATATTTTATCGTTGTGCAAATGCCTTGCAATTTCCGCATCTGATTGTGACTAAAGTGGGAACGCTTCTCACCACTCACTGAAGAAGTCAGCAAACAACAATATGTATTGACTTTCATCTTTAGCTTTAGTAATGGGTCCTAGTATATTCATATGCCAGCGTGAGGATGTATAGGATGAAGAGGGGTTGGATGGGCATGTACATGGTGTTTTAATGATTGGCAAAGCACATTTCTTCTCCGTGATGGCCGCCGCCATCCAGGGTGTCGTGATAGGAACCTAAGATGTCTTCTCGCAACGCAGTCGATACGGCTAGCTGCTTGATCAACCGACCAATCAGCTTTCCTTTCCCTGTCGGAGCTTGATGATGATATAGTACACCATCCAGTACGCTGCAACCAAACGATTCAACCAAAACTCAATGGGCTTCTTGTTTATCAAGAGGAAGAACTTTACGATCGCGCAAGTACGCATGAATTAGGCCCAAATAGTCGTGCGCCTTTTGATAATCAGTGAGAGATTCGGGATTGGACGCGGTAAGTTCGCAAATCAGCGTGACCGGATCGGTGTCGTTGTACGCATTTTGACAGCGAGCGAGTCTATACAGAGCATTGACACTATGAGTAGTAACTTGCTTAGTAATCAGGGATTGGTAAGTTATTTGGTAGACGTGTTCCATTCTGGATAATGCATCCGCATTCCCGTCGTTTTCACCAGCTCTATAAACAATGTCACAATTATAACTCTGAAGTTTGATACTCCATCTAAGAAGGTTTGGCGACTTATTTTGGTTCGCGTCCTTAAATTATTGCAAGTCTTTGTTGTCTGTACCGTCTAAGTGCATTCTGAAATGTCGAATGCCTTCAATGACCTACAAGCATACCTCTTTGTGGACAGCAATTGCATTCTGTTTGAGGTAGCAATCTACCGATTTCAGTCCTTAAACGTAGGCAACTGCATAATCAGATGCGTCTGTATAGAGAATGAATTGTTGGTCATAATCGGAGAATCTCAACGTTACGTGTTTCGAAGTCAACTAGTGTTTGAGACTTTGGAAAGCATTTTAACAGCTGTCACTCCTAGAAAGGGTACTTCTTCTGTCATAAGTTCATTTACCTGTATGGCTATATCGGCAAACCCTTTGACCACAGACCGAGAAACGCACGAACACCTTTGATGTTTTAGGGACGGGGATATTTTTTAACTTTTTCAAGCTTTACTTTTTCTATTTCTATTCCCGAACCTGAGATCATATGTCCAAGATATTTAACTTTAAGCATTGCAAATCTACATTACGGCAGTTTAAGACAAATGTTGGCTTTTCGCAATTTGAGAAATTTTCTTCAAGATGCTGCATACGGTGCGCATAATCAGAACTGAACACATGTCTATCACCGACATATACCATTGCGTATTTCGAGGAGAAATTTTGCAACACATAATTCATAGCCATTGCGAATTCATCATTCCAAGAATTAGATGTTTTAACTGATATAAGCCTTGATGGATTACAAACGCGGTTTTGTTTGCTGTTTTCTTGTCATGCGGAATTTGCCAAAATCCGCTAGCGCAATCCAACGTGGAGAAAAGAGTAGCTTTATTTTTGCCTACTGTGTCAAAAAATGTCTTCAACATGGGGCAAGGGCTGATGGAGGGGAAACCGAAATTCGCCATTCTTGTTCTTTACGAGTACGACAGGGTTAACTATGGGTAGACAGAAGGTTTCCTCCATTACTTGTATTCGTCTATCGCTTTCTGCCTTCTTTTTGGGACAAGCGCAGTACGAGGGGAAACGAATTTGTTTTGTTGTTGACGGCCACGAGTGATTCGCCTCTATGTGGAATGTTACATAAAAAAGACCCATCTATTTTGATAAAAGATGGGTCTCGTACGCAACACATTGACAGATATTGGCCAGTTTTTCAGTTTCAACTTGTTGCTTGCAAAGCAAATCGCCGCATTTTGAGACAGTAAAAAGTCAATTCCCAATTGCTTGAACGCCGTCGCCAAGTAGTTAATGGTTACCCTCACAGCGTCCGACAAAGCGTAATACCAGGGGCGGGCGGGGTGGTCGAGGAGGTAGGGGATGTAAGAGAGGACGACCGTATTGTCCCACTTGTTCACGGTTGCGTGCGACCTAAGCAGTTCATCTGCTCGTCCGTTGGCAAAGCGTGGGGGGTAAAACACGTGTTGCGCCACTGACCGCGAGTAATTGTTATTGAGTATGACCAGCCTAAAGGTGATCGAAGCGAATTCTCCACCAACTGTGACAGTGGTTATCTTGGGTTGTTGCTGTCTTGTCCTTGGTCACTTCGGGGTTTCTTTCTGAGGTACCGGGTGTATATGAATGAGACAACGTTAAATTGAGATTTACGACCTTTCTTTGTTATGTGAGATCTTCTGCCGGGCTCGCGAGGGCTAAATGGCGTTGGGTTCTTTTGCCGACTCGATCTTTCGTGTGTGTCTCGTGGTGTAGTAGGTGTGAGAGGAGCCTCAGTATATATAGGGAAATGGATGTAAGGCCTGATAGCCAATTTCGAGTTGTTTTGGGTAGATTGTGCGTTTCTAAACGTGCCGGCATATTTATCGCTGATTGGATTATGTAACGAATGCGGTATCTGTTGACGAACGTTATAGATTGGAGTGGGACATATTAACAAGGTAAAGTGCTGCCGAACTTGCGAATCTGAATGAGATGAACTTAGCTTGTTCCACGGTGCCGAAAACGGAGGAAGTAATTAAGATTGGATTGTTTGTAAGCGTGGGTGCGAGCAAATGGTGTGCATGTTTATGGGCGGGTTTGTGGGAGAGAGGTGGAGGAGGTGGGTGGGGCGATACATTCCAATTAATAACGCTATGCTACAGTTAACCTTGCCGAATAAATACAACAATGACCTTTGTAGCATGTTCTACAGAGGCTTCTGTACGTGTTGTCTTGAAATAATAAATGCCGACTTCCATTCATGGCACTGCCGTTTGGTTTGTTTTATAAGATAACCGACGATTGTGCTGGGCAGTTATTTTTTATTTTGAATGTTAATCTGACAAATAACACAAATATTTAGCCAACGGTCCATGTTGTCTCTCCCACTGAGGGGAGGGACATTCATAATGTTTATACGTCTGGGTGTTTGGCATTCCGACCCTACTATCCAAGGTTGATGAAAGACAAATAATGTCCGTCTTGCTTACATGAATATAACATGATTCGTTTTGGGAGCGATAGTACAGTGCAATCAAATATTGACTTTCATAGGGGAGTAGTTTACAATGATTTTACAATTTTACCCTATTCTCTACCCACACGACATTAAACAAATCAAATGAATGTACGAATGCACAGGCCATATATCCCTGAAACTGATTCAGATATTTCTTACAAGCTTTAAAACTTAATTTTGGTTGATTCTGATTAAAAATAAATGGTTTAGCTGAAGTAACAGTTAAATTGTTTTCCCTAAACATTAACATGTTGTTTATATTATACCCTGAGAGTATACCGCTAATATAATGTCTTTCGTAATGCTATATATGTGTATTTACTGCTTGAATGACATTTTAAATATAGTAAAAGGCGACTTAAGTTTGATTTTGCATGCATACATTCCTTCAAATTGTCAACTAAACGAGATAAATGCATTCAAGTGGCACCGTATCATGTCAGTTTAGTTAAAAGGAACTGCTTTCGTTACTTCCGTTTGGCTAGATATTTGTTCAAAACAATCATTCTGTTAAATTTTACATAGGTTTCTGAAAAACGTTGAACCCTTAGTTTTTCTTTAAACGCAACAAATAATTGCGAATACATATACTAGCGTTGGTTTTCGACATTACTTCAAATAAAGGTTTTGAGATGAAACAATGGAACGAAAAGTAGTCAATTGTCAAGTTCCAACGCTATGCATGACTAGATGACGAAGATGTTTATGCAGTAATATCTAGTAATATGGCGGTAGTATATTCTATTGTATATTTCAATGCAAAACATATTTTTTGATACAATACGAAGACTATATGTCCTGCAAAACAGTTTGCACCCGTTTTTCCCAGTTTAATCGACGGCTTAAAGTGAATAATAAGCTTATTGGATTTGTTGGTTTGGCAACTCAGATGATAATATGTAATCGCCTTAGTAAGTAAATGCTTATAATTCAGTATAAATAGAGCAACCATGGTTGCAGTTTGAATGCTCAGTTTACCACTCACCTAACCAACTTTTCGCTAGACATTCACCTAAACTAAATAACGCCAAATATCTCATTTCGGATTTGATTAGTTCAAAATAGGAGCTGGCCTCTTAATTTCTAATTGTGGGATAAATGTATTTGAAGGTAATGTACTTATAGGTATATTAAATGAGAACGTTTGTGAAGGATGAATAGAAGGATCAATAACGTTTGTAAGACGATCAATCTATCATCACGGTTCCTGGCACGATATTCAGATATAGTGTATAAGGGTTAATGTGTCATATATCTTTTGAGTGTAGGGGTATATAGTGTGCTTTACCGAGGAGAAGCTGCCAATAGGCGCCGTTGTTTACACTTGATCCATAAAGTATCCGCATATACGGATTTCGCTGGTTCGAGGGCATCCGCAACATGTGCGCTTTTCCGGTAAACTTGTCTCAATGCTGTATACATAAAAGGCCGGAAGATTGCATAGACTCTGAAGATGGATACTGCATTTGGTAAAGTAGTAATGAAGCATCAAGTTGACATCGTTAGTCTTGTATCCATTCCTATTTCTTGTAAACAATACAGTATGCATAGCCTCCCATTAACCTTGCTAATGCAAATAATATGAACTTAGGCCGATGAATATTTCGTACGCTGCTCGGCGTTGCTGTGTATATTTGGCTAATGTTTGGAATGTATGGGCTCAAGATATCAGACAGCATGTTTGTGTGTGTATGCACTCAATATATCAGACAGCACGTCTGTGTGCTCCTTGCATTATACCAAGGAAGATCCCAGGTTGAAACCTGTGATAAAGTGTCTCGGCTCTACTGCAATCCCTTTTAAATGCCATCGCCATGTAAAGAAAGAGCCAAGAAGAAAGAGTACCAAGCATGACATGGAGTAATCATTATAATAAATATTATACTGCGTTTTACCAAACAAAACATCTATTCAACGGTTCCATGCAAAGATATACTATTAATGTTACTGAATGTTAAAGAAAGTTACTGCAGTCATACCTGCTCATGGAAAGATATCTGTCAGTGTCGTTGACAGTTTGCAGTTAGTTTACAGGGCAGATATATTGATATCAGGATCAACCAACAGCACTAGCCACAAAATCAACAAGCTCAATAGATATTCGGCTGGCGGCACAATAAATCGTGTCTGACTCACAGGTGGGTTAAGTCACAGGTGATAAGTATCCACCATATATGTGGCCAAGGGTTTTCGTTTCGCAGTAACTCGTTGACAATAACTACCACCGTGGATTGCCTCACTTTGGAATATTTTGTGTCGGTAAACAGTGGACGGATCATAATGATGGTACGAATGGGCGAGAGGGTTAGAGGGGAAAATTACAAATGTAAAATAAGACTGCAAGTAGAATGGCGGGAAATTTGCTGGCATACGGTCCATTGGTTGTGATGGGGAAACGTGACTTTCTAGTGTTGGAGCCGTCTACTATTGTGTGATGTAAGCCAAGCTTAATATATTCTATTAGAAGGAATATGACCAATAGGGACTAAATTATCGTTTATTGACTGCGATGGATCGATGTGCGCTGTGGACTGATCACTAAAGCGGCCATACTATAAAATTAGCACTAATTGGGGTGCATCTGAGTTTATACACGGAATGGACAATAAAACAAGACTCATGTAATGAGACAAGAAGTTGTCGACTTCCTTCTCGTATTTGTTTCGATGTAATTAAAACTAAGTTATTTTCTCGAATTCCGTTGCTTGTTTATGGCAACAAATCATTCGGAATCTGAATCACTCAGAGCAGGGCATGTTGGTCAGCAGATCACATTAATGCACATCTGAGAAATCTTGTATGTACCAAATTGTCCAATGATTAGTTTAACCCAAGAGCAAAATGTTGAAAAACCCCGTCCATTCTTCAAGGAGTCTGCATATATTTAATGTTCGTTATGTCCCATTCCTACCCTTCGCTTCCATTGTTTCATGGCCAGTGCAATGGTTACACTGAATGAAAATATTTCAAGGTAATGCGATCTTTGCTTGTTACGGTGGTAACACAAGGATTATTGCAACATCTGTCGAGGGAAGTCCTTTATGCATTTCGAGCTGCAGCACATGTCGACTGCAGTAAGTTATGAACTTCATGATCTACTCCTTTATTCGTAGAATTCCTTTTAATGTAGCGGAACAATAGGTCAAAGATTATATTCCCGCATAACTTGATAACGTATCATGTTACTATTACTTTGTGGGTTATTGGCTGCTATATGTGCCGGGAGCTTTTCAGGCAGATACGTTGTATGCTGCGGTTGAATGACAGATAATCACAGTGAAGCCGTCTCGCAGAAAAGACACCAAAACGCCCGGGCTCAGGTCTACGAGTTTCACGATTTCCCTATTGACAAAGGTTAAATTTTCTTAATGAATGGTATGTGTCAATAATTTGCTACTCAATAAGCAGAATAGGGAGGACATACGTACTTGAACAATCTGAATAACCCTAGTTACAAATTGGTGCATTTGCTCACAACACAAAGTAATGCTGCCTTGAATTTTCACTTTCTCCCGAACGAAACGACTTTTGTTGAACGACACAATATGAGCACAGCGGTAGATACAATACAATGGACCAGTCAACAACCCGCTTTGGCACGGGATATAGTACGATTACCAAGATGACAACCGAATAGCAGTTGGCCGTTGTGGTAGAAAATTCGAATTCATAAACTTAAGATGTTGCTACCAAAATAACACACCAACAAGCATCTATTTTATGAGTACAATCTTGCGTTATGTTTTTCAATGGGATACTAATAAGGTAGTAATATATCTCAGTTCACCTAATACACGAAACGTTCGCATCAAACTGGCATATTTGTGGTCATCATGTCCCCTGCCACCAAATAATCAATACACGTCCTATTGACAGAAATTATAATGTGCATTAGATATATGGATTGCCTGTCAACAAATGCAGACCGGCATATCTCAAAGTACGTCATCATTTTATTGAAAAATCATAGAAGCTTTTTCGACCATGGAACGACGATGAAGGTAAAATTGCCAAAGACAGAACTTAGTTCAACTGCAGCTTCTGGTATTTGATATTCCTTAATGCTCCATAGCCCCGTTGTTTCTTCGGTAAAGATAATTGTTTGATAGCATGGATATCGTGTTTTGAAGATGAATACAGGTGAAGCAAGCAATACTTACGATACTTTCAAGTTTTGAAAAACCATGACCGTTCCTTAAATGAGTCTGGATGTGTGCTCCTCTTGTCAAATATCGCCAGGACCTTGTGAACGTGATGTAAATATGGCATAAACATTTTTCTTGCAAACTTTACGTAGCGTAACAGAGCAGCAATTAGCTACTGAAACTAGTGAGATTACCTTTTCCAAACTGGTAATTACAAATACCCTAGAGGCTGAATGACGCAGAATGCGAGTCCACCGGTTATTAATGGCTAAAGTTAATTAGTCTCATTATCGGGTGATATTTTACCTAAATGCAGTGGACAAACATAGGCCATTCCACCACAAATAACCTGCATTCGTAAAGGTAGGTGTGGCTCATTGCAGCATCACGCCTCATGATACGCGGTCTAATTAGTCCTGTGTGTGCTTTATCATTTATTACATGCAAACATTTCGCATGTACACGTACGTCCGTGGTTATTATGTTATAGCGCCAGTTTAATGTACGAGGAGATAAACTGGTGCAAAACAGCGCGTATTGTTTTAGACAGCATATAACAAAAGTGATGAATAGCCCGACCCAATCTGCCAAGACAATAGCATTGCTTGTGCATCTTATACGATATATAGCACACCAATGCCTTCACATGCTTGGTAATAATATGAATCGTGCAGAGGGAGGTAATGATCCGTTAAGAATGTGAACACTGCTACACGAATAATGCTGACTATCGATGGATCCAAAACCCTAGTCAATAAGCTATTAAGGTGTACGGAAATCCATCTGCTATCCCTCAAATAAACCATACTTAATCGAATGTATTGCAAGGCATTTATAGTATCCATAAAGGGCCCAACTATCGGTATGCCATTTCTTACTGAACTGCCTGCCAAGTGTTGTAAATTTTCTTTTTTTGCTGCATTTACTCAATTGCTTGTGTTAATGAGTGCAGAGAACACATACTCCCCTTCTCTATACGCACGCTTAGGCCTCCTCCTGTTACGTGTCGATTTGATTATTGCGAGGCTTAGTTACGGCGATTGTGCCTCTTGACTTGAAGGCTACGATCGAAATTACTTTTGTAAATGGTCGGACCACTATTTTCATGCAACGCCCTTAATTTCGATACACATTTGTCCGCCTTGTCCTCGTACCATATATTGTTATATTACCCATGTATATAATGCGACTTCTGCCGGTAGAAACATAAGAAGACGAAAGTGCTCTTTACATGGACTGTTCATAATATGTACTACGACTAATACCCCTGTGATGCCCAACATACCATATATGTCCAATTGAATCAATCTGAGTCGTGTAAACCACAAAAACATCAAACTAATCACTGTTTGGTTGTTTATGCTGATAGAATATGGAAGGTACGATACTTATATTTTAATTATGCTATTTGATGAATATGCCTATTCAATGTCTGCATCAAATATGCTATGTCATATTACCCATTGCAGTGACTTGAGCAATCTTCGTCAATGCAATTCAATTCTGCGGGTTGAATGATCTGACATTCGAGCTACCGAGGGACACAAAGGTCTGGTCTCATGTTCGGTTAAGACTTATATATTATATTTTGTAGAATGCGAACATGCTCTAAAACGAGGCCTGCTGTTACAAAATAAATGTTATGCTAGCTGCGCAAATCATTGTCTTTTACTTTTGATTCATCCTCAGATGTAGCGATTCATTTTTATACAGGAGATTATTCTTCAACTTGCTTTTAAATCATACCGTCATGATGCGTCATGGGAACACAGGCCGGATATGTTGAACGACAGGTCTAGTTGCAAATAGACACATCTGCCGTGCTAGCACGTGATCCCCAAATCACCTGTTCCCCTATTCAGCGACATCCGGGCTATAAATCTGTCTGAGTCAGAAGATAGGGTAGCAAATTTTAAGGCATATTACGTCTCCATTTGAAATATCATACGTTTTTGTAACTATAAATTCTGGATTTCTACCCTGTATTTACGTGCAACTCAAAGGCAGATTTGTCATTCCGTGCCATCCACAGATGCCAGATTCGCAAATACAAATTTATTATTGAAAATCTTTCACTTGTTGGTGTGTTGGACAAAATATTAACCTACTTTTAGAAATAGGCCGTCGCAATCGATGGAAAAGTTGCTTTTTTATCAGTCGCTATTTGGAGCATTCAGTGATCTTATTCGTAAGGCTACAATTTTATAGCGAAATAGTGTCTCTGCTAGTAAGTGTTTTGTCTGGCGCTTTCATGCTTTGGGTTGGTCATGCTATCATTAGTGGTAAACCAATGGCTTTAACTGACATATATCGGTCGCACTGGACACTAATGATATAATCATATGCATATTAATGAAACAAACAATGCATGTCCAACGTTTAACTACTGAAGTTTACCACATAACGCCCGACTGAGACCTATCAATCGCAGAACTGCTTAATCAGACTAGTTATTTTAGAAATGTGAATGCAGGTAGATTTAGTGTAACACAGTTTTTATTGGACAACATATGAATCAACGGGATTACAAGGGTACAAACTTCATGGTAGCTCCAGCAGCGATGATTATAGGGGAGAAAAGGTGTGTGGAGAAAGTGTTAATTAGATATTTCTCCTAGGCATTACACTCAATCTGATGACATACTGCAACCACGCCACAGTATTTGATGTTGTCCGTCAATTCAACAACTCTCTTGGACAACTCCAGGTGCTGCTAGATTAGCACATTTACCAATAAGTCTATAGGTGGCTTGCCAATGGCCTACACTGATTGACTACCATTGTATATTTGGCATTAAGTCTTGTCAGACTGCCTGTGAGCAAATCATGTGATGTAAAACATTCTATGCGAGGCAACGAAAGTCTTACAAAGCATTAGACCACCGATTCACACGATATCCCTCTACTCCCACATTATGAACGTGACAAGAGATCAAATGGCACATAACGTTGTGTCTCATTAACCTCAAAACAGCGAGAAATGAGACAAAGCTCCCTATATGAACTAGGCCATATGCCACATGGAACCACGACAGCATGGCATCATCATGTCTGAGTTTTTCTTTCATTATAGGAATATGCATTCTCACCAAAGAAATGGCAGGTGAAGCAAGTGTATTTTTGTTTGGGCGATATGAGGTGAAGTTATTTTTACTCTCTGGTGCAGCAAGCGGAATTGTAAGGATGATCAACGGTAACGAATCTTTATTTAAGAAGAAGATAATATTTCATCAGAGTTGGTAGCCGTTTTTGCCAAGTAGAAGTAATATCAAGGATTAGTATAGAGAGTTGGGGTTCTGGCGCAGTTACCCAGGGAGATGCCACAACCCCCATGGAGGCTCCCCTGGCCCTCTTACGCACCCCTTCTCATCTACACTACAATGCTTGTACAGGAGATTATGACCCCAACAGGGCAGTGCGGCCCATAACCAGGGTGACAGAGTTGAGCCCGATCCCCAGCGGGTCCGACTCCGCCACCTGTTAGTTTGCGGTAAAATAGTGTGACCATAGGCCAAGGTGTCTACACCGTTCCCAGCTGTCCACCGCATTGAGTCAAAGGGAGAGAGTGACACTTTTTGAAGAGCAGCCCATATATCTTGTGACGTTCATTGCATGTTTATTCCATGACATAACTGCTTCTTTGTGAACAGAGACTCCATGTACTGTGCGTTGCGTAGATGTTTCTTAACCACAACCCTCTTCACTTCGTCTGCCCTTTTAATCTTGCCCTCGCCAGACATCAGGATCGAGTGTATCTTAGGGCGCAGGTCAACTTACTCCTTGATGGACACGCCGGCACAATCACATATTTTACCTTCCCTAGCACCTTCTTGTTAACGTTACTGAACAAGGGATGGGAAGGATCATAGTTGCTGGTATCAAAGAGGTCACTATCCTCTTGCATGTCTGCGTACACGTCAGCTGTGAGGATCTCCACAAGCAGCGAGTCCATGTCTGAGTATAGCAGGCCAAGGCTGCTACCTAATCTATACTTCATTGTGTTATAATAGATGTTGTACATCAGGTGCTTAGAGAGGTCGAGTATGCACATGCCTACATACACCGGGCGGTTTAGCACTAAGCGGGTCTTGTGAATATGCAGGGCGGCCAGGTCATCATAGAACAACCGGTGTAGAGCATATACGGGACTGGCCATAAGCATGCGCATTTTTTCCTCTTCTGCCGAGCGCACAATCGTGACGTGGACTCCCCTTGGCTTCGGAGATTCCCCATTGTCTTACTAAATACGGAGTTGTTCATAAGCTTGTACAGGTCCTTCTCAACGTCTGTGTTCATGTAAATGAAGGGCTCCATCCAGGGGCTCTTAGTGAATACAAGCGCATGGTATATCTCTGGTAAGCCTTATTACCAGTGACAGGTCGAGCTTGAGATTCCTACAGTGAAGCACATACTTCTCTTTGATGGGTAGGTTGGGTACCAGCTTCTCAAACCAAGCTACCCAAGAGATTCTTCTGATAGTCTGACAACCATTTCTTCCGCACAGACATTCGCTCTGGCGCTAGTGGATAATCATTGCGATCAGCATGTAACTCTGCAGGATATTACAGATCAAGTATATATCCGGTGTAAACATTGTCGGGAAGGTCCTGATCTGTAGGGCTGATCCACCCACTCGATCGCCCCATTGGGCAGGGGCTTGCTCATGCAGGATGTTAGCGTGAGGGTACTGGATTTAGCTCCCCACCTTATCCTGCCCAAAGCCCTCTACGTACTGGTTATTAGCTTTAGCATGGCGATGCGACACCATGCTTATCCCATCGAACAAGCCCTTCTCAATAAACAGGTGTTTGCCATAGTCGGTTAGTAGCTTTAGCTCCACAACCGTGCTCTTAAGCAGCGTGTCCCATGACAAACCGGGGCTTGTGTAGTAGTTGGCTGAGTCCAACCCGTGCTGTTTCAGACAAGTCTTGTGGAATATCTCAAACACATCAACTTGTAGCAGCCCGTCTGGCACAGGAACAGGTCATGATAGTCCCCCATGTTTCTACACCCGAACACGTTCTAAACCTTCTGCGTTTGTTCATAGTCTGCAGCAGATACACCTTGCTCAGAGAGCTTGCTCTAGAATTCTTGGATAGGCGGAAGTGAGGCATCAAACGTATCCCAGCCATACATAAACTCATTGGGATACATTCCCTTGTGCAGTAGCAGTCGGCTTTTCGTTTCGCCAGGTTCATACTTAGCCTTCACTGGAAAGAACCTAGCTTGTCTAGTGAGGCTAGGAGGAGCTGTACACTGTCAATGAAACGTAACAGTCCGATCGAAAGGGATATGTTCTTCTCCATATTATTTGGGATGCAGTTGATCTTCCCTTTCACCTTGCTTATGGACTGCATCAAGAGGTAAGAATCATAGCCCCGTTAATTATGAACAGGCATGTAAGTTTTCTCGGGACTCAGCCGCAGCAACAACTTGCAGGCGTTATGGGCTGGTCCCCTGTACGTACCTGTTTTATGGCAGTGGTCGCTGACTAAGTCTGTGCAAAGTTCTTTTTTACACACATGATAGTGGGTTGCTGCCTTGTACACTCTGTTATCCTTATGTGTCATGCACATGGGAGCAGGCTTTGATAGAACTGCTTTGATCTTGCGCTCTTCCTCTTGCAGGGCTCGCAAGAATTTCTCCATAGTGCCTCCTCTATACACCACAGGGGGTTCAGTCTGACCATCACACCGAACAACTACATAGCCGTAACGGCATGGTTCATGTTCCTTTGTCTTTTGCGTGTTGCTCTTGGTATGATCAAGTGCAGGGCCTGGAAGTTTCACTGTGAGCGCCTCAAAGTCGGCGACGATAACATATGGCGATGCCAGATGCTTCTGCCAGTTCTGGAAGTCTAGTATGTCCACACGTTCAGCACTATGCCCTGTCCCCATGCACTCAGAGTTGTGCTCATGGAGCAGTTTTTTAGTGGTATAACAATGTAGGCATCGCGCACAGAAGAATTTGCGCTCTTTGTGTCTACTCTGATCATGTAGCAAGCAGTTCAAATCTTTGATTAGCATGTGATGGAACTTGCCATCCTTCTCACGTGGAATATCACCAGGCTGTTTACTGATGTGGTGTATGATAGTGGCCCCTCTATCCCAGCCAAAGACGTTTAAGGCTAGTTTAGGTACATACTTTTCTACCTTCTCAAGCTGCAACACTGGTGTTGGTTATTCTACGCCTTTACCTTCTAACAGTGTTAACAGCCACTGAATGTTATATTTAAATAGTCGCTGTGGGTGACAACCGGGTGCAGAGCCGAATCAGAAGGCCATGGAAGGCAGCAGTCGTCCGTGTTTTTTACGTTTATGATCGCCTTCTTAGCTGGCAGTGGGCAATATCAATCCACAGAGTTGCGACTGATTCAAACTCTCAGCCGTAATTTTTATTGATTCACTTCTCCAACCGATCTTTGATATTAGCATTGCTCTGGTGCACTGTATTGTTAATATCTTCTGAGAAGAGAATTACCTGCTGCTTAATACACAAAACAGGCTCACAATTCTCAGTGCTGCATCATCGGTGTGCTTCATAAGTCTTACTTTAAGGGCAAACTGACACTTAATTCCGTTCAGCTCTTTAAGCTCATCAGTCAAATCTTTACACATCTGTTTATGTGCGCCTCTTAAAAACACTAGAGCATCCACGCCATGAGAGTGAGACTCAGTGATATTCATCACCCATCCGCGCAAGTAGTTTTTAACACCCCATTTAGTCTTCTTGAACTTAAGACGTGGTGTGGAAACTGGGGCTGCTTTGCGAGGCGCAGGCACTAGGGCTGCTTTGCGTGGCTCAGGGACAGGAGCAGCTTTGTGTGGCGCGGGGACTGGGGACACTGCTGATTCCAACTGCGCTGCCATCGCAGCCATAAGTATAGCAAATATCTCATTGTATACGGGGTCAAATTCAATACGCTCTTTGAGTGCTTGGAGTGCAACCTTAGAGCGTTGGTAGGTGATTTAAATCCGTGAACTGTAATATAATCGTTTTGGCCTTTTAGTGCTTGCACATGGTTAGCCATGTTTCATATAAAGATTCATATCTCTAAATGGAATTTTTATGCTAGTTAAGAAGCAACAGAGCGCAACGATTCTATTTTAAGACAGTGGGAAATCCCAGTTCTACAGAAGGGGACAACCAAAGCGTGACAGTGGGAAATCCCTGTTATATTGTTAGCACTATCTTTAAAAGTTGTAGCCGGCTACAGGCTGTTGTGTAGTGGAGGCTTTATTCTTTCTGTAAGCAAGCTTGTAGTTGACCTTATCGAACCCACAATCCATGCACCCCACCGCACTTATGACCACCTGAGGGCACGTTAAAGTCTGAAAAGTCCAGGGGGTCAACGGATTTACCTGTAATCTGGTAGTACTCACGCATAGCGTGTCTGAGTGAATTAGAGAAACATGTAGCAAGTCGGGAGTGTAAGCTGGAGGAGCTGCCATACGACGCAAGGAAATTCCATAAGCGTGAGCTTGTAGAGCTGCGGGAAGAAAGGTAAGTAAGACAAGAAGCTGCCTCTGCAGACCGAAAAATGCTGCGGACCCAAATCAACCGCATCAGAGAAACGTTCAACAAACTTCGTAACGAAGACACAACGCTAGCCGAGCGTTTCGCACCCTATTCCGGGAACAGGGATTTACAATCGCCTCAATTTTCACTGTTATTCGGAGGGTAATCTCAACCCTGGTACTTGCTTTGACAGGTGGAGGGAGTTCACCATCACCAACACCGACACTAGCTGACAAGCCCGGTGTAAAGAAATCGATTAAAAAGCAGCTGAACTCCTTGGCTAATGTCCTAAAGGATCTAGCCGGTGAGGCAGCTGCTGCCCTTGTAGTGATCATTGACTCCATCGTATCATGGCTGCTCAAGTAAGCTACAAAGGTGGCTGGTTGGATGGCAGAACATGTATGGGCCGCAGCTGTGGCGATTTGGGGAGTCATCCTCCTGATACTAAGTAACAAGCCAAAGCAAACTCGAATACCGCTATCCACCCTACAATAAGAGTGCTTTTCTCATCCTCATGCGCCTTTCCTAATGGGGCTGGTCTAACAGGAACGCTGTTCGGGGCAGGGGATTCAATGGCCGCTGTTCACCTCCATCAAGTCAGTACCCCGCACAACATGCTAGATGGTGCGCCCACTACGCTTCTTGAAGTGGTTAGCTTAGAGGGCTCTTTCGGGGACATTATAACCACAAACATTGCTAATCCTGTCTCTAAGCGTGTTACTAGCGGAACTGTGCATTAATTAAAGGTTCAGTTACGTGATAATAAAAGAAGGCTATTGGATAGCCACGACTTTCCTGTCAGCGTTGTCCTTGAATTTATAAAGGCCCAAGAGTATTTATGGACCTAGGCAAACAACGGCGTGCACTGTCTCTGTTCAGGGCGCCGACCTTTCCGAATATGCAACAAAGACCTATGTATCTGTTGGTGACTCACAAAAAATTAATAAAGCTGGCGGAATTATGAATGGAGACCTTGAAATGACAGAGAATAAAATCGTTCGGTTCAGAGACCCAATTTCACTGACGGATGCTGCTATTAAAAGTATGTTGATAGCAAACATATACAGCCGAACAGGCACTTAAGAGAATATATAAACTCACAAACGAAACATCTCATTACTATTTGGGAAGAAGCAAGTGGCACTCTCGCAGGGAAGTTGAGTGGCCGTTTGATGATTGGGCCAGGGTTGCAAACCTCACGAGACTCAAGCAGTGGATATGTTATCAAATGGTAAGATTATTCGTATGGGGTAGTCTTCTGGTGTGGGCGCTGATACTGATACTATAACAGTTGTTCCTGTTGCTAATTGAATAAACCACGCGGTATGGATAAATAAGACTGCAGAACAACAGACTGTCGTAATATCTTTATACCAAACTTTACAGCTGGAACAACACAACCTTATTAACTTTTATACAACAACTCCAAACAGAACGGTGACTTGTTTTGTAGTATCACTCCTAATTGAACTTGAGAAATAATATTTACATATAAAACAACAGTATGAAACATCAACCAACCACACCATTATATCTTGATCTGCCCCCCACCTATCGGTTGAATGAGATCAGTCTCAAGAAGCAATACCTTGAGAAAGAGATTGAAATTTTTTTTTACTATGAACTATGAAATATAAGCGTGCAGTGAACTCAGTGTATGCCTTTGTTATTTTTGGTATGTGTCTTGGTACAAGTGGCGTAGGTGCAATGTCTAAAGTTGTTGCCATTGCTATTGCCACAGTATTGGTTGCTACTGGAGCCGCTTGTGGGCTACTTAGAGTCGATTTACCATCAAGGTGAAAAGAACATGATCAAATCCGCATTCTAGCGCAGAGCAAATTGAATACCTTTGTCAACATTGAATCGAAAAAAAATGGAAATATCTCGGATCATGAATTTAAACTCGTCTAAGCTGAGTTCATAAAATATACCCAAATAAAGGGTTAAATTAAGGCTACATCTGTTAAAACACAGCAGACTGTTTTAATCGATGAAAAAAAGCGCTGATCTAATGTGGAAAAGACATTGGACGGTATCAGAAAAAAGTTGGTTACTTGTTAACTACCCAGCGTGATATTAACCCACCTCGGACATTTGCGCACTGTATATGCTGATCTATTGAATAAACGAGGGCTTAAGGTATAGAAATAAACACCAGAGAGCGTATTGCTGAACTTGAAGGTTGTGTAAAAGAGATGAAGTTAGATATAAATTATCTGAGAGACGAGAAAATAGAGTACGAGCTGAGAGATCATATGGGTGATATTGAGGACCTGCAGAATATTGTGAGAGATCGGGTCAGCAATTGTGAGATGCACACTTTTGAAGAAGGTTCTGGTTAAGAAACACCTACGCCATGCACAGCACATGGAGTCTCTGTTCACAAAAAAAACCAGTTCTGTCATGAAATGAACATGCTACGCAGTGAAGGTCACAAGATATATGGGCTACACGTCAACAAGGTGTCACAAAGCGGTGGATAGCTGCAAACAACGCAGAAACCATGGCCTATGGTCACGCTAGTTAATCAGCAAATTACCAGGTGGTAGAGTCGGAACTGCTGGGCTTCGGGCCCAACTCTGCCACCCTGGTTATGAGCAGCGCTGCCTTTTTGGGATCATAGTCTGCTGTACAAGCGGTGTAGTATAGATGAGCTGGGGTGCGTCAGTGGGCCGTGGGAGCCTCCATGGAGGTGAGGCATCTCCCGGGGTAAAGCCGCTAGAACCCCCACTCTCTATACTACTCAAGGGATCATTTCATCCGTTATAATGTTATATATCATTTCTTTCGTTATATAAACCCCTCCAGTTATCGACTTTATTTTTCATGTCCCGCTAAACCATATTTGTCATACATTAAATTCATGCTGGCTGATATTTACAAATGGGGGATGAATTGCTCCTTGCAGAAGTGACTTGACATTAAATGGCAAATCTGCGAATGGGCACAGAAAAGAATTTCTTTTTGCCTCTGCGATAGCACTGAACGCCGCGTTGTAAAAGTACAGACTGGCTCCATGCAGTCCCATCAATACTTGTTTATTGGTCAAATGCCTGAGTATTCTAAGCTATTTACAGCTAGGATGGCGCGCTAAGAACCAATAACCTGCCGCATCAGTGACTAAAGCACAATTGAATCTTCAGAACTAATGATACTTAATAGCAACTGTAGTGCCATATAAGTGGTTCTGCATCTGCCAGGACAAATATTTTCATTATAACCGTCTATAACAGCCGAGGATTTTCTCATGAAGAGTCTGAACTGTTACCAATGCTTTAGATACGTAACGTCAATGCTGTCGATAGCTAGCAAGTCCAATGCTGTGCACTAGGTGAATGGTTTATGAGTATGGTACATACTAGACAAGGCTATTATTTATAGGATACGTTCAATTTCTGCCACATTGTGTATACTACCTATCGCGAGCTTTTCAACGACAATACTCGTATATTGGTAAGCAATGCTGGTGCAATACCTTTCTCTAAAATATTTAAAATAATTTGAGACCAGAATATTTGTCATTGTACTACTGTCATGTTCACAATCATTCTCTTAAACCGGGTCAGCCGTTAACGTGTTTGATGTAAATAACCTCCACAATTTCCGCGGCATTCCATAGTACTTGCTTGCTGCAAGTGATTGCCCTACCTCAAAATCAGCCAGAAAATAGAAAGACTAATATCGACGATATAAATGCGAGCAGAAGTGATCCCGTAAGACTTCCTCATGGACAGACACAATAGGCGACATCGTTCACTACAAGGTGGATAAGTCACGAAATTGAGAATGTATTAAGCATTTTTCTGAATGCCCCAATGGCGTGTTGTAATTAATCCCACAGCAAATTAAGTCAAGGTATGGACCCCTTTGACAATGATGGCGCAGGTCAGAATTTAAGCATGTTGGACGTACAATACATACAGGGGTATCTTTGCATAACTGACCTAAAAATTGCAGGGTCGGCTTATAAATCTCCGTTAGTCCGTCAAAATGGCAATTATTTCACGATTTTCAGTTATGATGATACATCACCGCACAATGTACGGAAGCCGTTGAATAAATCTTATAAGCATGTGTTCAAACCGCAACACCAAGTCGATTAATCATTGATTGGAGGACTGTTATTATTGCTCAGAAGGATACATCCGAAATCTGGCGATACTCTATGTAATTGATTAATGTAGCATAGATATTTCTGTAATCAATGTGCAATGTGCGGCACTATAATGTGTATACCATAGTATGTAAGCAGGCGGAGGTAAAGCAATTTATTCACGAAGAAACTATTCCATATGGACTTGCACCTTTGTGTGCTATGTATATGAACACATGTTAACTACTCTGTGCCATTGTCCTATTACATTGCGTGGGATTGACAGAACCTAACTGGCTCGCAACGACACCTGTCTCATCAATAAAACACATATCACACCCAATGGCGATGCATTCAATCCGTATTGTTTGTTGAGCTATAGTTACTGCTAGAGGGAAAGAAGACGCAGTACATTCGACAATTCGTGTCATGTTTTTGTGTGCTTTTCTCTCGTCGTTCCAATAACATCCACACAAAATCGTGCACCTCGCAAATAAAAAGGTTTGACCGAGTTCCGGGAAACATTATTCAACATTTGCAAATAACAATGTACGGGCCACAAAACGATATTATGTAACTAGTTGCAGCTTACAAGTTATGTATTGTGACTACATTTTAAATCTATCTATGGCCTACATATTTGAGTAATGTGTAACACTATCTAACAAGGACCCGTGAATTGTCGAATTATTTTGGATAAGTGTAGCCCACTTATCAAAGGGAAATGAGGCTTTTTAATTCAGAAAACTTTCTGACATAAGACATAAGTGATATACATCAAAATGAAAATCATACTCTAAAGATGGCAAAAGGTGCAATCCATCTGATAACCTACTTGATATTAATTGCTTAAATTAACTGAATGGGCATTAAAAAAGCCAGCCTCGTCTGTGGTAGAGCTCTTACAACTGCTTGTCATAATGTAAAGTGTTGTCGGTCATTTGAGTGTGGTACAGAGGCAATATGGAACGCTTTAAGATGAATAATGTTAAGTGTTAAGCATTGTCATATTCCATTCAATTTTGGTCATGAAAATACTTACACGCAGAAAGACTTTACTCGTATATCATGATGTAAAAATACCCATAATCGTTAATCTACATTAATGTTAACATGTATGGCATTCATCACCATATTGGATATGGTGACCATGTAATATTGGGGAATCTCCAAAACATTCGATGACAAGGATAATCTCGTACGAGGCTACCACCGTCACCTTTCACCGTATCTGCTATGTTTAATAATAACGCTCACGTAGGTATGGCTGACATGCTCATACATTTATCGACCTTAATGATCACTACTTTAATACCTTAAGAATGAATAACGTGTTATAACGCCCCGCATGAATTCCGTGCACTCAGCTAACTAAACCATGCCCATCTTACTAATTGGCAATCACATTGACATATTTGAATGGTCTGCTTGTGAGATCTAACAACGCTATTTAAACATTTTTGAAATAAGATACAGACGCAAATGAAATGAAACTTTTCTGTGTGTTTGTTACTTGAAGTGCCCTTACCTTATGCAAGAATCGATGGTCGACCAAAAGGATTTGTCATTTTCTCTACTTTCTCCACCATCCCTCACTGATCGAAATCAAGCTATCTATATACTATCGACCAAAACATTCAGAAATTTATAAGCTTGTGTACCCAATATTATATTTACGTATTAGCCAAATATATCAATTGAGCTGTGCCGCCAATTTGTGCTTTTGTGTCAATTATTGCACGCAACTCATGGTTTCATTCTTAAATTTATTTCACAAAGACTATACCCTCTCTATGGGTGACGTGTCTACCATTTGTCTGATAATCGTTGAATCTACTTTAGCTTAAGGCAGAAAGCTGTGGAGACAGCTTTGGTGAACAAAAAGGTGACTCTTAAAAGGATCCATTTACAAACTGCTTGAAATTGCAAAGATTCGTGATTATCCTCGCTAAAATTTTATCCACTCTTTCCCTTCATATCACATTGGTTCTCACATGTATTTGTGTTTAAGATTATTGCATGCGTATTGTTTGTGACCAAAAACGCAGAGGTAGAAAACAATAGAGAAGCGTTATGGCATCTGATAATAATGAACAATTACACGATCGCCTGCTCATTCTAAATTGTCTCAAGCGGGTACTTGGCGCCAGATAAGCGTATTTGTTGAAATCAGGTATGTGTAAAGTAAAAACAAAACCTGACTCGATGAGGTGGTACGTGGGTGCAGTGCACATTATGCTATATCCCTGCCTTACTATGGCCTTTGCAGTAAGGAAATATGTCAGTGGCGCAGGGAGTAATTGGTTCTGAAACAATTTGTCATTCAGGAAGGTTAGTATGGATATTGTGTATATAGCATTTTTCTTGGTGCCCACAAAATTTACACGATGCTCCGCACATTGTGTATGCTTTTATCGTTAGGCCCATTATGCGTTATCTACAGGTAATCATTCTAAGGCAGTAGAGATTTGACAATAATTCATAGTTATACGTGTTACATATTCCCTTATAAACAAGTGTGAGAATACGCGATAGAATGTGAGACAACACTATATACAGGCATGCGGTCCTAGAGAATACCCGCAGTGAATATGTCTATGGATCATACAAGCGGTTTCAGCCCACAATTACGTCCAATAATACAATACAGAAACCTCAATGTCGGATCGATAGGGTATTTTATGTATTCAATACGTCAGACGCTCTGATGCACGTGATATCAAAGCTTATTCATACACTGTTATCTTAACTCACTGACTATCACCCTAAACATGTCTGAAAAAGGCCATTTAATTGGCATTCCCTTATTGGAAGTTCTTCTATGATCGCCGTTTAGGCCAGTTTAAGAACTATTTTATCATAATGGTTATTTCAAATTTGCCATTCGATTTTATCTGTCGCAATATGAGTGAAATTGCAATTTGAGGGAAATAAAATAAGGACAAATGGGGGGTGGGGTGATATTTCGGTTGCTTTATCTGATGTTGAAGCTACAATAGTGCTGTTAAAATTCGACCTCGTGGTCAGTAAATATTTTGGGGTCCTGGAGAATTTGGATATGTAGCTTCAGAAGCATGCTTGTTATTGCAATGTTCCTGGTATGAGACTCGCTCAGGTCATTGTCTGGTATTTTCCATTTCTACAAATGCGTGGATTATTTTCTATGCAGAGGAATAATTCTTCTGTTCTTCTCTGCTTTACGGATCTGTTCTTATGTGAAAAAAATACCTCTGCCGCTCCCCGAATTACATATACCGCCATTCAGTGACATTGGGAAGGATATTTGTGGGCATATTGCAGAATCCTTGTCTCGATTTGCAATAGCATACATTTCTTAAAACTATCAATCACAAACGAAAACCGCCACAACGCGCCGCACAAACCAAACCGCCTTTCACCATGAATTTCCATGAATCACATGGGTAGTTTTTCCATTCCGCTCATTACATTGATGCTATTCACGGATCCCTGAGCGTGCAAGAGCTGTAGAATTAAGAATACAAATATTTAGCTGCTTTCTTAAAGCCATTTTAGCTGAGGCAGAAAATAGGACAAACATCTCGAGAATATAGCATCGGTTTGCTTGTTTGTGATTGCCAGAATCCTCAGAAGGTTAAATAACCAAAAAAACTTACGCTACGAAGGGGATCGGGGAGGGTCGTGATGCATCTACAGATAACAACTGGTGATTGAATTGGGCTGACTGTCAGAGGCCTCGCCTTCCGTGCATCTCGTTAATACTGCGCCTTTTGGTAAAAAAAGCTAACGCATCGATATCAACGGCTATGGTGATTGGTGACAGATGAGATATAACGGCGACAACAGGCGATAAGGCTCGTTAGATGCTATTACTTTAGATAACGAGTGAGGCATACATTCCAATGCTAGGTACACTTATTGCTATCGTTAGGTGAAGCACACGGTATCGACTGCTTATTCCTGTAGCAGTAATGCAGTAGAATTGTAGCCATTAAGCCGAGCTAAAGGAGGTATCTTAGACTCATCGTTAGATTATCTTCCCGCTGCTAGTCATCGATATTGCTCTGAGAGCCTAACTGGATTATCTTAAGCACACACTCAATCATCTTGAAATTGGGAAAATGGGCGAATGAATCGTGATGAACGGGTTATGACGGAGAAAATGATTTAAGTTCAGAACATGGGAAATAAGTGCTCCAATTTATTATTTGGTTTTTGCTTAGCGTCCTGCAACAAAATATCGACTCGGCAAGGCCTTAATGTCGCAGGAGGTACTTATTAGTCTCGATTAAAAAGATGTCGCTTCCAAGAGTAGTTGAGATTTGGTCAATAAACTTTTGTTCATATCACAATATCCATTATTGTTGTCTCCTTTAATAACATTACTAAAGGCTCATAACAGCATTATTGATCTCAATATTGTAGGTTCAATAACGTAAATATCATATGTTTGTCGTAGTATTGTTGATGTCACCTTGTTACAGTTATGTCAAGACGCATATATTTTACGCAATGAGAGAACAAATGCCATTTAATCAGCTAATGTGACTCATACCGACACAGCTCACTGCTGGTCGCATTGAATGTTCTTTGCTTATGCTGCAGAGACCACAATCACCAACTAACAAGTCGTACCACACAGCGCAATAACAGCAACAATATATAATTGGGTGACGCATAACCCATTAATGTACGAATCGGCAGGTAAATTTGAAACTCAGAGTGTCATGTGATGTACACTTGAACTTTTCAAAACCATTGCATTTCAGAATTGATAAACGTTACAATTGCTATATAACATAGGAATACTCAGCAATCAGTCCCAGTATAGGATGATCTCAATTAGGCGCTAATTTAGAAATCAAGCATCTGAAAACCATCAAAAAAACATTAGAAGAAAACCCAAACAACTAAGCATGTATGAATACGGAATGCGCTGGCTGAAACCGTGTGCGTTTAAAGTTTATTCCAAGTGGTCACGAACGTTTGTTGTTTGTGCCTTGACCATTGTGCTTTGTCCATTTACATGTTAGAAACTCAAGCTCCAGAGTCATTTAACTTTTTCCAAGGCCCTTTTCCTTTCATCATCTCTTACACTTATCCAATCAAGGACGGCAATATTTAAACACAAAACAACAACAGGATTCTTTTCAACCCGATCACTGAGACAAATATTTAAATCTCAAGCATTACCGTTACTATTCAAAGAGTGAGTGTGCAATGTTTACAATAATATAAATAGAGGATGGAAAGTTGCGAAACAGAGTGTGATATAGGAATTAAATTCACAGCAATACTCTGCATTACATTTGTTATTATCGTTCTCCCCTTATTAACATTGATAACTAATGATGTAAAACGAGGAAACCTACGTCATAAAAGTTGCTTCCGTTAGTTTACACGTTGCCTAACTTGAGCAGAAAGCCAGGAGATTATGATTTACAACCTGATGAAAAAAGAGAGATCGATACCGGCTAATTTCAATTATTCTACAACCTTCAACAAGGATGATCATGCTGCCTTAAAGAATTTGCTTATCCAATTTGCTTATCCAATCAAGCCGTCGTAACCCGTTATGCTAACATGTGATACATGAGGTAAATACACGCGGTGAACCAGTTTCAATTTCAAATATCTCTGGTGCTATAACGGAGACGAAACTTACATATACCGCTATTCAGCGACATTCTGGCAATCGATTGTGGCTAGTGCATACTGAAGGGCCGTCCATTGTTAAGGAACGAATATTGAATTGATGCCTTGATCTGCTATAGTATTCTTATATATATATATATATATATATATATATATATATATAGATATATATATATATATATATATATATATATATATATATATATATATATATATATTATATATATATATATATATATATATATATATATATATATATATATATATATATATATATATATATATATATATATATATATATATATATATATATATACTAAAACGTATACACAAATATCACACAGGCATACCGTACAATCAAGCAGAGGGATGTTCATATAACCAATAGGTAGGTTGTACCTTCCTCTACATCCTTAGATATAATTTCACGGCACCCTCAGCGCGATGATTATAGAATCAATAGTGAAAATATTCAGCTGCCTCGTAGACTAATTTGTTTGTGGCAGACAGTTATCTAGGCGAGACATATTTTAAACGAACCACTTCTACAGGTTACACAAGTATGGCAGGTTGTTAGCCGGGCGAACCGAAGGGGTGTCATTCCAATCGTAGTTGAACCTTGTGGCATTGTAAGACTATTCACGCAGTATTGACTCGGTATTCTTTCCACAAGGATTTCATTATCGTCATTAACATTGCTCTAGGCGCCCCACTTGAATATTTCAGGCACGCACTCTAATATTGTGATATTAGCAGATGGATCTTAACAAACGGAAGAAACGGAGGATGCAATGGCATTTCAATGAATAGAAATAAATGCTCAAGATTTGGCGTATCTGCCATAAGTTTGATTAAGCCCAGCGGATTAACAACACGATGGTGAATAGTGGGCTTTTTGAAACACCTGATCGGCGCGTGTTAAGGGAATAATTCACGTCTCATCGGACTTGTTTACTAACTAAATACCCTCATAGGCCACAACATTCCGAATCGGTGCATTAAGCACGATTTAACCTTCAGGAGTAATCATCTTAAATGGCAATCGCAGAGTCTGTCGTTGAGTTGGTCTGCAGATGCAAAGTAACACACTCGTTCTACAACACAACCTTTGGATTAAAGCAGTTGATCCCTCAACGGTTAACGACATACCATAGGCGGATCACATTGTCAGTTAATCAAATATCGCGAACTCAGTGGAGTTATTTCCACATGTTGCGTAGAATATCAATGACGCTACCTTGTTACAGATATAAACGCAATGTCTAATGTACGCGCTTCGAATAACAACACCACGACATTTAATCAATGCATATATGTGGACATACAACTGGCGCCAAACCAATCAATGCAAGAGTTTTCTATAAATACAAAAATATAATTTCCAACCACTCGCGTTGTAATACTTTGAAGCATTTATCCGTATTACTCTATTGCAATGCAGTTTTGTCATGGACAGATAAATTGCAAAGGTATTATTGTCTCAGCTCCATTGATAGAAAGCTCATATTCACATCTGCTCCAAGCATAAACAATGGCTCATCAACACCTTTTTGGAATTATTAAGATATTTTGAGCATAAATAAGGTCTTCGCCTCCTCTGGTTTCGGCACTAGTAAGTCTTACAATATCTGTATAATTATAATGTTGCATTATAAATTTTGAGCCGCCGTAAAACAACATATGATCAATAAAGTCAAAGTAGAATACGACAATGTTGAAGCCATTAGGTAATATCCCACACTGTAGAATGTTGGTGCTATTTGTTAAAAGGTGTTGATGTCTTTGTGGTACCTAAAAGTATACAGAGGATGTTGCAGACACATATTAACAAGGCACACAGGGATGTACATAAATGTGTAGATAGGTCCTAAAGTGTGTCGCTCTTGCCAAGTATGGCCTCTGAAATAGCTGACCTATGTGGATATTATGATATATGTAATAAAGACAAAATCAGCTGAGGCCATCCAAAGTTTTGATTAAATTTAATGTGAAACCTTGGCAGCAGCAGCGTAATGACTTCTTCGTGTTTGCTGGCTATTCCATTGTATCGATTGCTGAATACTGTTCTAAATACGTAACTCGAAAGTAAAGAAAAGAAAACAATCATTGTGTTCCACTAAAAACGAATTTGCAAGCCGTGATTACAGGTGATTACAGGTGGTTACATTTTTCAAAACGTAACCGACAAGTTCAATGAATTTGCTTTCTGTTATGTAATGCTATCTCATACGCTATAGATTGAATAATACCGATTGTGATTATTGATGAGAGATGTAGCTGTTAAGTCTCATCGTATTCGACACGATGTTCCGCGGACCTTCAATAAAAGTTCATGTACTCAAGCAGGTAATATCCTCAACACCTTGAAATGTGTTAACTCATGCATTATGCAAATGCCCATTTTAAGTACCTGCTTTTAATCTTCTCTGCTAGTGACCAGACCAATAATCTTAGTTTCACGAATTCTCCATTAAGAATATTGGTCGAGCTCCATCATAAAAATTGGTAATATGTCCGCAAGAAGAGCTATTAGAGAAAAAGAGGATTAGCCGTCAATGCGAACTGTACACCGAAATCCACTCAATCGTGTTTTTATACTACTCGTCATTTGGATTGCTAACATAGCGACAGCGTCGCTTCATATGCGACCTTTCGTGGCCAACATGAAAAAAAGCTTAACTCTAGCTTTTTCTTTGGACGGATAATGCAAAGTGAATATAGGCCAAGTAGCTGTGTAATTGCCACCCTCGAACCTTATATCAGCCTGAAGCAGCTGCAATAACTTCAACGATAATTGCCCGAGTTATAATGTATAGCTCTTAAATGGAAACTTCCATTCCTTCCGGCAGGTAATCGACATGACGCCCTACGATTTTAGGAAAACTGTGGTCCTTGTTGTATGACGGTCGGCCAAATTATCCACAACGATCACTCGTACTAAGCCCGGTATTGTTATCGCTCTAACCTACACCATCTCTGCAATTGACATATGTAATCGAGACTAATGTACGTTCGCGGTATAATGAGATATAACATTGCTAACATAAATTGTGGTTTCCGAATGACGTCGCAAAAAAGCGTATAGTGGTGAACGACAGATATTACATCCATTTTTTGACGGCGATCCCCGCCATGGTTCCAAGCTATCTATGTAAGACAGGCACTTTCATAACATACAAGACACAGATCAGGACATTCATATTCTTGCTGCCACGCTAGCTAACCCATTAAAAAGGTAACTATGGTCAATCAAAGAAAAAATTGATTGCACAAGCCTAATGCTTACTGTGTTAAAACATGCAATGGCGTATATCTTGAATACCGAGCCAATCACTTACAACCACAAACAGTACACAAACAACGAATGTTGAAACTTTCGGAATGTATTGATAGAATATCGAAAATACTTTGAGCACTGTTAGTTTTTATGATCGACACAATGACAAATGAGTAAGCGGCGACGCAAATAAATTTAATAAATGATTTACATGAGTACGCCCATTAACTCTGATACAGACATGGGGCCTCAATATATTGCTGCAAAAAGCTTATGATGCATGGTGTTTTGATCAGGTTGTTTGTTATATGCATGCAACTACATGGATACCGGCGTATATTCTGGTTATTGGATTGATGTAGCTGATGTTTTGCATAATGTTAGTAGCATAATGTATCACCGTCGTCTAAAAACCATACTTATCATTGCATTTTCCCACTGAGCGTAATGAATAGCCTCATTCTCTGCCTTTGTGAATCTTGTCGCATACTTTCTGCAAATGCGACAGCGTCGATACGAGTTGCTGATGAATAAATACAAGAGGGTCTAATATATACATCCGTCGGGTGTGATTTGTGTTCGCGGGAAACGGTTGGTCTTCCTGAGATTCGTTTTGCTTGGTAATCTATTTGCGCGCTTAGTCTGCACTCGATCACATCATCTACAAACGACGCGTCATTGTAAAGACGTAAGTAAATATTGGTATGCTTACATCATTGCTCGTGAATAAATAAATGTCCCAGCGAATCAGATGGTAACAACGCCGATTTTCATATCTTGGTTCGTTTGAGTCACAACCCACTCTCAAAAAGGAGTCTTCCTTCGACCTTTAGTATTGCATTTGTGTTAGTGGTGATCACAAGACATGTGGCCGGGGGAATTTATCAAATGTCTCTTGTCCATTTGTGCGCTTGTTGCGGTAATGAGGCACAAGCCATAACCGAAGAGGACCAAATAACCAGACCAGAACAACACGAACAGTCACTACCATTTACATAAGCCCTTAAACAGAGATTAGCCAATGTGGATGGTGGTATTCAATGATGTCTCATGTCTACGGACATTGAACGCTTAGAATATATCTCTCACCGCCTGGAAATTAACATTTATTGAATCGTTCATAAACAGTTTAAATGCGCTGCATGAGCTACATATTGGTAATTTAAGCCGCTAAATATTAGCTAACGCCACGTTAATATGTAACCATCCACATAACTGTTTTTAGGTGATGTACATTTCGACTCTTATATCTTTGTGATATTTTTGTTATCTATTAAGAAAAGGTCGGCCATGAAATCAATTTGGAATAGCCAGTTGTTCTGCCATAATGCATAATTAACAGATGCTTTTGTTATCGAATACAGTCTAGCACGTCTACGTCGTTGTTGTATTTGATTTAATCGTCTAGAGCACATCCATTACTCTGCCAATTCCCTCTCCTTGCTGCGCGTGAACGAGAATTTAGGTGCAATATAAGCATGATGGTAGCCCAGCCAAGCAGCCGCATAACAACATATGCTCATAATTGAGCACAATGTGATATTGGTTACTGCAATCGCAAGCTATTGATAGCATAGATTAGATTGGTTTTATGATGAAGATGCATTAACTATAAGTCAGCAAATACACCAATACATAATATACCGAAACGCTTCGTCATCACTTGATGTAATTTGCATTTTCTCCATTTAGTAACCTCCACAAATATTACATATACAGTACTCGCAAAGAGTATGTCGCCCCTCTGTGTGGTGATATATTGGGTTCGAGCAATCCGATGAAAGTTCATGACTACTGCGTCAAATGTACTGTTCTCTCTAATTGGGTTCATTATTGATATAAGATATAAAATGCCGCCATTTTTAAATTCATTTGATACGAATAGCATAATAACAGTATTATGCTGACTGTTATGCGTTTTGAAATGCCACGATGGTACGCATGACGTCAATATCAATATAATACACAGACTTATGTTTAATTTACCTATATTTTCCTCATGATCACTTCATTCGTCCTTGGATAGTGAAGTTCCCTTTAGAATCTGATTTGATTTAACGGTAAATGATTCAAATAATAGAAGTTACAAATATGCATATAGTAAGGAGGTCCAGGTACAGTCGGCTTCCACTTTCCATGGGGTTTGAAAGACGGCTCCGAAATATGACACTCTTTCTAATTTGCGGATTATCATACAGACCAACAACTCATGGCATTCATAATCATCATGGTTGTACAAAACGGTACGGTTTTAATATTCGGTGTGTATTATCACAGCTATTGTACACGGAAAACATCTGACTATTTCACTTACTAATAAAAGCGGCAAAAAGGCTCAACATTGGTCCAAACTGATACAACTGTTAAGCGTCAACAAAGATTTATTCCAACGTTTTGGAATAATGAGTTGTCGCAGTATTATTATGAACGCACAACTATCCATCTCTTTGTCGCTCACTTTTTTGTTGCAACCTTAGTCTCACTCATAGACTGTACGCTCGTCAACTTCATCACAACAGACGCCAATTGCAGATTAAAATAGGTAGCATTGATGCCCGCACAAAGGAACGGACTATAGGCCGCATAAAGATAATAATTTGCATGATTGCCTATGTGAGATGTTTTGCAAGGAAAATGCTGCATAACATTTCCAATATGTTTCTACCTCAGCTGCTGGGTTTTAGCTATAATCTAACGCTGAAAAGACCTGCCACTTATATCCCCTACATTTGACATAGTCCTATTCGGCACTACACAAATCGCAGTTGCGCAGACGTAGTGTGAGGGTCTATATTGTCTTGCGAGCTGAGTATTATGACGTCATTTATTTAATGTAATTAATCTAGGATCATCAAAACCCCATCAAGGTATAATAGAAAACTTTGCGTTGTGTAATGCTGTTCTAGCAAGCTGACTTTGTAAAGAAGAGTGTTAATATGTGCTTACTGAACTTGAATTGCCACAGCACAAGCATTCGTTGGTATTAACATGAAGTCTTTTGAATTAGATGTATTTGAAATAAGCACACTGCTTCGGGCAACGCGTCAGTATCCTACGAAAGTATAATCATAGTTGCATTATGTTTGGTACAAAACCAGCTGTAATATGCAACAATACATTACCATTTTCAGCTTTCCAGCTTGTCAGTGAGCAGATAGCACATCACATTTGTAGTACTTTTGCAGCCTGCAACTTATAACAACTTTCACGAGATATTTGAGGAGTACGCTTTGCAAATAATAATGCAACGAAATAATCTAACAGCACCCCACAGCTTAGCATGTTTTATTATACGTAAATTATTTTTTTATATCCGGCTATCACCCTCATTTGATAATATCATACGTACATAAGATACTTATCTAAAAATATGCACTCGAAACATTTTGGTATGTAAACATGTCTGACTGACAAATTACTGTTGTTGTTAAAGGTACATTGCATCAGGCTGCTCCCGACAAAGACGATGAATTATTACAGCGATGGATGTGTCGATGCGGCTCATTGGCTAACAGTTACCCAGCCACCCTGTCCATCATAGCGACAGTGACAATATTTTAGCAAACATCTTGAAAATGCACACCAGGTTTAAATGAAATGTTAGCATTTTCTAACAAATAAGGAACTTCGGTGACCACAAAGAGTTTGCATCATTTATTTGGTTTGGCTCACTCTTTTACTGCTTAGATACGTGTTCTACAAAACTTTAAACAGCCGCTTGTGATAGTTGTTTGCTTGAATTTCTCCAGATTATGATAACATACTAGCTGGGACTACTGGCGGAGATCATAATCATTTTTCAAAACCTTAGTCACGGCCCACAATTGATAAATTGTGGTGCGTTGGTGGTGATTTCGCGTTAAGTTGGGTTAGGTGCAAAACTTCAGGAAATGTAATAGTCATTATGTTCTTGTATCAGGATTGAGCCTATTTCAGTGACTGATTTATGAATCTATCAGAAGTATTAAATTTTTCGAGCATGCATGCAATGGATTTAAATACCCGATCAAAATATCATATATGCTATTGTAGTTGATTCTATACCTTGACCTCCTTTGGTGATTAGGAGTGGTCTGTGGTTTACATGAGCATGCATCGTACTCATCATAGCATACCCTCGTTGGCTGTTCAAAGGATACCCATCGCAGATGCAAGAATCAAGTTATCCGAATATTGGCCTTATGGTATTTGCTCGATGCAAAGTTTTATATCAGCACAAGGACACATATAGCTATCCTGCATACAATGTCTTCGAGGAAAAAATATACACATGGGTCGGTGGCCTTTTCAGTATAAAAAAAATATCACCATATTGTCTTACATTATGAGTCAGAACCTCTTTTAACAGGACATTACATTTGTTACATTTAAATAAGCTATAGCCCATAACATAAACATCGCAAGCGTATGTATGTCTATGTACATCCAAGATAAGCAATATCTATTCTATAATATGGTATCAAGACTGTGAGTTGGCACTATAGCTACTCTACTTTTGATCGAATGCAAAATATTACTATGAGTATATTAATGGATTTATAATTTAACGAATTGCTTTTACCCGACAAAGGTATACTACTGTTTATTCCTGGCACTGAAGGCAACTGCGTGCGAAGACATGAAGGCTTGTGATCTAATACCGAAATACAATATTGACAATTGGTTAAGTGAATTTCTCTCAGTCAAGATTTTATAGCTTTTTAATGAGCAAAAACTGTATTGTCCTCCACGCGAATATAAATCAACTGCACCAAGATTCTGAAGACAAGCCTAAATGAGTAGTGGAACAAAGCAGCATTGCTAGCGGTGAGCACAGACAGTACATTAGTGTCATCTTACATTTGATTTAATGCGAATGCTGCTTTACACATAATGTTTCGTGACGACGCATATTGTTGTTATATAATGCACAACATTGGAATTAACCTTTCAATCTGCAGGTCTTGCTGCTTAAAATTAACACTCCACCATTAGGCATAAATATCAACATTAACCCTTTCGCTGCCAAATATTATATATATTGGAATTCCCAGGGCCGAATATATTTTTGGGAATTCCTGAAAATCTACTTTTTTTATTTTTAGAGATAACCACTTCAAATATGGAGTGTGATCATATAAATAAATACAAATTCCAAACAAAATTGCATTTTATTCCACTTCATTTCTAAAGTTATGCAATTTTAATTGAATTAAAAAAAAAATGAAAAAAAATTAATTTTCAATTTTATTCATTGTTTTTCAAAATACTTATGATAGAACCAGGATTTTAAAGCAGTAACAGAAGACATTAAATAGTATGAAGGAAATTCCATGGTTTAATTCCATAAAGTATTTTATTTAGTGACTGAGAATGAGGTTTTGAGAAGCGAAAAAATGACAAAAAGTTTGAAAAACCAAAAATTTCTTACGCAAGATTACATAAAACACTATTTTTGGTTAACTGTTATTTATGTAATTTTGTCATCATTATATTAGACTTGCAGCCTAGATAATGAGGTTAACTAGTAACTATTTTTTCAATAATGGAAAATTTCATCAAAATGAAAAACGCACAGAGAAAAATGAAGCAATAAAAACATGTTTGTGGGTTCCTAACATATATACAGAGTCATGATATGTACATAACTTTACAGATGCCTTTTGTTGTGTATTTCCAATATCATACATGAGGAACATGTCACACACAGAGTCCACAATGCATTGTCCTGTTTTACTTGAACAAAAACATATATTACAAGCCATGAACAATACGACCGCCTACTGTCCTAAAATCTTTGTAGGTATGATAGATTTCATGACAAGGTTCACAACACATTGGTAGATTACATTGTTTACGGTTATAACTAGTTTGCTTCCTTTTCCATCCTGCTGTGGCCCGATCACTACACACAACACAGTCCGGCCTAAACTTGGTGTCAGAAAACTTTCCCACAAAGTGTCGCTCTGTTAGCCTGGTTGGCATTTCCGTATTAGATGGCCGACCTCGTCGCGCTACCTTTCGAGTAAATCCCTGGATCAATCCATCTATGATGTGTTGCCTGAATGCTTTATGGCCGATAGCTGCGTCACCTTTATCTTGTTCATAGACAATGTAGGCATTTACAAGGGCAACCTCCCTACACCTATGGTAAATTGTATGGTACCATTTACTACACTTATGCGGGTAAGCAAATGTACCGAGTGTTTGGTCAATTACATCAACTCCTCCCATACTCTTGTTGTAAACCTCTGCAGCCACCGGTTTCTCCAACACGCCTGCCACCCTCACTTTTTGTAGAACGAATTACTTTATCGACAGTGTTGTTTGTTGAAATGGTCGAAATAAAATGGACACGTTTGGTATCATGCCAGGCGCAGGCGACCAAATTGTTGGTTTTGATGGTAGGTATTGTCGGAATGACACCCGTCCTTTGTACTTGATGACGCTTTCATCAATGGCAACATCACGTCTAGGAGCATAAACTTCTGTGTATTTTGGCTCACAAATATTCATAAGATTTCTGATCTTGAACAAAGCATCATATCCATGTTCTCCTCTGTGCGGCCGCACTAAACTATTGTCAGCAAAATGAATAAATAACAATAAGTATGTCGATGTCAGCCAGTACTTCTCCCAATAGTCAGCTATTTCATGCTTCTGACAGAGTCCCATAGCTATTTGAATAGCAAATGCCTTTATTTCAGAAGTGTCAGTGTCCTCCCAAGAATGGAACCTTGAATGCCTTCCAAGATTTGCTTGGTTGGCAAGGAACTGTTGCGCATAACGATTAGTTTCATTTTCCATCAGTTCACACACATCATTGGGGAAATACAAGTAGAAATATTCTACAGGAGTATAGTCAGATGTATCCACCAAAACCCCTGTCCTTTCTCGTAAGTCTGGTAACCATTCACAACTATATGGATCCATATCATCATAAATTGCCCACTGAGCACCAACCTGAGCTTGAGTTCGATTTGGATTCAAATTCTGTCTGGGTGGTCGCTGCGGATTGACGGGTCTATTCTGTCTGCGACGTACATATGGTCTTTGACGTACAGCTGCATTATTTCTTCGACCTCGACCACGACCACGTACTTGTCTATCAGCCTGGACAATTTCAGCCTGTGCATGACTGCCATTCTGGGTTGTAACGGTTTCACTTGACTCACTCGAGCTATCCGAAGACTCTGAAAAAATGAAAATACGAAACATATTTAGTAATATATCAATAACATACAAGCAATATGTGCTAATAGAGAATATAGTTCTAAAAAATATAGTGTAAACACTTGTCATTGAAGTTGCAATGTTTTGTACATCTCCACAAACATAAACAGTATGCAACACGTGCTATCTATACCGTATTTGTGCATATCATATACATAAACATACATAAAATGTAACTCTAATAGAAAAAAATAATTGTTCTAACCTGAACTGGAACTTTGGTCTACGATATCAGGTGTTAAAGTTCGAGATGACATGGATTTCCCTGTTGAATCCGAATCAGAGTCACTTTCGTTGACGAAATCTTCGCTATCACTATCATTAAACAGTATTGGAACCACTTGAGAGCGAGAATAACTTTTCCGCTGACAGGCGGACGCCATCTTCTTTCCTTATTTTCAATCATAAACGTATTTTTCTTTGTTCATAATGAACGCGCAGCCTAGTTTTGATATTGGGGAATACATTGGCGGCGGTACGAAATAATGACACGTTGTAGGAATCGCTTGGGAACCACTAGACGTAACAGCACTATATCGGTCGCATTGATGCGACTTCGGCAGTCAGACTAGCAGTCGCAAATATGCGACATCGGCAGCGAAAGGGCCCTATATATGTCACATATTTTCGCTACATGATCTTTTAGTTCGATGGCATGTGAAAGCTATAATTGTAAACATACCAGCGTTTGTGATTCTTAATATGGAATGCAGTATTTGCACATTACCTGCGGAACAACATTTACACGACTTGTGCCTTTTATCTTATAAGGTGTCTGTTACTTGCTACTAAAGTTTATCAGCGTGGAGATAACACTGGCAACGACCGTCAGGAATTAAGATCGACAATTACGTTAATATGGCGAAGCTTTGTAAAGTCAAATAAAGTGAAAGTTCACTTGATATCGAAAACAAGTGGCCGTTCAAGTGACACTAGCGTCGATGCTGTGTTTAAGTTTATGCTTATATATACAAAGTAAAGGAGTCGGTCTGGCACCAGTTATACTCTCAATTTAGTTTGAAGATGCGTTATAGCAGTCAAGTGGCAAATCTTATAGATCCGTTACCAGCTTTGACGAATGTGATGATGCAGTTCAATTATTTTGTGTTTGAGATAAAACCAGCCTCTACTTCGCTGCTGCTACCTGTTCGGCAAAGTAAGCTTCACAGCCAGTGACTTTATTCATGTCGACCATTCATTTCATGACTCACTTTGCCTTTGGTTGCAAACAGCCTGCTCTGGTGCTCGTTTACCCGGTATGTGCGATTCGACGTGACGTGGGTAGATTTTTCGACGTCATCCGACTCTTCATAGCTGTTGAATATAAGCCCAAAGTACCGGTATGTTGCGTAGTGCCCCAGCTGCAAATTAGGTCACGTGATCTCTAGCTTGGTCTGCTTGCTTTTGATTGCAAACATTGTGCTGGTTCATTTATATTCTCTGCGGGCTGCATGCTGATTGCAGCAAGGTATGTCTTCTAGTTTTGCTTAACGATAGAAAGTTGTGACATTACTAACTTGATATAGTGATTATTCACGTAATAATACAGCAACAAATTAATCCATGCGTATGGAAAATTCGTTTAACGTTGATTTGGAATGTCGTTAATAGATCTACCCATACTACGGTAAGTACAATGTTATATCTATCGTTCCAATGCGATCCTATTTCAATTTTGCGAGGTGTTTTTGTAAAATTATAATTAACTTTCTTTGTGGTACTATATCAACCATGCAAGCACTGGTCGAATAAAGCATAATCAATTATATAGCTAGTTTGTTTGCTTGCATTTGCCAGTGAAAGTGCAATCAGAAAAGTTAGTTTAATTAATTGGAGTGCCAATTATTCATCGGGGCAATTTTAACATTATATACTTGATGAATGCATGTTATGTGTAAATTGTTAGCTAAATAAGTAACTAGGTGTCATGCCTTGTTTTCATATAGTCATACGTCATCATTTTGGTAAAAGTGGTTGGGTGGCAGGGTTATGCGGCATATAGCTGACAACTATCTTTACAGTTTTCATGAATAAAACTCAGTTGGATGCCATAAGCGATAATTTTGCGCTAAATTTTTGTTTTTAAGTAATAATTTTAAGCGTCTGCCAATCTTTTATCATCTTAATCTTACCATGTGGGAAGGTCACCCTCAACGGCAATATCTTATGCGCACTAATATGATAGTTAAACAATTAACGCCAAATTTAGATAACAAGTTGCCCCTCGGTCTATAGCATTTAATAAAGACCTTCAGCTAAATATCTAGCCCTTTGGTGCAGAACAAACAGTGCACACACTTAACACTGTTGCTGTGCACGTTCATTCAAACAGTGTGAGTTATTGAATCAAAATAGCAATTAAAAACCAACAAGCTGATTTATTGGATACTTAAAACAAAGCATATCTTACTAAAAATTTAAGACCCTTCGTGCACCAAAACTAACTGAACATAAACCGCAAGCGGAGGAGGCATCAATAGTGGCGCCACTGGAGCTTTTTCTATATGCTAACACCTGAACCGAGCAATGTAGTATTGAATGCACGAAATATATTTTTACAAACATAACAAACAGTACCATATGGATAATGCTTCAATATAATGCCATTTGGCAGTTTGGAACAGGTTATTAAAGCATAGATCGCACGTCGTCTAAACTACAATAGCATTCAAAAGTCGCCCATTACTGTTATGCAATCTTGAATGTACTGATCATTTTTTGAAACCAAAGCAAGAAATACCGTACTCAAATCTGTAACAGTCAATATTTGCTACCAGTTGATAATAAACGGATTAACAAAGCTAATCTACACATGCGACCAATGTTTTAGCATAATGTGTCCGTTATTAGCCAGTACCCTGACTGTTGTGAACGCTGCCAACACCTGCTGCCCAACATTAACTTCGACAAAACAATGCCCAAAAGGAGCATACAGGTCAAGCTCTACGGCACATGTTCGATTCATTGCTCAGATCAACGTAGATTTTGCACTATGAGAAACACTAATAGATTGATACGAATAGATTGCTACGATACAGAGATAAAGTCAATGGAAAATCTTCTTGTTTAAACGCACAGCTACGAGCTACCCTCGTTTCACTCAAACACCCGCTCACCCTCCCGCCTACGCATGTGCCCCCTGTGCCTCATTCTCTTTGCGCCCTTACGATTTAAGTAACCTCCACTATTTAACGACTATACCTCTGTACCCCAATCCCTTACCCCAATGGTGTACACAAATGCATGATAGTATATCAACACGCCATTTGCCTTACACCACCGCCCCTGCATTCACAACTTCACCGATAGAGCCATCTCATAAACCAAAGGTGACTGGTAGGGTTTTAGGAGGCTTGCCTAATAACCCTTAACGACGCCTGAATTATTTCATTATAGTTAGCTGCGTTGCGTTGTCACCATTTACCGTTTATTCATAAATGAAATCTTGCAACCGACTATTCACCATACCTATCACAATCCGTTTATCAGATTTAGGTGTTCAAATCAAGTGTTACGTTTGTTGGTGAAACCGCTGACTGGTTTATGCAGGAGATGATTGACAATGTACGCAGCGGTTGATGAAATCATGCGTCCATGGAATCGCTTCTGTCAAATCACTTTTGTAGCGTATGTGGGTTCCTGCTGTAAATAGCGGTAGGATGCTTATTAGTAGCACTATCGCCCGGCATTTGGAACACAGATGTCCAGGGGACTCATATAGAGCTTTTCCCACAGGTGGGCATGCTGCTTAATGGGTTTGGCATTATGGTCACAGGACAATGCAACCGCCTGTCTATCCGCTAAAGACGTCATCTTATGCGATGATGCACTTGTAGTCCGACAAGGATAATAGTTCCCCGTGCTAACTGCTACAAAAACGGATGCATTCTGCATCGTCTTTCAGATCCACCAACCTTGTGCTAAATCCTAAAGTACGTTTTGCCTGCCCGGCTACAATATTGAAAACATGCACCCTTATTGTTGACGAAGTAAACTATCAATTAATCTTAATTAGAGCGAGTATACGCCATGAAACGTTCCAACTGCGCAATAGGCGCTGTCCGGCAATGGGAATACTTTCTCTCCTTCTCTCACCCCTTCTAAGTACTCCCAGCAGGTGACATATCGCTTTGTCGTCAGAGACGTGATTGTATGATGGTACCAAATTATACGATGACTATCTGCGGCTGATGGATGCACTAATTCTCCACTAATAAGTGCATCTTAGTCTTTGACCTTTCGCAACATGATAAATGCAAATGTGGTAAGGTAATGGCTCAGAGACGACCAATCTAATTTTGCATACTGGCAATCGCACATGCGTAAACTAATCCTTAATTGTATCATAACATGGGGTTCAGTCTTTTGCAGGTGTTAATAATAAGCCGAAACATAATATTCACTAGCAAATAGAATCCAATGCGAAGTAACTTTTTTATTACTTGACAGTGCCTGTCAACTGACAGGGAGCAACAGAGATAAGATAATGTGTGTGAATAGCTCTGTGTGTGAAGGTTTCGAGTGTGAGCATGCAAAGGAGCAAGACAATGATCTTATTTGTTGTCATACTAGTCGCATGTTTATCATAACCATTCTCTTTACAATATGGTCATGCAAATTTACATCTAGCGCGTGACCTGCTCTGGTACGTTGTGTTTTACGTAACACAAGGTCTCCATCACCTTGCGTCAATCAGAATGTTGAGGGAATAAACATTAGGTCTTTGCAACACCAATTCGCGCCTAAGCTGTCACAGCTCCATATTAACTGCCTCGTATCAAGATTGTATGTTGTTCGAGCCCCAGCATTCTGCAATTACTTTTCAGGCAACATTTTGGACCATATTATATCAGATGTATGGGAAGGTTATCTCATAAAAGGCAGATTGTGATGCTAAAGCTTAGCATGACGGACGTGAAAGGTGACGAGGGGTGTCACTGTTGGGCTTTATATTACTTTCTGCGTCGATTAAAACATGAATAAGGAATGATCAGGATAGTCTACATGTGCGTATGCTAATAACCCCCATCAAGGTCCATAATAGTAATGCAACTAACCCATGGCGATAGTTCAATGTGACGCTATCCTTGTACCGACATAGCGGAAATAAGTTTTCATCAAGGTAGTAATTATCTTGTAAATTTACGTGACTTCATAGGTGTGTGGGATATCCCATATACTGCGTTCAAACGGCTGTCTGATTAGATATACCGACCAACATCGTATCAACAAGCTTACAGGAAGACATTATTTTATCTTTCGTTCGAAAGATATACTTCCAAAGGTGTCTCGCTTTAGTTTGTAAAATCACGATGAAATGCATTTACTAGAATAACTTCTGTGAAAATCCCGGTGTATTTGTTTGGATAAAAGTACCGAATAACACAAATGCATCAGTATGAATCATAATGCGATTGTGGCTTCACCAGAACCGTCGCACTTTAAGAGGGATGCCAGATATTACAAATCCGATCAAGTCCTGGAGCCCATATGTCATTCATGTATATATCTCTTACCTAAGTAATGAACGTTGTAGTAGGCGTATGGCTGTCACATTCCTGTCCGGTCGATATGTTTAGTTGCGATCATTTATTTGATACATCTCTGTCGTCATAAGATATGTGCGCATAAAACCAACTGCAGCGTCAAGCTATTTTGCCATCCGTGAGTATATAAGTCATACAAGAGCATCTGTTAATTCGAATTCACGCCATAAAGCGCACTGATGCCTAGGCGGTACGATTTTGTTTAGACGTAGTGAAAATGTTGAATATTGAGTCGTCTACGGAATCGTTGGGACAATGACGGGTCGTGCAATTGCCTAATTAAAAGATCATGCATCTATATGCACAGTATTATAAATCATGATTCTCATTGCAGCGATATTTTCGACGCACATCAATGGTTATATAGATAATTACGTATTACGAATTATAAAATCCTGCGAGTATTAGCGGCGTGAATAATTCGTTCGTATAGCCGTTCAAGTATATTTGAGTGACATCTATGATAAATGAATTAATTGATCATTTCATAGTCGTTCAAGATATATAAATATCTGAGGATTCCTGAAATATCTTAGCGATAGATACACCAGGTTAATTGATGGCATATGCATGCCAACTGGTTTCTGGCGATTGTAGCAAACCTAAATTATTTTGACAAAAATGGAACAAACAGTTGTCCATGGCTGATTAGGTTGATTTAAGCTAAAGGCGGCTACCTATCTGATTGAAAAATTACGAACAGATTGTTGTATCGTTCGTTTACTTATGTTTGTGATAACCCGTGCCTGAGCCATTTTCCGACCTAAAAAACTGAAGATTCGAATAATCCAAATGAATATTTGAATAATTGACTTTACATGGGTCTTTTATTGCTTTGAATACTTGATACTGCTACCAATTTGTCACTTACTAAATACATATATAATGCCATTAAGCTTAAAGGGGTTGCAAAACTATCTGTAGAAGTTAGTGATCATGAAACGGTTCATAATTCCATGGTAATATACCCAAAATATCGTTCAGTGGTATTATTCAGAGCACTTACTTTGACAAGATGTTCTTCAAACTAAATAACCGCCATTTCTAAGAAATGCTCGAGAATTTATGATGTCAACAAAAAAGGAAGTCATTACATAGCTTTTTGTTAACAATGCAGAGCAATGTAGTTCGAAGATCGAAGTAACAACAAAAAATACGCATGAGCTACAAATAATCTTTCGTTATCTAAGTACAAATCAGGATGATCAGACTGACGTCGGGTAGGAAATAGTAAGCAACTGAATTTTGTCATCATCTCTTGATTATGAACAAATGGTTCCAGGCAATCTAAACATTAACAGTACATAGACCAACAGGGACATATAAGGGTTAAGAATGCAAACATGAACGTGTCAATAGTGTTTCGTTCATATCATCGGTCAAACATAAAATTAAATGTACAAAACCGCAATTTCCATTTCAAATTAATTTGTCGGTTATAACACGTGATATATATATTATGCTATCTATAGTAGAAGCTGTTTTACGATTGAAGTATTGATCAATAAAGGCTTTGCATTTACATACAGTGGAATTGTTTCTCCATGCACTTCATGAGTAAATGGACGCAGAGAGTATATTAATGAATTGTGGAACTGGTACACTTTGAGTGTAAGAGGCAGTCATAATCACGCTCACAAGCAACTCTTCTCCTTTAACCTAATAACAACCGAATGTTACATTTCTAGCCACACAGGAGACCGAAGTTGGCTCCTAGCCAGCCCCCAACCGAACTTACATTCACTGGAACACATACCGAACGTGAGTTACCCACTTAATAAATTCAAGGTGACAGCCACTTGTAAAACTTCTGATATAAACCTGTCAAATATCGTCAACTGCAAGAACCTCGCGAATCACTATGCATCAGAAACCCTCCCAACCACTGTTTAACAAACTGCCACTCAGAGTAGAGATACACGATCTGATTGTGCTTGGAAATGTTTGCCACGGATTCTACCATAAATGCAATGCTGCAGGTATGTTTGTTGTTCAGAGCCTAAGGAAATCTCGTGGCAAGAAAACAGGGACCAAATACAATCGTAAAAAAAATGCTAGACTAAGATCCGGATCACAGCCGATAAAAGCCACAGATAAGTAGCGTACGATTACTGTTAATGCCTATGGCAACAGCTTCTAGTTCATATACTATATATTTTTCACAGCAACGCTTTAGCTCGAACTCAAATTATTGCGATTTTCAATGTGAATATGTTTGGACGTTATTACATGCATATTCCTTTATAAAGGAATCATAAATTATTATTTATTGTTAATATGACTTATCATCTTGTCACTGCGGGTATAGTTCTGAGACGCATTAACCGTGTTTCACAAAGATATCTTGTGTAGATGCATTGTGCGTGATCGTAAGTAATGCAGCTTTGTGCTGATACATGTGGTGCTTCCTTACCTGACCATCGAGTTCTTGATGCGTATAATTCTTTACACCAGAGCCGATTGGACACAAGACAGGCTAACAGAGGAGAATTATAATACTGCATCGTCGATATCAATTTGCTGTGCACATTACAGGTATTGACAGTAAATGCTATAGAACAATGTTGTTCGGGCTTTAAAATGAACAAGCTTCGAAAGATGCCCTACATATGCATTTGTCGTTGATATTGCTAACTCTACGACAAAAGGATCCAAACATTTACAATAGCAAACATCACAGTGGTTGTTGGTTTCCGTTATCTTCCATGACTTATGCAATTTATTTAAGGACTCGTGGCGGATTGTAAAGTTCAATTTAATCCTTTTACTATATGACCGATAAAGGCAAGCTGTTTCATCCCAGCTAAGCCTTTGCAATATTATTTAGCCTTTTAATAGCCAGAAATAACCGTTGACAATTGGCAACCAGCACACATAAAAACCAAATACGTGTAATGTTCAGATGAATTGCAACTGTCTGTTGTTATAGGGAGTTGGTCCATTGTGATATATGCCTTCTCAGCGGCTCAAGCTCGGATTAGTAATAATCATTAAACTTCTAACTAAAGGCGCCTTTCGAGCCCCCACTAACGACACACATCTAAGCCAAGAAGGCTAGGGATTGTGTTGCAAAACCCGAAAATAAAGAGCAGCTAACACCCCGATTGGGAATTGACTGCTGGACTTTACTCACATTATTTGCAGCGACTACAGTTCTGGTGAATTGTGGTCCTATTAATCTATGGTCCTCATGCCAATGTTCGATGATAATGCTTTGGTAATCCGCAACGGCTTTGCTACACCAAATGGCATCCTGTTTCTTAGGACCCGAGGCACAACGCCTTGTATGTAGCGAGTCTCAAAACATGAGACTCCAATCTCGCTTAAATCACATATCAGTGTGAACATAAGAGGCCATTTAAGGTCAGCTCTCAGCTCTTAGAAGGAAGATTGTGATGCCAGACGCGAAGAGAAAGGGAGCCACAGAAATCACGGGAAGGCTCAACATTACTGGCTGCGTCAATAGTAGCCGAAATATCAAGATGGGATCATCATATGTACATGAATCAAGATCATTATTGGTCATTGCGACTGATCCTTAGAGACAAATTTACTTTAATATATCGGGTTTTGTTGGAAAATGTAATCCTTGAACCAATTAAGTAAATAAAATGTCGCATTTCCGTTGAATATACAGAGCAATACGGGTAGACATACTTAGAGGTTCTTTAAGGTGTGTTGTGGAAAGAAGAAAAAATGCTTTTGGTTTTATCATGTGAGTTGTGAACACCAAAAGGTTTACAAATGCAGCACTGTTTTAGTACAAAATAAATAGTTTGCAAAGTCGAAATAAAATACAATGCCAACAATTCTGGTCAGTGTTTTTTCTATGGGCCAAGATTCTATATTACACAAATGCATTGTTTATGTGCATAACTTTTGTTCGTGACTAGTGTTTGACAATTGTGCTGGTAGACACTATGTACACTAGACAGTACCCATCGCTTGATTTAGAAAAAATACCACACAGGTCCCGTTCTTAAAACAAACTTGCACGATGATTGGCACATGTTGACAGCTGAGATGCCTGCGTTATTGAAGGTACACCGATGCGCAGTGCTATTACATAACATATATCTATACAATCCTCGAGGTCACAACAATGTTATATACTATGGTTCTCATTGCAGTCCATGTCGATCAACAGTGATACCACAATAAATGGCGACGGTGAATACTGATGTTCATGCAGAATACTCTCCAGACGACTGGAGATGGATGTAGCTTTGGATCACTATTTTATGATAATCTCTGTGTTTGATAACTGTTTCAAATGTGCTCATTGCGACGTGACAGCGGTCAGATGAACTTAAGAGAAGTTCAGAATATGATGGAGACCTTCGGTGTCGTCTTTGATGTCCTGTACAGCTATATAAACATGCAACACGAATGCGAGCAACAACGCAGGAGCTTAAAACAGCAACTGGTAAAGCGAAAACAAAGTGCTGACAGCTTGACAGGCAGAGAAACCTGTCCCCAGTTCCGGTCAAAATAGACGGTTGCCCTCCTAGCGGCCGCAACGGAAACCCGAGAATGTGAAGGCAGGAATTAACCTAATAAGAATGGGGTGCAGTGCATATCATAAAAAAGTGTCAAGACCTTAATTGTTGGTGGTTATCATTGCACATCCGGGGAAATGTCACAAAAATTTAAAACAAATATGCATTCGCAGAGCTGTAGGTTTTCGTGATATCACCAGCCAAACGGTTAAGAATGCTTTGCATTCGCATACACAACTATTACTTTAATGTCATTATATATTTGAGTACATATGATATCACCCTAATGCCATGAGGCTTACCAACCCATTACATTGCTGTGACTCACTCAGGTAATGGATCCTTCAATCTGAAACACATCAACATTGATTCTTGCGCTCAATTGTTTTTAAATACTTTCATCAAAGATACCAATAGAAAAGGGTATCCGATTCCTTTCATTTGGGGCCTCTGAGACGTGACACATACGGTGGCGATGCCGCACGGCGAGTTACCTTAAATAAAACAATTGCCGACGGAGGTCGTTGAACCTACTACAGATTTTTCGTCCCTGTTTTCTCTTATAGCTCAAATCAACGTGAATTAATCATGTCAAATCAATAAATCAAACAAGATAGTTAAAATCTCTTTCTCAAGAACATTTTATTTGATTTTTGTTGGCATTTTTCCCGATTATCAAACGAACTGACAGTCAGTGACAGTGGTGCTTGCCAGACAGTCTGACAGTCCCTTATTGCGTTGATTAGGGCCCACTGACAGTGCCTTAAATCGCTGACCTAGAGATCGATATATTCTTATTTGCTTTTGAAGGTGCATATTGGACCCCCACACCATACAATATCGTGATAAATGACACAAATGACAAAACAAAGTTGCGCTATTAAATCCTTACACCAACACACTTGATGGTAGTTAATAAATGCCAGAACACATTTCCATTGTCATTATAATCACAGACAGGGGTAAATGTACATTTACTTGTTTACCAAGAAAAACAATTGTACCTAATCATGTTAAGGTACAAACTACAAGGCTGTCTATTTACAATGAACGCTACTTAATATTCAAAACCACATTAAGAATATTTTGTCACAATAAGCCATTGTTGCACAAACAATGTGTAAACTGATCTAAATAGATAAACAAATGATCAAACATGACTAAACTTCTGGGTTTTTCGATTCTTCCTATTACTAGCTTGTTGTAAACGTCTGTTATTTTCCCTCAAGTTATGATAGATGCGAATAGTAAGCATTAGGTTCACTTCTGTCTTTTTAACATGACACTGATCACACACTATGGGAGACAGCTCTGCATTTTTGGTAACACTACTGATGATTGTATTCGTTACATCTTTCTTTGACATAGACACTTCTACAACATTTCTGTAATCATTTTCAACCAGTGTTAACACAACCAGTAAACAAGAAGAAGGAGCACACACACTAGTCTTGGCAGACTCATAGTTTGTCTTCACGAGGAATTAATGTGTTGGTGATTCATGATCTATGTCACTTGATGTGCATACAAAAACACTTAAGATTGAAAACATTCATTTTTGTTTCCACAACATAATTATAAATAAAAAATGGCAAGGGGGGAGGTGGAATTACTGTAATACTGCTAATAATCAAATCAAATTGCCCCCCTCCACCAGACTAGTGGCCACACACACACGAACCAGATTCATAGATTTATATAACTAATCCCGTAATACACCCCTTCCTCCCTTTAGGCCAATTCAAAATTCAATTCTCATTAGTAACACCATGCAACAAGTCTATCACAATTAAAACAGATAGTGCACAATGTTGAATCTTGAAATAATGGCAATCCTATTATCGCTCAAAACCACAACATACAACAATGGTATTTCCCGGGGAATTGATCCACGGCACTTTAACCAAATAAATACATTCTATCATCCTTCTGGAAACGAAAGAAACTCAAATGTCCGTGCCATTTTCTGGAATGAGAGCAGTTTATGGCCGCACAATACGAGCCGCCTGTCGTCCCAGTGCGCTCGGCTGGCGTCCATGGTGCAGATAATCAGTTAGGTAACTCGCCGCTTGGAGCGCCACTAGCACATTGTGTCACACCGGAGATCTTTGTCCAGTTGAAACTTTGCTTTCATGGGGTTTTCATGGGCATCTCTCTGGTGTCCTTAACGGCTTCCTGTGTGGGAGCTTTCCTCAAATCTGTTTAAGTCGCACTTGACACCCCGTAGACTGAATATGTGTAGGCTACCACACATATCAGTAGTCTTTATTCTTGTCATTTGCTTAACTTTGCATTTCCTGATTCCTAATAATCTACGCATTATCTTCCGTGGGTACTGATTGGATACTCAATGATATCCTCTGCTACATCTGTCTATAGCTACATTCAGAAACTTTCATCCGGTGCAGGAACTCATATCTGAAGCTTAAGTATAAACACCCAACTGAATTTGCTTTTTCGACAGTTGGCGTGGTATTATGCTTTGATGGTGATTGCTATTATCCCCCAAAAAACAAAGAATTGCTAGCAGTAATCCTATTATTAGTATAACTATTGGATTACAATGAATTAAACATAATGCGCTTACGCACATACTTATGAACGAAGAGCATGAGGCTTGTTTTCAACTGCATCAGTCATCTAGGCAATATTGACTACTGAATGTCACATTCATCAGTTTTCCATACAAATACAGTGAACCAATCTAAGGTCCATACAAATACAGTAAACCAATCTTCAAGACGCATTTTGATAAAGGTCATTCCTTTTTGATGTCATATGCCTTTACAAAACTCCCATACATTGTCTGCAGTCTGTAATGGGAAGGGTGTTCTCTGGAGTACACATATTTCAAGTCTCATTAATCAAAACGTGGCGACCTATTAAGTTTCTCAGAGCGCTTCTACAAACTACACCCCTACATTTCCACCTACGGCCTATCCAACAATGCACTTGATGGCGTCTGTAAAACGTAGGATATTCATCATCTACCTCGTCCAGTGTAAGGCAATGAAGAGCCTTGTTTATAGCCAATGCCAGATAACAAGCTAGCTGGTTAAGTAGCGTATAACATAATGGAGAGATACCCCACACGTTACCTATCGTTTCATTCTGAAACAATTTGATTTATCATCAATCCAAAACAGACGTACGCCAAATTACTCAGCTTGTCTATTAGCATGTTTTATCTCATCAAATGTCTTCGGTACCTACAATATTTAATTTACGTAAATTAGCGACAACTTGTATTAATGAACAAAGGCTTAATTTTTAGCAGCTTTCATGTATCACTAATAATGCAATTTGCTGAATATTTACCTTAGGCTGCTGACTGTTACTTTCAAGGGCAATTGTATGCACACCATCGTTCGACCGGCAGCCTATAAACCACGTGAGTTATATCTATAGCGATTTCGGTCTCATGACAGCTTCATGTGCTATGTACTGTAAAATGACGTATGTCGAACTGCTGTAAGTTCTCCATTGGCAACGACACACAAAGCAGGTAAAGTGTGGATTTGGTAGAGGATGCGATCTATCTATGAGTCCTCTATGTTCTCAAGATCCATTAATTCCATGAATGCAATGAGTGGGTGTCTGAAATTTGATTAATGGTAACACTGCTCCATGTTGAGTGCCAAATTGACAACAAACCTATCCAGCATCATGACGTGCCCTCTCAGTCATCAGTTTGATTGAGTAACTCCCTACAGCTGATATTTATAATGAACCCAAGATTTCCAGATCAACTAGTGACCCATGTGTCACCAGCTACCTCCCCCGCTCATCATGCATACCCCGTATCCTAAAGCCAGAGCGACTTGCTAGCCCTCACTATCCAGGCTAAAGCATGTCCCCTTAGTGCCTAAGGAAATTAGTTTCCTCTCACAACAAATCATATGTAGTTCTTTTGTTGTTATATTGTAATATTATGTTGTATATTGTTAAAATTGTTTTCATACATTCTTGAGTGTATGTCTATATTACGTTATTTGTTATTTTCCTCCCGATCGACGATTTTAGTGTGTCATACAATTGCGTCCTGCCCTTTGTTCCGTTCAGACAAAATGGTATATTTCAATATATTTCAATGAGTAGATTTACACCAATAGTGTTATAGTCCTACAATTGATGACTAGTTCGTGAATATCATATTTTGCATGTCAATCATTGTTTTAAAGGGTATTGGCAATTTGTTGTAGCAGATATATAAGAAAAAAGTCATCGGCCTTAGCATTTTTCATTACCAAAATGTGCAGTTTTATGGTGAGGCCATCTTTGAATTCTCTTATACACGCCTTCTATGATACCAGCGTGATGATTGAGGCAATTACTTACGCATTGGTGCGTTTGGTGTCATTGATAGAATACCAATAACATGTACTGCTGGTTATCGTCAGAGCGACCGGTAATTGGTGCGGCACCACGACCTTGAGCCTTCAGCTGAATCATAAACGATGCTTTGTTCAATGTGGGCTGCTAAGTGATTGAATTTATATACATAAGAAACGAAAATTAAGCCTTGCTGCAGAGAGGCCAAACATAGCACAAAAACAAGATAGCAAAACAGTCTCAGAGGTTACTTATTTATCGGGGTTTGTATGTGATTTGTTTCAGCTGCCGTTCATTACATAATTCATATGTGAAATGTATTTGTTTCCACATACATAATAAAACACATGCCGGACGGAATATTATATACGGTGGTAAAGCATATAAAGCTACGGTTCTCTTCTGGGCCCTGCTTAGTTATTAGAATCTGTAAATAAAAAATTAAAACAGAATTGTATGGCACAGATAATACAGGCTATGCCTTTATGTAAATGGCGATATTATTTATTGTGGTTGTGAATTTAAGTGCTTAGTATTTGTTATCTGCTGATATCAGTTAATGCATCCTCTTTTAGAGGCAAGAAAATTTGCAATGTCGGCTCTAACCAAGAGTATGCGCACAATCTCGACAACAGCGGAATTTAATAATGATGAACGTATATTCACTGTGGTGTGTTGTGCATTTGGACATGGATTGATTCACGTGAGATGCAGTTTGGGGACATTTGAAAAAAATAATCCCTCGGTATTTATTGGTCTATAAATAGCGCATTAAGTTGGCTACCTGCAATTGACTAAGCTGTAGAAAATTTGCGAGTATTTTCTCGCACACTCCCTGGGCAAAAGTCATCATACAGAATCCCCATTATGATATTACCTCGCCATAAGTAAGAACACCGTGGTTCATATTTAACCTGATAAATATTTTTCATGAATCAGCAATATATGGACGTATTGTTTTACAAATATCAACAATGACAATGCCCAGAGTCTTTACGTGTGGATTAAGTTTAGTGCATATTAATCAAAACTTGCTCTTTAAAACAGATATCACAACCACGTACGTCTTGTTATGTTATGAATTACAGTCCACAACATAACCGTGCTAGAAGGCCATTTCATACAATACAACTTAAAACTGTCCACCATCGCTATCATAGGAAGTTCTTGCTAACTTATTAAATCCCGTGTTACGAAAGACGGCAAGCTGTGATTTGATATAACAAAAACTAAAAGAATTGCACTCTGAAACGTAATGAAAAGATAATTGCATAATTAATATTTCCTACATGCAAAATGGTCATAGTTGACACAAACGCTATCGCTTGTACGCTTGTTAAATAGTATGATATTGCAAAATCAGTTGTTTGTTACACGTACCCCTTAGCATGTGTTAAATAATCATTGAATAACCAATGTCCACAGGCACGATATGCGATCAACTTGATGATGCTGGAAAATCAGAATAAAAGCTGTAGATTCTCATCCACGCGTCTTAAAAAAACATATTCATAGTTCCAATACTGAAGGTATTTTGATTAACCAGTTACATAGGCACAATGATGTACGATGCATACTTAGTCGCAATGTGACAATACAGGTGTGTATAAATGCTAACACACCACATATATGTTATCTGTTATTTGTATTTACTGCAGCGAATAAATAACGTATGTCCGATAAAATGGTGTGACGAATGGCGTAAACATATAATTAACATTTCCAGATTATATATGCATTTTTATTCTATGTCTTAACTTGGTACAATGACGTCGTTATGTCGAAGCGTACCTTGATTGGACGTCTGCATTTTAAAATCGGAGTTTCATGCAGCCATTTTATGAATGGAGAGAAAGGTTTGGTTG
>CM067346.1:1836479-1886479 GCA_034190875.2 Urechis unicinctus
GGCTCGTTGGCATCAATAATGACCCACGTAATATGATTAGACGCACTGACCTTTCAATTTGCGGCTCTAAGGTGATCCTTTCCATATCAGATGTGAACTCCATGTCATTGACAGAATAATGAATATTGTATTCTGTGGATACTAATGAGTTATACCTAATGAAGAGTTATTGAAAACGAGTGTTTAATGGTCTGTTTATTGCCGAATGCTCTATATCTATATATCATAATGTTCTTAAATGCAATATAGTCTGTCACTTTTGTAAATGGAAGCTGCATAGGTCACTCCACTAAAACCTAGCCTCTTGTCCACAGTGGAGTTCTCTATTCATTATGCTCCCCATGGTTAGTTTTCTATAAAAATATGGCAATATATTTAATTTTCAGGATTGTACTTGCCTGTCTCATCAATTCACTCAGCCCATGCATAAGTTAGCGCTACCGACAAACAACATTGCGCAAGTCCAATGCTGACTATGATACTGATGGGCTAAGCGTCTACATACTTTCGGGATGCCGTTATGCTTTCGGGATGCCGATACGATGTTTACAATGAGTAACCAACTAACGGGAAATGGTATATTCCGCCCTTGTCGTTACCAATTACTGAAGCCACAAAACCGTAAATTTTTTAATCGTTGTTGATCCGGGACCATTAGGTAACTTGATTCAACAATACTCGAAATGTCAGTCATCATCAGCTGAAGATATTACCGCGCGTTTGGCGTTTGTTTCCTATTGTCTTTTTGATGTTCGAAGTTGAAGCTTATCCCTAAGAATATGACATGTCTATTAGAAAACCAACATTGCTTTGTACAATTAAGTAGTTTACTGACTTAACACACTGTCACCATGGGTAGAGAACCTTCTGGCAAACGGATAACATTAAATGCAGTCCTTTGCGCGTGTCCTTTTATTATACAAGCTTCAGGGTCCTTCTTCCGTATTCATTTTACCTCAACAAATGGAGTATTCGACATATAACATAGCGAAACAGCAATCGTGATTGATGAAATGAGTAGTGCCATGCTTTAGGTACAAATCTGTTGAAAACGTATTGGTGCTTGCGTTGGAAACAACAATAAACCATTGTATTTTAAAACAAGATCCCCTACGACATATACATTCAAATATTTTGCTACAGAGACGCTGATGAAGATCCATTCTACACCGGCTAGTAGAACTACAATAGTGCTTGACAAATTCTCACATGTTCATGAAAGAGCATATAATAAGCTGCTGGCAAACCTTAATTTCGACAGAGCCAAACGCTCCATAGCAACACCTTAGCATCTCAGTAGAATAATGTTAAACGGATAATTATCGCTATCCTAGGCGTACGCATGCGCAATGATCGCCAGACTTCACACTAAATCGGTGTCATGGACACTCCAATGGCTATACTATAACATATCAAATATATTATCAAAATACACAGTGAGCCGCTGCTGGTTTTGCCTGAATACTTAATAGCAAATGTTCAGGTACCATGGTGATGGTTTTAAGTTATCTAATGCCTTTTATAACCATGCCATTTCTGGTATATGACATATAAATTTACCAAAGTTTACCATAGCCACAAACTCCTCATGTTAGATGTTCATGTTCTATGACACTGCAAACCATCACCGAATCAGTGTACGTAAATGAAACGAAATACGGAAGAAATAATAAGTAGCTACTCTGTCTCGATTATTATTATTATTATTATTATATAGAACTAACCGTGTGGGTGGTTACTTCACGACAATATCCCTCGTGCTGTAAGCTAAACATAGCGTATTCACCACCGTCGCTATGTTGATGATATTCACTTTGTACATACTGGCTCAGTTAAAATCACAAGGTGTCACTGAATATAAAACGATTTTATTTGAATCATTCGACAAGGACTCCAGATCAATCACCATTACATAAACGTCCCTTTAGATACATTAGCTCGCTTGACGCATTATCACAGGAAAGAAAATCAGCTACTAACGAAAAGCTGAGTTCGGATGTCATTTCTTGTAGATAAATGCACACACACAATTAAGACATACAATGTCTAGACGTTAACTTCATAATTGATCATTTTGTATGTGGAACGTATGAATACTTTACAAATACAATTGATGCAGTAAAATCATTCCAGGTATGGGGACTGACTCTTGCTATTCTCTGTTGGCATGACATGTCTTGTTGCAATTATCCATTTTACACATATTACCCGTTGCGCATGACGGCACCAACAAGCTACTTAACACCTTCATAGTTCAACATCTTTAAAATATTCTTCACACAAGGTCGCAAATAATGATGTTCCATATTGTTTGACACACGAAATCCACGTGGGAAGTTACAATCAGTGAATAACATATTTTATGCCTTCTAAATTTTATATTATGGGATTGATGATCAAATGCTCTTTCAATTAGTTTTTGTCCAATTTTGTATGTGTTGACAACCAAACGCAATAGAATGAAATGAAATGCAATAGCCTGACGTAAGGAATGATTAGAATCGTTGAAGGAACTTTGTGCAGTTGTACCCAATTTTCAATCACGCTTATATTTTACTGTCGATTGAATTCCAAGTAACACTAGAGGAATTTCAATAAATAATGGTAGCTGCTAATCTTTGAGCGATTCCTGCGCTGAAGATGCGATTATTGAGTTGTGTTAGTATATATCAAATCTGCTTTGTTGTAGTTATATGTCTAAATTGTGTAAATCTAGTGCCTTATAGATATGTATAATACCGTTGAAAAAGACTCGGACAACCCGATGCAATGCCCTCCCTGCTAAAATATGGGTTAAAGGAATCTACAAAATCAAAGACATCATAACAGGTAATCAGAGTTTATAGGTCGTAGCATTTATAGCAATATTTTTTTGTGTATTCGGTATAATAGGCGTTAAAAAGATACAATGTCATATCGCTTCTTGAAAAAGGGTAATAAAATTGTCATTCTTGTTCATCACAAATGTATATTATATAAAATATGTGATATCCATTGAATTTTTCTGTAATACCACATACAAGAACTATTTGTTCTGCATTGATTAACCCCCCAAACCGCGCTATGCTTGCTCGGATATAAGATAGGTTGACACAAAGCTCATGATATGGTGCTGTATTTGACATTTGTCTCAATATTGGATGACTGTATTGTTGCAGCATTTCTGAGTAGAAGCTGGGAGGCATTCTGTTCAGCCATCAGGTCACACCATAGGCAATGTAAACCAACTGTCAGGCAGTTGAATTGGGTATTGAATGAGCGGTTTACTACACGAGTACTGTTTGCAAGGAAACGTCCCATGTTCTCAACCTATTGTTTTCAACAATAATAGAAAGCACGATAATTGTGCGACTGATGCTGCATATATATTATACATTGAATTATTCAGTTTGATGTTGGTGTCAACGAGGTGCGTATATCGTGATATTGTGCAAGCATACATATTACTATCATTATGTGGAAGCTAAGTTTGCAAACCATTGAGTATGACCAATCTGTCCCATCCCAGATGCTGTTATCGAGCTCTACACATACTGACGACGTATACACCAAGTAAATATTATTCTCTGAAATAAGTCTACCTTTCTGATCTATTTATCAACGAAATATTGTTGAAACGTATGAGAATGACATAAACGGAATGATGCATTATAATGGGTTGTCCGTTAGCTACTTTGGTGAAAATATCACTACTTAAGAACTGAATGATGGGTGATGCTTAGGGGCACAACGTGTTATGCACACCGATGCGGATGATCAAAAGGAACAAATAATGAATGACGGGGGCTAATCAGACAGACAGTGTGGAATCAATTCCGCAAATACAGCATGGTGACACTCGGGCCTTTTTCGCGACCCATTTATGATTTTTGACGAAAAACATGAGCGAAGTATGATCACATATATTGTCAGGACCGATCATCGAAGTTTATCAAAAACACCTTGAACCTTTCAAAAACGGATTTATTATAGATGACTGTGACCAAACGTGCCACTCACTAGTAAACGCATGTCGTTAAATTTTGCATGGCAACGGAATCACTCAATTTATCCAAAGATGAGTGAGCAAGCTCTCACAATACGTCAGTCGTTGCAAAATATTGATATTTGTCCTTGCGTTTGATTATCGGAATTGTGTAAGACTAGATCAATGTTAACCTACTAACATTACAGTTGATCGGCTACAATATGGGCTAGCATGACTATGTTCAGCATACAGACAGACAATGGCATATTCGACTTGTGACGTTAACTTCCTATTGTATTGGTGCCAGCAGCGTATCTGCATCATTATCTACCGTTTATGAAGAATATGGCGAGAGCATACCCCAGGACTCACAAGCAAATGACACGCCTTTTTACGAAGAACTTATCGGAATCCCTCTGCCTCCTATGACTCAGAAATCCCTCTATCCATTCTACGTAGTTATCGTTTGTAGAACGCGCACCAAGAGTCAAATATTTCAAAACTCTTTTGTGTGCGAGTGGGAGGAGGGTTATGAGGTCTTGTGTTATTCAGCCGTATTGATATCCCCTGGCTGGTGTCAAGGTTGATTCACGGCTTTGTCAATCTTATATAGTCTCAGATCTTAGCTTCTTTGTTCAACAAGTCACCCATATGTCACTGCTTACCATAACCCCTACCCCACACCCTGTGCCTGACTTAAAGTCTAAATCCGAACCTACTTCTGTATCAAACTGCCACACAACGGGTGGTTCATAAATAGGTTATATATAAGTATGTAAAGTTGGATGTCCACCAGCAATAACGTTTTCAAATCAATTTACTATGCATGTCAATCAACTTGTCACACTTATATATCAACAATAATATATATATATATATATATATATATATATATATATATATATATATATATATCATATATATATATATATATATATATATATAAATATATATATAAATGTTGATATATATATATAACTAATATATCATATATATATTATATCTATATATTGTTCATATACATATATATATCATGGTAATTATATATATATATATATATCTATATATATATATATATATATATATATATATATATTATGTGTGTGTGTGTGCATGGTATAACATAATTATATCAACCAAAGCTACACAGGTACGCCTTAGATATGGCCTATTTTCTTAACCTTTGCTATACTGGTCGTAGTTGAAAGTAAAAGAGTAGAGTCATGTGTTTAAACCATTAGACCTTTTTCATTTTCTTTTTCTTTCACAGTATCCATAGCACACAATCGTTAAAGGCATTTAGGGTTATGTTATGGTCGTTTGATATAATCATTTGCAAGTTAATAAAAAAAACGTTTAACGCAAATGTACGTTGGATATGTGTGTATGTGCCTAGGATGCTTAATTGATATCCACACGGCATTTGTTTGCATAGATTACAGAGTACAATAGTAAAATTGCTAAGAATATATATTATTTACTCTATCAGGCACAGGATGCTGGTTAGCTTATTCACCCTAGCATTCACACGGTTTATTGCTGTTAAAGAATATATCAACCCTACGATACAGAATATTTTTGTGTGTTCGTTATTCGTGTACATTTTTACGGAAAAAAAAATACACTTGCCGATCATTATTGACCTGCTAAAATACACAACCGATCCAGCCCATATGGTATTGAAGATCCCCAAAACATCACTTACGAGAACAACAATCCAGTCACTCGAAGCGTTATGGGTTAGACTCGAACAAACATTTATCTTTGGGCATGAAGGTTCCTTTGTAGGCCATGCATATTTAGACGTAGCTATATAGTTTAATATAACATACATCAACATTACTACGACATCATGTTGATTTCGACATCATGTTTATTATCGCTTGATATAACACAAGTTATTGTGTACATGGCAAGTATATTTGAGCTAGCTCTCGCATATCTTAATATATAGCACATATTTTTTCACCAAAGCTCAGTAAGACGACTTTCATAAATTGTTTTGGGTCTGGTCAATGTTGATGGAAGAGCTACAATATGGCGTACTCCAAACTAAGCTTAATCAACAACTGCTCTGACAAAAATTATATTCCTTTGAGATATAAAGCGCACCATTGTTCATCGGGTTAAATGTGCCCGCGTGGCAACTCGGCAATCAAATGGAGTTATTCTTTTTGCTGTTGCGAATTCCTCTTAAATAGAGTGGTTTTGCGAACAATAGAAGAAAGCTATCTACCGACGGTAGATTCTAGGGATGGAGCCGTTACTGTCAAGTGAATTCATTTGCGTAGAGTGATTTATTTTATGAGGCCATATAGGTGCAGGTGATCTACCAATCATCCTCATTAACTACTCACATTCCCATTGATTTGTTATTGAAGTTTTTGGACACAGCATTAACTATAAGCACAACAAAGCGCCATCACTCATATCCCTGTGGAATGCCAAGGCAACAAATATTGAGTGATATTGGCGCGAGCATACACATGCTTTGCTGATTGCACATAGGACACTGACATATAGAAAAAATAGCGTCCAATTCATTTGAAGTGGAATGAGACGAAAAGCAACAATATATGATCAAGAAAGTCGCCAACTGCAGACAAAATTGCCATCCCATAAGCATGGGATATACGGTAGCTCATCAAATGGACGTCATTTTCGATCCTGTCAACTGGTATGATCACAGGAGCAGAATCTGTATGAACGTACATGTATATTCAGGTTTATCATCGATGATACATACAAGATTCGCAACCTGCTTTTGCGATAGAGGTGCTAATTAACATTAACAAGGCAATTGCAAAAAGTATACCGCACGGAAATTAATTGCATTTGCTAGTGAATGCATGGCATATATCGTAAGATATATATCATATGTCCGGCCTTATATGTAGTGATAATAACATCACAGGAGAGCCTATCAAATTATCGAGCCCATCAATATCTTTAGTTTTTTATATCGATCTCTAACACATTTGTGAGTCCTTATCGCCGAAGGGTATGGTTATTCAATGAAAGTGTGTTGGCTGTGACTTTGGTTACTATTTATCTAAGAGAATTTCATGTATGTGTACATGTCACCCAATGAAACATATTGAACATATACTGGCTTAGTTGTAGATTAAAGAACGTAGGGTCACCTTGGCAAAACGCAATCAATCCCACCTCAAGCACGATTACAAGATGTATCTAAAGGGCACTTACCTGTGTTAACACCTTCCATTTGGCAATGTGTAGCGTCGGGCTAAATGATTGACCAGATTTGTTCCCTCTTAGCGGTTGCGTTACTGAGTGTACGTACCTTACGTGTTCGGAGATCACAATCAATCGTGGATCGATTCAGCAGCATAAATACTAAAACGAATATACCAAAAATGCATGGAAGATATTACTAATACCTGGTTACAAATATCTTGCAAGGATTTGAATTCGTAATAGACAGTTTAAGCCCTGTTGAATGACATGAAGGATTTAGTCATGTAAATAAATCTAGTTTACGTATTCTAACTGCACAAGTATGGATGCAAATTGCTATTGCGTTGGCATTCTTGTATAATGTAATAGAAGGCAGATAATTGCTTTTCTGCATCGGTGAATGAATTCTAAAGCTGCTCACACAGCACATACGTAATATTCTAATGATTACCCGGTAGCATGCGATCACCACCAATTATTTATCTTTTGTAGTGATTTAATCAGAAATTCGATTTTCTGGTACAGTTTTGCTGTTCCTTCCTATTTAGTCATTTCTTTTGCAGATTAAATCTGATTGTCTCAATGTTTAAGTTGATGCACATGAACAAGTTATCAATTAGATATTGGTGATGGTCACATTATTTTGTGGTTCAATATATCACCCGATTCACTTGCAAGAATGTAATCGATATTTGTAGTTGGTGTTACCATAAGCTTATGGCCGAGTATTATTATGGGATGCATCACTGTTCAAAACTGGCAAAACGTTAACATTACGATGCCATGTGATTTCTCGCATATCTGCTTGTGAAAATGATAGCTTGCATATGTCATGCCCTCTGCATCACAGTAACCTTGTGATGTGTAACCTTTGCATGCAAATATATTTTTACTATCGTGTAATTGCGTACACTTTATGTAATTGTGTAAGCGTTATGCTTTTTGTTCATAACATACATGTATATATGCATCTGAGAAATGTTGTGGCTATGTACAAATACAGCTGCTGTGGTTATTAATAATTAATCAATTGCGCTCATTTGGTCGACCCAGACTACTTCGGAAGTTTTAACAAATATACTTAACAATTCAACTGATGGATATATATTGGGCAAGGTTAAGCATACATGCATATACTGATAAACTGTAAACGCTATTAAGTTGAGGTGCATTATGCAATTGAAGGGGTGCGCTTGATAAATCAAGTAAAACATGAAAGGTAAGGTGGTTAGTCATAATTTGCTGATTTGACATGACTGATAAAAATATAGATTTTATTTAATGGCCGATGCGGAACGAACTTTTAATCATAACTGCTGTCAATACAGATGTAGATTTTCTACATATTAAAATGACCGTCCAAGAATGTTTTACAGTAGGGACGCCAGACCGAAATAAAAAGTGTGTCCGTGGGCGCCATGATGACGCACACATATGACTAAACGGTTCTAACAATTAAACGCAATATACAAGAGGTATCATGCATCGCACTTAGCTTGACGCCATCATTAACCTAGTGGTTGAGATAGAGCTATCTACGTGACCAGAAAATTGATGCAAGAAGCTAATTATTTCTATTTCAGTGTTGACATAAGTTTATATAAATGCGATAGGTAAAATATATTTATCAGAAATAATATCTTAGCGATTGCTAATTTGTTATATTTGTATTATATTCTCTTGAAAACGTCAGGTTATATGATGTTTCAGTTTCAAAAAGTAAAATATTTAGCAAAAGAACGTTTGTTTGACACATCGTTATCCCCTATTCAACTTCTTGTCGAGAAGCATTCTCCATCTGGTATCAATATTTTGTGAATATATATGTGCAGTGCTTACGAAACTTCCCGTTTCCACAGCCCTATGTGTTATAACGTCCAGGTGTGCTGGGCGCAGCATCATTGTAACCATTTGCAAACTGAAATAGTCCACGTACAGTCCGACAACATCGGACTACTCATATAATCATACTCATTGCTATCCTATAATTCCTGTTAGGTATGAATTGTTTCAACTGAAACAGCGCTTCAAATGGGTTTGTGTTCATTTGATTCGCAATTGTATCCTTAGATAAGTGCTTGACTGCTTTAATACATATCTTAAACATACGTTTAAACCCCTCAGATCTAATGAGCAATACAGCTTTTGTGTCTATTGACGCATTTTCGGCGTTACTATTGTGCAACAGTCAATACACACAATAAGATGATAATATGCACCACGTTGCCAAATGAAACAGATCTGATTGGGTATTTTGTGAGCTCTGTCTTCATCTCAGTCAGCAAGAGGAATAGATCGGAGTTTTACAATTCATGCATATTCTTTTCTGCTCAAACTCTTCCAAGAGAAGCTTGCAAACCCCCGTTGAAGAGATGTCAACACGTAGCTTTTTTGTAATATTGCTTCACGAAGACAAATGCTTTCATTAGCCTGGTGTAAATCGGAACCATCTGTGTTCAACTACCAACCCGCCTATTGCTCATTTGCGACATTACGAATGAAGACTCCTCATACATGCGAATGTAACACACCAACGGAATTACTTTCCAAAGCAATTCATTATGATGATGCGCTTCAGACACATTCTAATCGGGCGTTGGTATATAAGAATTATTCATATATGGAGCAATCTTTTTTCAGAATTTGACTCGAATCAGCCTCTAATAATGCAATCGAGTTCAGTTGGCAATTGTAAACTCAAATATGCATATTCCGACCAATACAATGTGCAACAGACACTTTGTGTAGCTGTTTCACGGCCCGATAGAGCCATTAACAGGACGAAAATAAATTATTCAATTGTGAAAACGTATCGTTTAAAAGCGGCAAAACACACATTATCAAATACTTACCAATTTTGTTTAATACCGCATTGGTTAAGCTGAAATAGCCATTCAAAACCTGGGTTAGTTTGGAGAGTAAGTAATAATATAGGACGTGGTGGTATTTGCTATCATTGCTGATGAAAAAGAACACAAATGATAAAATAATTGGTTGGAAAGACAAAAGCTATTCTATAAAAGCAACACCGTGCAAAAAGACGAAATTCGACTGTTAACACTGCAATATAGGTATTTTCGGCCGCCACAAAAGGAATAAAAACATACGCTGCTGGATGACGGATCATACGACAAAATCTATCATTTATTTCGTGATGTAATGGCAACATCGCTTGAGCGGATGAGAGAGTTAGCATTGCCAAAATACACTACCTGTCATAAATGCTGACAACTCTTTGACACATTATATTTGCATTTTTTAAATGCAACACCATTAGCGACATAACAAACACGTGGTTGTTGCTTAGTTTCTCATATGAAATGCACCGTCATTGTGCTGCAACCGTTAGAGGCATGTGCCCACTTAGTCATACACAAAAATAAGAAATGCATCATAACTGTTATTTACCTTTTGCTCATTCGCTGAAGGTATAGATCTGTAAATTTTTAATTACAACAAAATATTTATATGCTAACATAAATACACACTTAACTCGCCCAGTTCTCTACCAACTGACAATCATGTCTATGAGAGGATAAGATAATTGTTGAATCGTCAGCTAGTTTTGCTAAGGAAATATACAGTTAATGTCATATGCATTTGCATTTTAAATAATCAAATGAGGGGGTAAAACCGAGCGAATTGCCATGACAGGTACGCTGTTATAATTGTTATTTCACCTTGAAAAGTTGAGTTGAAAATGACCATTTAATAATATTTTTTTTCCCCACAAAATCATTGCAAATAACACGATGAGGCCTATCTGAATCGATACTTAACGTGCTCTGTCGCCTTCTCATTAGTCGAATACGGTGGATTATAGGCTTGGGTGCCTGCAAAAAAACTACTTCTGTTAGCAGCAACATGCAACCACCTGAACGTCTTTGATCCGTTTCTATATGTTACTCGACATGCAACCGTCCGTTGTGTTGTATTTGATCCATATCTATGTAATTCAACGCAAGCAATAAATAAGGGAAGTTTAAAGCAACTTCTGCTATGCTTATTTTCCTGAGAAATCATCAACAAATTAAATTTATTTTATTCTTCAGAAACTTCAGGGCGATGTATTCAGTGTAACAAGCCCAATCACAATAAAACCTTACAAAAAATGCACTGGTCATGCTTGCACACGTATGAATGGTATGACCATGAGGGTAGATTCAGTGCCCACATGAATAGCTTGCCCTGGAACAGGTCATCGACCACGTGGCGCGATATATAATTATCCTAACGACAAATTTGCATTTTATCGATTGTAGCTGCACAAGGACAGTTATGGGTACATGGCATTGTACTGTTGGTGATTTAATCTCTGTCCGTGAGACCCATCGCTTGTCAAAGCCAAGTACAAGTAATGAATACACGTCGGCGTGGACAGTATTTAGCGCTTTAATTGGTTAGTATGTGTGTGCGTGTGTGTGTCCGTGCATTAATTATGTTACAATGGAGGGGTCGATATGATCCAAGCCACATAATTTACTATTCATAAAGAGTATTCATAATATATATAGAGCTTTATTCAATGCATTTCGGTTTTTAAAAAATATAGCCTTAACTCGACATGGTTAATGAAAGAGCTTCTTGTTCTGGCTGCAACAATCTGATGAAATATTCTATTTAGTCAGAATCTGATGCAAGAAGCTATATTGGCCTAGCTATACCCAATCTGTTTTAATGCTTTGACATTTAGGGTTATTCAGACTGTAAGTCTAAACAAAATCACGTTGCAAAGGGCATATATTTTTTGCAAATATTTCTGTAATTGTAGTTGTTTTGACTGTGTCCAATCACCTTAACTGATATTCTCTTCACACCATCTACGATTGCTATCTGTTGCCGAGACCCTCTAACTGCTGTTTTCGTAGCCTCGCCACACGTTGCGTTATCCATACGTTTGACTCAATCCGTTTCTCTTACACTGATTGGCAGTGTTCAAACACAAGCGTCACTGATGGTCGCTAAACGAACAAAGTTGTGGGTGCTTAATGATGGATCTTTGACATAATGTGACACGTGATATATTGGAACGTGCAGTCCCGATGCTGTTTCGCTAAATTAATCACCGCTCAGGGACTGAATGACCTCCGGTGGTTTAAGGTAAGCAATTCAGAGGGAATAAATGATGAATGATGGGGAATAACCGGGCTTAAAACACCATTAATAGAAGCGAAAATGTGATATAGCAACTCAACGACGGTAGATCTGTGGAGACATAATGGATGCTCGTGTGGTTCAGTCTAAATCCAAATAACCGCGGTGCTCAATTGTTCGTAACAATGGCAAGTGAGACTTGCTGGGTGCTACCATGGCGTTCCTCGTGATGCCATGTATCATTTGTAACGATTTTGTCCCATACAAGAGCGTAGTTTTGCACAATCAAATCACGAGAAATGCTTACTTATTAAATCGAGCACCTACCTGTACATCGGTACAAGTTAGCAAAACCGACCTTTTTTTAGCTTCCTGGCACCGTGTACACCGTGTCCAGCCCTGTATAAATCATCTAATACTTCTTTCTACAGTAAAGTTCTTATCTTATGACGAACGAGTCGGGCTTCATCCGTATATATGATTCTTGTCTATGACTGGATGCGTTATTGAGCTCGTCCATCTTGCGCGATGACACTGTGAACATCAATACGCCGTGCCTAATTATGGCTGATGAGATTGAACATATGTCACCGCATAACGTACAAATGCTGTTTATAAAACTAGGCCTCGAATTATTTTCATGAAAGTATATAAGTATTATGATTGAGTACTACTAAATGGAATGGGTTATTTTATTATGCGGATTGAATATGCTTTACTTGCGTTGACCGATCACGGTGGAATGCGTAGTGATATGTTATTAGCATTCTGCCCTAAAATGCAGAAATATGGCTCAATTACAAGTGAGTATGCGCTCAATAGAATCGCATTCAGCCGCAAGGTTTGCACGATGATGAGATCGCTGCAGCAATTGCAAGACATGATATGCGGCAATGCTGTATTATTCGGCAGTCACAGCATGACAGCTATTCGCGGCGTGCAAACCAGGTCAGATGATAAACTGGTCTTGGTGCTTTGTACTCAAAAAGCTTTCCGAGCGCGTGCGCTGTATAACGAGTCGCTGCACGGTACTGTCTCTTATAAATGAGTCGCAATAAAACCAAATCTGTCCGAGTATCTATATGCTATGCTGGGTAGTTTATTCTAGAAATTTAATAATGACATATGTGATCTCAATGAAGACGATAGTGTTCCGACATGCCCCGTCAGCACCTGTTACCACTCACCATTGGGCTAGGCTTGGTGATGAGCGCATATTGAGCCTTGTGTACATGGCTAAAGAAAGACCGCTATATGGTGGCTGTTGGCAAACAGCCTTTTAGCAATATTTCCAATACATGAGCACTTTTCCAGTTATCGGAAGCAGTAAAGGTTAAAATGGCCAGTATATCTCAGTTTATACAATGCATATAGGGAAGTCTCATAATGCCGTCTTAATGCCATGTTGACTTAACTCAAATATCGCAAATCAATATATTGCAAAATATCTATATTGTACATCAACTTTCCGCCTTTCCTTAATAAAGGATATGGGTTGTTGAACCCTCTAATTCATGAACATTTCTAAATAGCCAAGATAGTAACTAAACGTTTACTCAATTATAGCCAGATGTATTAGTTGGAGATTTTTCGTTACATTCACCATAGATTCGCATGATTAAGTTAAACAATATTTATGTACTGTATGATAGCTGCGGTTGTAGTGCCTACATTTAGCTAGCTACATAGTAGGAGTGATATAGCAGTAAATGTACCTAAGTGTGCATTTCAATATTACATAGCAATATTTACCGAATTCAGCATTTTGTTTCGTTCAAGGAACTCAGGCTTGGGAGAGATTATGACTTGACCGGAACAATACCATTCGTTTTCATCGCTGGACAATTATGCACGATTGACTATTTGTTATCGATTATGATCAACAACTTAGGTATAAGTTTAGAAGATATATTTTTGACATTTTTAAATTAAAAGAATTGCTCAGATATTTGCTGCTATACGGCGTTGTGAAGCGGATGAAACGGACGTACTTTTAACATAACAGGTTTCAATGCCAAGGTTCCCCTTGCAATGACGTAAAAGAACAATGTAAGTGGAATTAGTTGTTGTAACTGAACCGTGAAGAAAGTACGAATCTATAAATCACTGTGGTCGTACATAACGCAGAGATTACAACCAAATGCTTGTAAGCGTAAATGTTGCAATAATGTTCTACTAAGAAATTTGCCGACCAGCTGAATTACTTGCCTATTTGCTTGCCGTAGACTGTAAGCAACAACCCGAATACGCTTGCAACAATGGGTATGTAGTGATGTATGTAATTTATCTAGACGGTTAGAACGCTTTAAAGAGGAGGAACACAGATGATTGCCCATGGCACCATTGGAGCTTATATGCATGGATTATTTAATGACTGACTGTTATGGTAAAAGGAGTCAAACTGGATGTTTGACATTAGCCACGTCTATCACAGGTAACAATTAGCCACCTCTATCGTATGATTTCTTCTTAATCTGCATTCAGGATGCAGGTTGACAGCAATTTCTACAGAATTTAAGACACTTGGCGTTAAAGGCAAGCGTTATTTAACGTTTGGTATATGAGGTCGAGCTATTCACATTGTAAACTGGCGCCTTTTGTTGTCACATTGACGTCGATTTAATTATGCCTCAAATTGTCAAAGTCAGTTGATGCACTTACGGCAATCAATAGAATGATGTCGTTAGATAAGGCCAAACATTGTAAGCATATAATGTAGTGTACACGTATTGCATCACGAAGCATCGACTGAAAATAGTCAGTATAACTCCAATAGCAGCCGAAGTACATTTGCGGCATGCAGTATAAAATGATGGGTAACTAGGCAATGCACTTGTGTGATTGAAAACAAAACATATTCGTTTGGCCGATGCGGGCATTCCTCACAGTGCTCTTTATAGCGGCATTGGCGTATCGGCTACCATAATATGCATGTCTAACGTTGGGATATCTCATTTCTTATAAGATAGTATTAAAGCTTGGTTTTTATATTTCTGTTTATTAATTAAACGCGACTGCAGCATATTTGACAGGAAATCTATTTGCGTGCTGCTGTTGTTACATATTCATTCTATACTATGAATCTGCTTATGTTATCCTGCAATCGTGTTGATTGATAATCTTCTTCAACATCATCTAACAAAATATGATATGCAGAGAGCAATCGTATATGTCTGAGCTATATTAACTATCACAACTTTGTCGTTTCTTGCAGGTTCACGCCCGTCCTGGCGTGAAACAAATTCTGTAAGCAAACATTACATACATTGCGCCAAACCATAATTAGTGGAAAAAGTTGAAAGCTGAAACGATTCAATCATCATTTATTATTGAAGCATTTAAATAACAGTCATAGGAAAATACGACAAGTTTGACCCTAGCTTTAAGAAATTATGGTATAACTTCAGGATCCTCAACGGGATAACACTTTTGTGAAAATGGTTAGAGTAATAAACGTGATGTCATAGACCGACACTTAATGTAATACATTTGAAGTGTTTTCCCATCAAGCGCACTACATATTTCAGGTGACATAAATAATGTCATTTGTGCAGCCTTAGAACGTATGGGTTGATGGTATGACCTTTAAAAGTCGGATATGGCCTCGGAAGCAAGTTGAAAGCTGCTTGATTCTCGAATGCGGCCGATAATTGACATAAATTGTGGCTGGAAATACTCAGCAGTTGGTCAATTAACACACCTACATTGGGCCACATTTATGTGACCAATCCGCCAATTAAAGAGCTAAGTGTAGCAGACAAAAACGCGTGGCTCGACTTAAATGAGATAAAAGCAACGATCCAGTCTTACATCAATGTTCTACTTACTTTATATACACATTTTGATTGCACCCTACTCTTTGTTTAATGATAGTACTTGAACTTGATCGACACACAATATCTGTATCATGCGTGCGAAGTAAATGCTATTAATATTATTATGATAACATGAATCATGCGGGAAATGAGTTCTGACAGAATCATGTAGTTACAAAACGGTAAACCTTGGCAACAGGGGTTTTTGGCGTTCATTACATAGTGATCCTTCAACATTGCTATTAAATACATAACCGTGAAATAAACAAACGCTCATCAAAGTCAGCAATTAAACAATGATTGATTGTGAACAATAGCTTCCATGATCAGCGTGCAAAGTTTGCTGCTCGAATGCGGTTTTTCACAACACAGTTTTCATTGTTATATCCTACCAAATTTCGCTCTCGTTTATAATACATAATTTCCTCCGCGTTAAACTTTTCCGACACCGTTTTTGTATCCTATTGTACATTACGCAGATGAAACAATAACATACCAATACATATTCCTTGTGATATTGCTTATCTCCTTAGAGCAGGGTAATTGCCTTTCAATAAGTCGATCTGTCCATACTTGAACCAAAGTACAAATATATGCATATTTATATGTATATAATTTAGTATGTACAAATATATACACATATATATATATATATATATATATATATATATATATATATATATATATATATATACATATACATATATATATATATATGTGTGTGTGTGTGTGTATATATGTATATATATATATATATATATATATATATATCTATATATATATATATATATATATATATATATATATATATATATATATCTATATATATATATATATATATATATATATATATATATATATATGTATATATGCTTTCCGAACGCCTGTGTAAGTAACAATCATTTTGACACGCTGAATCTCATGCTCACCAAACGCACTAATTCTATGTGAAAAGTATATTTTCCGAAGACAAATGAACTTGTTAGGGATAAATTGACATACTCATTAGAATTAATGTTTAACAATTTGCCGTTGGTCAGTTTGGGACCCGTGCAAATATCCAGTAAACCACTTACTTTAGGCTGGGACCCACGGGAATTTTTTACTCTATGTTTCTCGAACCCTATAGAAACGTTTGGCAAGAGAGTGCCCTCAATCCGGCGTTTAAGTGGTAGGTAGTGGGCGTGTCCGCATGTGTGCCTCTGAGTGCGAGGTCGGTTGGAAGTTGTGTGGCAGTGAATGCAAAGTTGGTTAGTTGATAATTGTGCTAGGTGTTTGGTTTGTTGTGAGCGTGTTTGTGGCTCCCTATTAGTCCGTGAGTGAAAAGTGGTCAGGGCCTATCATTATATTACTTTGCGCGTATATTCATTCAGTGTATTTTACGGCGATGAATCGAAATGCAAATGCAAGCAACATCGATATCGATCAAATTTCAGTTGTAAAACGGATCATATTGTGTATAGACAATAACGGGCACAAAATATATTATATTAGTAAATAGAGTTTGGTGTTTATCAGATGCTGTCTGCACGTGTCTGAGTTCATTGCGGCCATTCAAGAGTGGAAATCGACACAACGATTTATATTGACCTCGCTTAACCCAAATAAAGCACAGGCAGTCAATTAAATGCTAATGTTTGAAAATCACTTGTTTCCGATTATATTTGTTTATTTTGAGGTGTCGATGAGTTATTGTAAAAACGCTATATTCAGCTGCTTACAGTTGGATAACCTTTGTTGAACACGACGCCTATAACATGTTACATGGGTGAAGCCATACAAGTGTACAACCGGTTTATTTATTATCCATACCGAGTTGCGTTGATTAAAGCTGCGAATAGCCTTCACCGTGGATGACTTGTCGCTCGTATGAATTTTTATGGATTCTGAAAATCATATCGAGACATTTTTTTCACAATTCTGCGCTGCATTAGTAACATGATACGAAACGCTTCTCATAAAGACATTTATTTTGAAAGCAGCACAATTATTCAGGTATTTTTTTTGCAATTTGTCACCAGACTTAAATACATAAGGCATCACACATATCATTCGGCTTAACCTGGAAGTGAAAATGTCTCAAACAATGTTTTTGATTAAATATAGCTGACTAAATTAAACAGAAGCATGGCCGAAACGGCTCTTACAAAGACATATAAAATGAAGTTGGCAGAAATTATTCCCTGCACATTTGCTCCTTGTAAATGTGCAAGCAATGCCGTGTTAACATAAAACGGTACCGCAAAGTGTAAAATTTGGACGTACAGCAAAAAAATATATTCTTCGAAAGACAAATTATTTCCTTAAGATAGGAAACCTGTAGAATGGCTCCTCGTGTGTATCTCGTCCTGTTAGCTCATTTGTCCCAATGTTGTCAGTACATTAAAGTTGTTGCAGTGTTTTTTTTTCAGTATGTTGGATTTGACACTTTACTACACATGTCCTACATTATGACCACACATTCCCTAAATTATTAAATGCTACATGAATCTAGAAAATCCACCAAAGTAACCCTACCTTGAGGATCATTTATTTCTACTACATTGGCTCCAGGATTAGCTGTTCTTGCAACCACTGATATTGAAATCAGTTCGTCGTTAAAGGCTGCAGTAGGCTATAATTGATGCAGTTAGTCATGTTGAGTGATCCCCGCGGCGGTCTTGCCCTTTTCGTTTGTGAGAGATTTATCATTACAATCTTTCCCCTTGTATACATCTGACCTTAAATGGCTCCAACTGTTCATACTGATAGCGAGCTGGCATTTGTTAGACTCTCTGGAGACATGGCACTGCATCTCCAACTCTGACAAACACGGCGCCATCTGGTGAAGTACAGCCTTCTGTCGACTTTATTTGTGTCTTTCAGGGTATGCATTTTGATCCATGGGCATGTGACCCCACGTGTTTTATGCGGATGACAATTCCTCAGAGCTAGGCAGATAACGTGCGCAAACATGAATTTAAAAAGGGCACATCTGTTTGAGACAGGCATGTGATATAACGACGAGTATAATGAAGACGCTTGACGGGTAGAGTCCTGATAATCACTATCATGAAACAGTGCATCATCTGTAAATCGATATATTGTGTCCATTCATAGACTACCATTAATGACAGCTTTTATGTATCATGAAACGGAAAATCTACATGACGAGGAAGCACTCCATAACACCGCCTCTCATGCTGGACACAAATTAGTTTATGATTAAAACCGACGCTAAGGGCTGTCTGATTCATAGATGTACTTCATTATTTGGGCACATCCAACGTGGGTAATACGACCGGACCTGGCTTTAAGCATATATCTAAAATAGCGATTGCCCCGACGTAATGCATATACGTATTGTCAGGAAAGCAGATGAAGAATGAAAAACCAATGTATTACTGGTGACTGGCGTAATATTGCATATTTAATTTAATTCCTGTTATCACATAGGTCAGTTGCGATTTTATCCTTGCATATTTTACCTAATGACGCCATTTTCAGCCAAACTGTATATCCTCCCTGGTGAAATTTTTATAAACATCCCGTTAGTAACATCGACAGCATAAATAAATATTAAATGTTTCAAGGAAATAACTCACCACAAATGCCGAATAGACAGGTCGGCAATTTGCCCATGGTTCTAATTTTAAGTTGACGAATACTTTCCGTCCGACTTAACGTCGCCAAATGATTTTCATGCTGGTTATGATATAATTGTGAATATTGCATTGCAATTGTGCTTGCGTAGTCTGTGATAACAAAAAGATTTTAAATTACTCGGTATCATTTCTCACGAACAAAGTACTTTGTGTTGCTTCCATTCAATAAACAATTTTGTTCCCTTCAACTCAAGGCATTAACCCGATTATAACATATGTGCATCATGAATGCCACTAACAAGCCGATGTGAATCGCCATCAAAAACTATCAATAATAAACTACAGATGCCAGACTAATCCTTATCATTCATCACTTTTGACCAGCTGCAGCCGTCCGCATAGCCCGATTTACCCCTAATCAACAGTGATCAGTCATTCCTTTTACAGTGATCATTTCACTTAAGTAGCCAAGGGACAGTCCATCATCAAATGATGTATTATTGCAATACAGTGGAACAATTGCTGTGAGACAGATACTATACATCATTCTGTCCTAAATTATTTGCAGTGTTAGATTGCATTGTATGCGACGAAACATTGTATGCATCAATGATATATATATATATATATATATATATATATATATATATATATATATATATATATATATATATATATATATATATATATATATATATATTATTTGCAGTGCTAGATTGCATTGTATGCAACAAACATTGTATGCATCAATGATATATATATATATATATATATATATATATATATATATATATATATATATATATATATATATATATATATATACATATATATATATATTATTTGCAGTGCTAGATGCATTGTATGCAACAAACATTGTATGCATCAATGATATATATATATATATATGTGTGTATGTATATATATGTATATATATATGTATATATATATATTAATATATATGTATATATACATATACATAAATATATATATAAGTATATATATATATAAATATATGTATGTATGTATATGTATGTATATATATATGTCTATTTATATATATATAATATCTATATATATATATATATCTCTCTTTATCTATCTCTCTCCTATCTCTATCTATATATCTATATATCTCTCTATCTCTCTATATATATATATATATATATATATATATATATATATATATCTATATCTCTCTATATATATATATATATATATGTATATCGTTTTCAAAGCTGATGGCTGATCTGAGGACCCTAACTGTGTAATTATCGGGAATCCGATAAACTGAAATTGAACTACGTCATACGTCCACGCCTTTTATTTCGCGTATGAATGATCAAATCTGCTAGTATATATTTTTCCGTATTTATGTAACATTAACGTGTTTCTGCATTATATTCTTCACCCACGACGCCTAGTTGTGGGAGCTAGTATTGCTTGCACTTAGGTTTTAATATATTGTAAAACACCATTGACGTGATTTCTTGAACAGACAATAAATAGCTAAATTTCAGAAAAAGCAACTGATGCAGTTTATAATTTTTGCGGCATACTACAAGTGGGTCTCCCTCATTTATTACGTGTTTCTAAATATCGGTTGGGCTATTAACTCGATATATCTTTGAATATGATTTATGCTTTGCACTGAAATTTATTTATTGCTTCAGTCGGAGTGAACCATCGTATCATGGTTGTACAAACTTCTGCTTGAAGCCATAATGCGATCAACGCGACCTCCTGGCGTAAGTTTAAACGTTTAGCCAAGTTGTTTCTTTTGACTTTTGAAGTAACCGTCAATAGAAGGCAATCGTTATATAAGGCAGAACATAATTGATAAAAACAATGTTTGGTCGCATGCAATGAAAAGAACCTGAGATGGACTCGAAAACAAGGAAATTACTGCAGCCAGCTTCCCTGACGACTAAGCCGCGTTAATCCAATTCGCATGTGACATGCATTTGCTCTAACCATTTGAGCAGGTCAGCGGTATATAATGTACATCAGCTGTGGGATCACTCCTCAGGCTCACATGGTGTGTTAGAGTTATACGTTATGATGAGAAAAAGAGATGTTGGTTAGGAACTCAATATTGGTTCTCTGAGCACCCCAAACGTGCCTCATCTATTGAGTATTACTGACTTGGAATTTGGCTGAGCACGTAAAACACACAGCAAGATAGTATTCAGTTGGTGGTGCGTAGCAGCGATAAGTACAAACACACTACGGTGACTCCATGGCGACGCCAATGATGCTGTTAATAGAGGCACAGCGATACTATGTAATCTATCAAGGGAGTTATACGTCCTAACTATCTGAATGCTTTAGAAGATCAACTGCGTGGCAATTATACATATATTACAATAGCAAAGCAAACATTTGAGAGAAACAAACATATCTATTGAAAACAAACCAAATAGCAGTTTACTGTTTGGATGGTCAAAGCAGAGAACCATCGGCTGCTGGTTGCCAATGTTTACATAGCTTATGATAGAAGACAAGTAGGTGCAAACTAACCTGAGGTTTACATGTTGCACTAATAGTTACCCAAGGAAAAAATACCACTCCTTGAAATTATTAAACAGTCCGGTCAGCCTTGTATCTGCAGTTTGCATGATACTTGGCGAATAATGACAGAACATTAATTAATTCATAGCTCAATCTGTTCAATTACACAAAAGACTGACAAATACCATTTTTGTGGATATCATATGAAATGTCACCCAAAAAATCGAAACACATGTTATCCATATAGACATTTACAAAGCGTTGAATGATGTTGTTCCTCACCTACCGCAAGCAAACTCATTGTGCATGGAGTAACTGATATACAGATCAATTGATAAAGAGTCGTACTAGATTTATTAGTATACCTATAGACAATATCGATAAGCGATCATTTAAGTGGGTCTGTTCTGGAGTCCGTTCGCGCCCTTATCAACGTAAATGATATCGATTATTGCTGTTTACACGGATATGCAATTATGATGTTTAAACCAAAAGATTGGAAAGGGAAACGACAAGCAAAGGCCATTTAACTTGCAAAAGTCTTCAAAAGCAAACGGGATGCACTTCTCTGGAGGTCGACGCAAAGCAAAAAATAGACTAGTTGACATAACCGATCGGGTAAACAAAGCTGAGCACGAGCTGCAGAGACATATTCGTGATGATTTAATAAATGAGTTTTAATGAAATGTAAGTCACTTGTATGCCCATCTAAATTATGCAATTTATGCTTTACAACTACATTTCCATCGTTGTTAGATCGGGCCAGAGGGCAGACTTCAAAGCTTGTGAGCAGTCTAAGTTAAGAACCAATGTTATTATTGTTCTGACCGACTGTTGAGAGATCCGAGCGTAATCATTAATAAATAATGGCGAACATTTACACATAAATGTAAGACGGATGCACACGTATTTTATTGCTGTTACTATCCGAGCATCCAGCTCAGCTTCTAGCCACATGGCTGAGAACAGGAAGAGGAAGTGTGCTCATTATGATATCTACGTTATGAGGTGCATAGATACATATTCATCAACACCGACATCTCTTTAATTCAGGAGCATCCATCAATACAAGGCTGAAAATAGCAATAAACAGATTCTGGCCTCACCTTGATTAGCTCTGTGTTTGCAATGCAATGGTTTTAGGCATTATTGTCAGACTGGATATATTGTGCGATATTTTTGTTATAGATATTGAACTCAGACAGGTACATAACGGGGACTTTACTGTACAACACAAAACAAAATTATGTTACTAATAGTGATATAAGTATGCTGATGTTTTGGCACGACTTATACATGACCTGTTCATCGATACAAATCGGAATAGAACATTTAGTCTGCGGGAAAACACAGAACTTATCCATAATAACTATTGCATATGACAGACAGCGATATTCCGTATTTTCTAACGCCTAGTACGTCAAGCTGAAAAACAAGCTGTGTATCAGCTAAACAACTACATTAGAAGAATAACTAGGCAAATGGATGGATCAACTAGTAGTTATTAATCTGTGTTCTGCATAATTGAAGCGTGGTCCAATATACGTATGACGCAGGCACCAGCATTCTGTCTGTCATTAGCTTATAAGCTCAGAAGTAGTTCATGGGTGTGCTTATTCATATGAATCATTAGTTGGAACAGACTGTCATCCAACTGATAGATATTCCGACGGCTAGCAGCATTGGCAGTGCGCTTACGTCTTTGTTTACAAGCTCGATCCAAGGTAGCTTGGGCTTCTCCATCATAAACAATATCCAACGCACTGCTTTTTTCATTTCGTATTGGCCACGCCATGTACACACATTATTTAACAAAATATTTTGTACGTTGAGACTACTTGTAATACACGTTAACGACAGTGGTCGCAAGCGCGCAATTAGCAAAGTCAGTGCTTGCTTGATCCAATAACCTCCCCGCTTACCACTATATATTGTCTGCAGCATTATGCAACTGGGATAAGGGATATGCTCCGGGTACAAGCTTAAGTGTCCAATAAATAAAGGACTGCGCATTATAGGAGATGCTTGGTTGGTCGTTGCCTTCTATATGGTCTCATAAAATATCTCACCATTCGCAAATTAACGCGCTTAGCAATAACTCCAAGGTTTAAACCCCCTACTTCTTTAACGCTATTGTCAGCTTAAGCTTTTTGCGAACACAAAATGAGTTTTTGTCCATAAGTATGCACCTTTTAGGCAAGAATAGAACTTATTTTGATTTCCTTGATTATACACTCGATATCGATGACCTGATTTATGATGGGCTTGTTATCTATGCTATAAACATTATGCAACGATTTTTTTTAACATTGCGTTGCAGAACTATACATAAATCAAGCAAAATAAAAAGCTATGCTTAAGAGGAAGAATGTGTATCATGTTCTGTCATTACTCCCCTGTCGTTGAAGATTGAATCTAATTGAATGCGAATCACCGGCAAAAATCCCATAAAAGTAGCATCCTCGGAGCTCCAAAACCAACCGCACTCCAACCTGTAACAGCCAATATTAGCTCGCGGTTGATAATAAACTGATTAACAAAGCAGATTTACACATGCGACCAATATTACTGACCTGGTCATGCATAGTGTTTCCGTTACAAGCCAACATTCCCATAACCATTAAAGTGCGGTTGAAAACACTTGCTGACCAACATTAACTATGACAAAACAATGCCAAACAGGAGTATGCAGGTCTAACTCTAACTGCACATATATATGATTCTTTTTTTCAGATCAACATACTTTTAGCACTAGGAGAAACACTTGAATGGATTTCTGCGATTCATTGATATAGTAGACGGATAATCGTCTTGTTTAAATGCACAGCGACGGGCTACCATTTAGCTCACGCGTTAACTTCTATTATGAATATGCAGATATACCACATGGTTTGGTAACTAAATGTTTACATTGATTGGACAAGGCTAATATATAGACGAGAGTTTACGATAAGACACCACTGAGAAAGATTGTATGTGTAAAGCCGCACAGCTGCTCTAGCTCCTGGATGGGAGTGGACACTTTTCTTATAACATCCCTAGATTGTTTTTGCAATGCAATCGATGCAGTATGAAGTAGGGTACGAAATCTGTCTGCGCCGGCCATTTACCTCACAATGTGAAGAACTTTCCGCGACATAACCCGGGCTAGCCCGACTTCTATAATGTCTGTATGACAAATTTTCCTTCCTGGCAAATTAAAACTAGTGTCAACATATAGTGTACTATTCATCAACCCGTGTCACCTTGACCATATTTTAGGCCTGTAGATGTTTACTCATTTCCGGTTGCAAGCTTATAGTTATTAGACACACACATAAAATCTCTTCCAAACGAATCGCAATGCCGAAGGTAATATGAATGTATGTATAAATATTTTTCTATGTATGTTTGTATGTTTGTTTGTATGTATGTATGTTTGCATTTTTGTATGTATGTATGTGTATTTTTGTCAGTATGCATGTATGTATGTATGTTTTTATGCGTGAATTAATATATGCATATGTGTATATGTAAGTTTATGTATAAGCACGGGAAGAGGTTAATTCGAGAGAAGAATCTCTGTTATACAGCACATGACTATTGGTGTATAAATCAGAGTATTATTTATCTGGTCACGACTTCCTGAATTGTAGTGTATATATTGGTTATTAGAGTAGGGTGGCAGATACATAGCTAGCAGCTCATGCAGGGATATTGAAAATATGTAGAAAAGTTATGATGGTGCTTCAGGATTATGATTAAAGCACTATTATACAAAAATGCTAAACTAAGACACTACTACATGCCCGCAAATTCTACTACTACAAATGTTGCCAGCTCAGAGAAGAATATTATATAAAGTAAATTCTTAGTGGGATTTAAGGCTTACTGTTAGTGTGGACTACTTCCGTAGCAGCAATTTGAACCGGGAATTATGATTACAATCCGATGAATCAAAGATGCGACGCCAAAGTTGAAGAGCCATCAAAAAATGGGAATGCTAAGTGCGATGGGGGTCATATTTCTGCCCTCCCGATATTTCAGATGCAATTATCTATTTGCTACATCTTTGGCGTCATGAAGTCGCCCGCGGTTATTGCAGATTACCCGACGAAACGTACTTTTGCCTAACTAAAAGGACATGTTTTGAGTATAATGGTTCTCGTCGCAGTCATTGCGCACTTACAATGATATCTTCCATACATCTTTTAGGTGAAACTGATATGTTCACGAATATGGTCTTGCTGGTCAGTGATCAGTCAGAATCATTACGATGAGCAAAGATTTGGGTAATTTGTAAAAATACCTTTTATAAGAATGAAAATACTGAGATTATCAGCGACATGATTACTTCGTTTGTTTGTCAAACCTAATGTCCTCGATTTCGTAAACAAATGCAAACAACTCCCTAGAAATTGATATACATTAAATAGCTTTTTGTAGGAGGTTAATAATTCAAAACAGCATTGGAAATACCAGGTTCTAATCAACTTGGGTCCTCGTTCCTTGAAAATGCCTGATGAAAATTCGAGTCCCGTAAGACGCCGACTAGTAAATGATAATGTAATGACAATCAACAAAGGCTTTGCTACACCAAATGTTACTTAGAACCCGAGACAAACGCCTTGTCTCTAGAGAGCCTTACAAATATATACGACACCTATCTCGCTTAAATCACTTATCAGAGTGCAGCATATAAGGCCATATATAGTAGGGCGTCTTCTCTCAGAAGATAGATTAAGGTGCAAAAGCTTTGCCAAAGCAGCCTTGGAAATCACTACATAGCGAAACAAAATGACTGCGTCAAGGAACTTTCATATTTTTGGATTATTTACACGTGCGTGAATAACGTCAATGAAGATAATTGTTGATCAATGTGACTGATCCTTAGGAACAAAATGACTTCAATATAACGGGTTATCAAAAAATGTAAACATTGTGGCAATTAAGTGTAAAATAAATTAACAAATAGATGCGTGGCATATCTTAAATTGCAAAAGGGCATGCGTGGTCATAAAGTGTGATGTCTTCAATAGCATGGTGATTATATGAATCATACCTAGTGAATTAACAACAGTAGCCACCTCATTGAGTATACTGCGTAACACCACGTCAATTACCAAACCAGAAGAAAGGTAGACATACCGAAGGGTTGTTTAATTTTAGCAGATAATGGAAAAAATAAACGAGACTTACCTGTAGCATGAGAGATCAAGGAAGAGAGCACGGCAGAGGAGTCAGGAGATCATACTTTAAATAGTGACCATGTGGAAACTTTAGTAAACAAGAACAAGAATGGAGGGAGAGGTTGGGCACTTGATCTCTCATGCTAGATGAGATAGGTAGAATATTTATCAAACTTAACCTTACAGATAAGTCTCGTTTACTTTTCCATTCTACCCATCTCATCTGCATATCGAGATCACGTGAGAATTTTAAGCCACGTGGGCACTACAAATGAACAACGAGGGGTATTGAAAGACAGAAATATTATATTCAGATCCATCATGGCTTATCTATGCATACGACAACATCGCTAATTGAGTTTCGAAGTTTACTGATCAAGTCATTTAAGTACACTGAGAATCCAGTGTGTAAAGGAACGCATAACGAAAACGTTACCGTTTCGTGGAGAGAATATTTGTACTATAATTAATTGCACTTTCTATGTGTTTGTTGTAAATGTTTACTTACGTACATTGAGACTGCCATCCTGCAGTTTTGAGAATCGTACTTAGAGGTGTGGCAGAGGCCAATGCCGCACTTGATGAAGCAGCGTGTGTGCTATGTGGCTTGAAGATGGTTGTGTCCACAGCAGAGGCGGCAAGTGTTGACTTAATCCAGCGTGAGACCGTCGCCAGACTGATAGGTGAGTATGGCTGCTAAAAAGATATAAGCAGCTGAGATGAGTTGGGATGACGTATGGGTGCATTTCTTTTCATGTATTCGGACATACAGTAGACTACCCAGAGGCGTCTGTCTTCGGGATAAGCGGTCACCTCTTTGGTTTGCTGGGGTATTCCAGACTTGGATTGTTCGAGGAGTTTATTGATGATAAAGGTATATGATGATTCCGTGCTCGTCATGGATTTGATGTCTAACAACTGAACTGTTTGACCTCTGCATCCTGACACCAGCAAGCAGAGCATGACCAGTTTAAAGTGCCTATCGCACGGTTATAGGTACTTCGCAGAAATCAATTCATAATGTGATCAATAAACTCAAACCGGTCCAATAACCGTTGCATCTGATCAGTTAAGGCCAACATTTGATAAAATGTCATTTCAAATAAACGCGCCCGTCAAAAAGCTGCGGCAGCCATTATCTAGGTCAACCATGCGTGTGACGTCAGGTAAGGGAGGCCGTTCTCAGAGACGCACGGAGATCCCCGTTGTTCACATTGTAGGAGTTTGTCTCTCGTTTTGGGGATTTTGGATCGTTTTTAGCCATCTTGTGACCGCCTGAACGCGATGGTTAATGGTTGTTGTGTTGGGGGCTGCTCGCGTACCAGTCGGGACGGCGTGAGCTTGTTCAGGTTTCCTCGTAAGGACGATTTAAAAAAACAATGGATTGGCCAGGTACTACGATCGCGAGACAAATGGGCAAGTACTCGTTTGTGTGCTCGGTTCATTTCACCGAGTAATGTTTTGAGGAGGCATCAAAACTCAGAGAAAGGCTTGGTTGGATACCACGATGTAAGCGGGTTTTGAAGGAAGCTGCTGTGTATACTCTTTTTGCGAAGGCCTCTGCTGTCAAGCATGCAAGAAAGGATGGTGAGGCAAGTGAACCCCTCCCACCCCAGCCCAAGGAAAGCAGACATGCCTTTATCAAGAGAGAGCTGAGGGTGAGACTCGATGATTTCTTGTTGCATTTGTATTGAAAAAATAGTCCATTATCTTGTTTAGAGGGTACAATACATTTCAACCATGCAACAAATTCAAGGATCTGTATAAATATAGTAATTCTAAAGATTGATTTAGCTGATGCATTCCATGAAGGCAAGGAGTGGTTGTGGCCACGGAACAACTATCATGCATGTAATGTTGAATAGACATTGTGTGTTTGTTTGTTTTGGGCATAAATTCTATCCCAATAGCACTGATATTTTTAGTTTCTTCTTTGGTATACAGATTTTGGAAGCAGCTATTGCTGAAAATGTAACTGGATGTTCAAGGGGCGCCTGTCAGATAGCTGAACCTGAATCAATTCCCGGCACTGAAGACGATTCTGCGCATCCTTCTGAATCCATGGATGACTGCACCCAATTGATGGAAGCACCAGTACAGACATGGTCCAAGTCATCGCAGACGCTTACTTGACCCTTGAAGCCTAGCAACACAAGGACTCGTAGAGTGCAGACAGTGCAGCAGTGTCACTCAATAGGTATTTGATGTATAGTTGTGTCATTGATAGACTATTTTTCCAGAATACAATTATTGATGCCACAGAAAGTTAATCCAGTTACACTGAAACAGTAAATACTGTTGTAAATTAGCTCGTTGTCATATGTTAAGTTATGCATAGATATGTTTGATACTGAATTGTCAAATATGTATAAGCATATGTACATATGTGTTTATTTATATTACCAATGTGTTCAGGTGTCCAATGCAATATCCTTGAAGGCCCGCCATTGATGATGCTAGGAGAAATGGAGAACGAGCCAATGGAGCATGACCCTGATGAGAGTTTCAGAGTATGTCGAGTGCCTGATGGCTGAGTTCTTGCTAGTTTGCTATGAGCCAACCCTGCCCAAGACACAAGCACCACCTCCAATGTGTGCAGATGCGGTGAGATCAGATCCATGACAAGCCATTAAGGCACACCGGAGTAGGTTCCGCATGAATCGAGACAAGTTTTCGGTAAGTGGAGGGTAGAGGAATCCTTGATAGTCTGGTGCTGGGAAGTTATCTCGTATTGTTGTAACAGCGCAGGCTGGAAACGGAACTCGTATCTTTTGTCCAAGATGTCCCCAGCACCAGCGATCACACTGCCTGTATGCAGTATACCTGTAACGCCTGTAAAATAACCATGTGACATTGTTGATTTAGCCATGCTCAATATTTTTTGTCATACCAGTATCAATAAGTATAATTAAATCGTAAATAATGACTGCTAGCCTTCGTACAGATGTATGTGTAAATAATAGAAAACATTGTCACCTTTGTACATCATTATCTGACATGTGCCTGTGCTGTTGTCCCACTTGCAAGGCCCAAGGGTTCAAACAGATTGGGCTGAAACCAGGATGCTGGGTTATGCCACCCATGGGAATGTGGCTGTTCTCTATTGAGGTCATGACTCAAGGAATTTCCACACAGCACACAGATTCTTTCACCTCTGCCATTGGTTGACAGCAGCCACACAAACACCTGTAACATGATGTAATGATCGGAATATTAATGTATGTAATAAAGGATGACATATTGTATGGCAAATATGTTTTAGCCTCTGCATTCATAGAATATCTGATGTAACACTGACCACGATGATAATATAATACCATAATCTTCACTTCCGATAGTCCAGTTATACATTCATTTATGGGCTAACAGACAATCTTATGAGAAAACAGCTGTGGTACTTGCTCTCCTATATATATTCTACCTCAGAATCAATCTACATCAACTTTTAAAAACATTGTAATCAGCCTTTGATAAGGCCTACTTTAAATAAAAGAGGATCTCTATTTATTAACAGCAGTCCGAAATTAGTTTGTTTGCAATTCGTGTGGAGGAGCATTTACATTTACATGGTACAACTTTGTAAACATGAACCCTTGCAACCACTTGATGTGATAAAAACTTTGTGGTATCTCATATCTGCTTTCTGATATGGAAGAATTATTTGCTGCTAAGCTCTGTTGTATACTTTTAGGAAAAGAGGTTACATATTTTGTTGGTGAAATTTATGGATTAACTTCGTTACACGCCAACACATATACGATGAACTGGTGCACAAGTACGATCAGACATAGCTTACCAAACATTGTTCTGTAGCCGCCGTATGTCCTGGGCAGGATGACCCGCGTGAGACCCAGACGCAGCAGTTACATCGCCAATGTCTGTTTTCTCCTCTTCAGAGACGTCGGATTCGCTCATTTCTTGTTCGAATCTGTAAGGCAAAACTTGCTCTGCCGAAGCAACGATAGTTTGCGAATGACCTGTGCCATACCATGTCTCTTCGTCGCTCTCCTGAAGTGATGAAATAACGAAATTTCCAGCAGCCATTTCTCGCTAATCGTAGTGCAGATTGCGCCTCGCAACAAAACAATCCCAGATCTGACGTCACGCGGAGGCGATGAATTATTCATGAGCTTGTCGGCTCGATTTATCTTTAAAGTCGAATTTCGATCAGAAAGCGCGCACTTAGACAATTGACACATAGACAGAATAGGTACTTTTGGGTTATATTTCCGTTATCTGGCGAAAACAATGACATGATTTTTCGTGCGATAGGCACTTTAAACGACAACAGTTTGAAAGAGATATCCTCGGTGGGTGGTAGGACCTTTAAGTAGTCCAATACCAATGTAACGTTCCATGTCGAGGAATATCGCGGAGGGTTAGGACGCGTCTGACAACGCCTTTAACAAAGCGAACTTTCAGAGGAGCGAGGCTATGGTGTGGTTTGAGTTTGACATCTCTACTACAGATGATAAGGCTGATCTTGCCGTATTCGCGCCGTTATATCCCAGGTCGGCGTTGTATAAAAGAGTGAGGAAATCCAAAATAGCAGAGACTGTTGCGTGGTCAGGTTCTATATTGTGACCCACAGCAAATGTGTTCCATTTATTGAGGTATACTCTATTTGGCTTTCTTGTGCCTGGTCTCTATGACGTAATTAATATATCTTGTGTTAGTTTGTTAATGCCTTCTGTCTGCAGTCTCTCCCTAACAAGATGTAAGCTACCAAGGGTAACTTGGGATACAATGGGTGAATGCGGCTCGGGTCGGCTGGTAATGTCAGAAGGGTATTGCTGCGTTTAAAAATTAGTGATGCTCCTTTTGTCATCCGTCTGAGAATCGGGGTACCAGGTCTGCGTGGGTTATTGAGGAGCAATGAGGATAGCTTTTGCCCCATCGTCCTGCAGCTTCCTCAGTACGCGAGGAATGACGCTGAAAGGCGGAAACAGATATAGGAATCTATTGTTCCAGTTTCATATAAAAAGCATCAATAGATGTAGCCTCAGGGTCTGGTCTCCGTGGTACGTATGGTTTGAACTGGAAATTTAAAACGGGGAGCGAACATATCAATGTCGGGCTGCCCTCACAGTTCTACGCAGCTCATAAAAGCGCAAGGGCTTAACTTCCACTCCGTCATATCGTCAAAGAGCCTGCTTTCTTTGTCAGCTTCCACATTGTCTATCCCAGTGATATGCGCAGCACTTATCCACAAGTGATTTGATATAGACCAAGTCCAAAAGTCATGTGCTATGCTGTTGCCTTCACTGCCTCCCATCCCTCGAATATACGAGAGATGTCATGCTGTCCAACAGTATAAGCAGGTGGATTTTATTGGTAGTCTTACATAGCTCTTGCAGACAGAGTTAGGCTGCTTTAAGGTAAAGTAGGTTGATGTGATCTTGTTGTTCAGCAGTAGACCATCTTCCCCCAGAGGAGGGTCCATTAATTAACACCCCAACCGTGAGAGGAAGCATCAGTTTGCAAGATGAGATAAGTATTGCCATATGAAATACGTTTGTGGCAACAACCTGCATTGTCGACCCACTATCTGCCTTCGTGCAGCGCATGCGCAGAGAGGTTCAAACTACCCGCAAAGTTACCCCGACATGAGACTCCTTGTTGCCTGTATATTAGCTATACAATCGGAAACACACGATGCTTGTACATAGGAGTCATCAATGTAGCCACTGGAGACACTTGCTTCATAAGCTTGGTAAATATCCTAGGCCCCGAGCCTAGTCCATTTGGCAAACAAGTGTATTTGTAGAACTGACCATTAACACTTTCTTCCGTTTAAGTGCCTATCGCACGAAAAATCTTGTCATTTTTTTCGCCAGATTGCGGAAATATAACCCAGATGTACCTATTCTGTCTATGTATCAGTCGTCAAAGTGCGCGCTTTCGGATCGAAATTCGACTTTAAAGATGAGTCCGGCGTATCGAGACGACGATCTCATGAATAATTAATCATCTACGCGTGACGTCAGCTCCGGCATTGTTTTCGTTGCGAGGCGCTATCTGCGCTACGATTACCGCAAAAGAGCTGCTGGTGATTTCGCTATTTCATCACTTCAGGAGAGCGACGAAGGGACAAGGGATGGCGCAGATCGTTAGCAGACCATCGTTGCTTCGGCAGAGCAAATTTCTAACCAGAAATGTGCGATTCAGAAGTCTCCGATGAAGAGAATTAACACACCAGCTATATCACTGCTGCGCCTGGGACAACGGGGAACTCCCTGCGTCTCTGAGAACGGGCTTACTTTACTGACGTCACACGCCTGGGTCTGACCTAGATAATGGCTACCGCAGCGTTTTGTCGGGCGCGCTAATTTGAACTGACATTTTAGCAAATTTTGGTCTTAACTGATCAGATGCGACGGTTATTGAACCGGTTTGAGTTTATTGATCACATTATGAATTGATTTCAGCGAAGTACCTATAACCGTGCGATAGGCACTTTAAATCAAGGGAACCCATATAACGGTCACGATTCATTAGATTTAGACAGTATCCATCTTAAAGTGGCGGTAAACAACAAATGTATTCAATTCTTTCAAGTTTAAAATTAGCCTGGAAGTACCCTGTTTCTTGGGTCTCAGAAAAACTGAAGAAATAAATTCGTCGGGCTCGTGCATCGACTTAACAATGACACCTTCACCAAATAAATGATCAATTTCTGCGTTCAGAAACACTGCTTCTCTCTGAGTGTAACGTGAACGCCGTGGTCCATACCTTTGCACTGGTTAAGAGACAAATTCAATAGATAGACCTCGTACAATGTTCAACATGCTCGGGTCTCTGGTGACAGCCTTCCAGCTATGAAAGTGGTTTTTAATGTTGCCGGCCCGAGTAATATTCAAAGGAATCTCCTCACTCATCTCAGCTTTTGCAAGCACAGTGTCTACACCTTTTCGTGGGTTGGCGCTTCCCTCGATAAGGGCGACTGGATAGCTGGGTATGGCTGCTGCCGCTGTCGTAAGGTCGAAATCGCCACTAACTCCGCTGGCTTGACCCTAAAAAAGGGAAGTGTTTGTGTGACGAAGTGAAGGTGCGATCACGTGCCCCGCCTCGCGAATGTCTGTTGGTTGTATCCAGTCAGCTTGCGGGTAATTTAGGTGGTTTCACTAAGCCTTTTGACAGTATTTCCCAGCTCACCTCCGAAAAGCAGGATAGTGACAGGCTCTGACTCACTGCACGAAGTTTGGAAGTCCTCTTTCAACTTAGGTCGGAACGTAGCTCTACGTCTTAGTTACAGTGCATGTGAACTATCACAGAGCAGATTTATGGCTTCTGATAGTCCCGACATGGTTTGCTGAGGAGTGGGGCAATTACCACCCTCTCTCTCTCTGCTAACGAAGTCTTTCAGGACGGTCACTGTAGCAGTGATGCCAGCGAGCAAAAGTATCTGAACTCGCTGAATCATAGCGTCCTCGTTGCGGGACTCTGTTATTAATCTAAGGGTTCACGCGCACCGGTTCCAATTCCTCGCAGTTAATTGACTTTGGAAATTTATCCAGCGCCAGCATCTTTCGACAGCCTGTGTGTAAGCAGTTTGTCCACAGCGGTGGCCAACTGGTCGTCTATTCGAGGCCCAGTAACACCCTGTTGTCTAACACAGCTGTCCAGTGGGTGAGGCACTGGTGCCTTCTTGGTCACTATCGCTTATTTCACCTCCCTCCTGCTGTGCGCACACATGGGACGCATCTTCTTCCACGGGCTTGTTAGAGACAAACGGACCTATGCTCATGTCATCTTGATAGCAGTCATACGCTGCCTTGAGCTCAGTGACCACGGGGTTAAGGGCGTTAACTGACTCATTTAGCGCAGCCAGCGAGCCCCTGATGAAAGCCATATCATCTTGCGAAGCAACAGGCTTGACGTCTTTACCGAACGCTTTGGTCCAAAGCTTTTTTGACTGTGTATTCTTAATAGAGGCAGAGTTGTGATGGCTCAATCGTGATGTCAGTAATGTCCGCATACACTACAGATTCTGCCTTTGAGCTTTTATCCGTGGACTTGCCAGACACTGGCTTGGCACTATGTTCGGGTTTAGAGTTAACTAACTCTTGGTCATCTGAGGCGGTCATGGCCGCCATTATGCTGCCAACAAGGTCAGCACCCGATTCCTGCGAGAAGTTTTTTGATCCACGCGGCATTGTTCAAATCACACCAAAGTTCAGCTAAAAAAAACAATACTAATGGTCACAGAACAGGATAATCCAGAGACGTGCGAGACCTTGAGACAAAAACACGCTAATGATCTCCTGGCTCTGCCGCGCTCTCTCAAGTGATCTCTATACGCAGATGAGATGGGTAGAATTTGTTTCGTGCTATGAGAATACAGAAAAATATACTGCTTTTGCTTTTATGTTAAAGCCAAAAAGGTGTGCCATTGCAGCGCCGTATCAGTAAAATATCAGGTAGTTTGCAAAGCCGCTATGAAATACAATGCCAAGAGTAATTAAGGTCTATACCATGGTGATTTTCTCGGGCATAATGCTCTGTATTGAACAAATTGAACAATTTGAATGTGTTGCAGAGAAGTGTCAGATTGAGCTATTAATCATCTTAAATCGAAAGTCTGTATCGTGTTGAACAATAACAAAAGGTGAGCTGTGGTACAACAACAACCGTAAAGGTACGGTGGTAAAATAACACTCTTTACTCTAAGGCTAATCAATGATTCAGAGGGAATGTCACGTTTAGTTATATTTGCAGATTTTTATCTTGTTGAGTTGCCTTAGTGCATCTATCTTTCAAAGGTGCAATACTTGTGAAATGAATAGTTGATAAATAATTGTCAGATGCCCCTTATTGTAGTTTGTGCATCCGTCCTACCGGTCACTTAACTGTGTTATTAAAACAATACAACTATATATAAACATATAACAATATCACAACTTCTTTGCCTTCGCATGATGCTGCTGCTTCACTTTATCAGGTTTGCAATGTTCATATTCTAAAGCTTGAGAAGTAGATATATAATTATATATATATATATATATATATATATATATATATATATATATATATATATATATATATATATATATATATATATATATAAATATATATATGTATATATATATATATTTATATATATAGATGTATATATATATACATATATATATAAAATATATATATATATATATATACATCAATATATATATATACATATATATATATATATATATATATATATATATATATATATATATATAATAATAATAATAAAAATATATCTACTTCTCAAGCTTTTGAATATGAATATTGCAAACATGATAAAAGCTCGGTTTATCTTTATGAAGCATTATTTGCTTAGATAGCGCTTTTGTCCATTCCAATAGCATATTGTCTTATTGTATTTAATGATATAATGCTGCTCTACCGCATTGTACATGCGATGATATCAGGGACATTATAATAAATTTATGACTAAGCAATCTCGGTTGTATGAGAGATTCTGATGTAAAAATTCAAAATGGTTGGACGTTTTTCTACTAATCAATAAGAAGTCCAACGAGAACCACATAAGACCTATGTATGATTAAATGACAAGATTGTAAAGCGGAGACGTGTATCGTGCACCTGCGTTTTAAAGTATGAACTGAATATGCCCAAAGTGCATCTTCTTTAAAACACGTAAGTGATCACGTGTTGTATTTTCTATATTGTTTCACCATGAACAAAACCGCTTAAACTATCTCTTGTTGATGAATTGTCGAATTATGATGAACCAATAGATGCACAGCATTGCCGATAGTACACATAATGGAATGTAATGTTTAATACTAGGAATGATCTACGTTAACGAGCTATTCTATTTGTTATTGAGCCAATTTTACGGTCATGTGATGAAACCAATGAGTGACAATCACAGTAAATATCGGAATGATTGCCTTAGGTTTTTGACCTGATGAACACAATGTTAATGAATCCCAGCTCGTAAAGGTGCACGTTTGCTTTCTGGAGGTCTGCTGTTCAAGGCCTGAATTGGGCTCATAAATGCTGTAAACTGTATTGTTGCAGTAAAGACTTTTGCATTTGAAGTGACGGAATGTCTGCCTTTCGACACATAATAAACGCGCGAGTTTACTAGGGTCCCACTAGATTAGATGCTATGCCAATTGAGCGCAAATCAAACGGCGTGTGAACTCGTCAACGCCTATGTCATATGAACTGCATGAGCCGTATCTTACATCTGTTTTACACAAAAAGAATGTATTGTACATTCAATGGTGCCGATCTCAATACAACTCAGTCTTGGCATGATCGCTTAATCACAAACGTTCTCATGTCAGGATCAGTTTTAAACATGTTATTATGGCATCATAAATATTTTCATCGAACAAGACAAAACGCCTCAAACACAGCTTTTGCAGCGAACACGCATGTAGTTTTCATTACTTTTCGTCTTTGCTGGTTGTACCTAATAAGGCAGGTGCCGCAAACTGAAAAATGCTTTATGATGCCATATACATAGCTAAACCTGTGCCGAAAATGCAATATCGAAGGCAGAACACAGATTAACAAAGATACCTACCAGCACGCATGCTTCAATATTATGCAACTGGTAGGACACAGTACAATGCTCGAGCAAACGTCGGCCGAGGCTCCTGTTGAAGCTAATTGAAGGATGCAGGGGGTGGGGCGGCCCGCAACTCGCGCCGGCCTCGCATCTTACAGGTCAGTTCCATTGTTACTTTGTGTAAACGTTGTTCACTCCTGCTGAGATTCAATAAGTGTTTGACGCACTCCATCACGTGTTTGTTCTTGGTCCCTCGATCACTCACAGCATCGCACAGTTCAATCTCTAACTCTAATTTCTCTTCCATCAAGTAAGCATCATCATATCGCAGTAATCTTACACTCCCTTTCACCCTAGTTATCCGTTTTTGTATGGTGTATTAGTATTTATGCTGATACATATATAGCGCGTAAAAGTAATCTGTTCGAAAATACAGGCAGTTAGGAAACTCCTTGTTAGAGATTTGGCAGTAAGGTGCATACAGCCCTGAGTATGGCTGGTAAGCGCATGTAAAATACCTTTAGCTGGCTCAAAAGAGATGCAAGAATGATCATTGTATGGCCCATAGGGCTCGCATGAAGCGCTACTATTTATCGCTCCCAGTTTCTTTGTCGAAATAGGGGTGGATAATCGCTTCGGGACCAGAATAGATTCCAAACTATACAGAATCGTTCTACACACCGTGCCGCCTCGTCTTGAATAATTTAGCCGAGGAAGTTTTTGGTTGCAATTCACATGTATAGGTGCACAAAAATCTACATAAGAGGTTCATCACCATGGGCGTATACAGCAATCTGAATAAGATATGCAACATACATGTTTTTCAAAGATTACATTGAAACACCGACATATGCACAGCGTGCACGACAGGTGCCGGTGTTTTCCAGCAGAAACGGGAGAAAATTCCCAACATCCTAGATCACGGGTGGCCCGGCAAACATTCAAAGAGATCCTGGCCAACACCGTACTTATAATGAAATAGTAGCCAGATTATGGGCGGTGAACGAAATCAAATCAGATAATGAAATCAAAGGAGAGGGTGAAAACCCCAGCGAACCGTGGATCGAAATGCTGGATAACGCCAAAAACGAGTTGGAGTTTTTGCTACACCTCTTAAATCAAGTTTTTCTGTATTGCTATTGTCAATGTGAACGTGTTAAGACGTTGTAACACGCATATTTCTAGTTCCCTTATACACGAATCACGAATCAAGTTGCTTATAATCGTAAAACCATGTAACAGCAACCACTCCAATAGTAAATATTCATAGTTAATGTGGCCTATCTTTTGTTGATGGAGGTATAATTCTAAGGCGCGTTAACCTCGCTTCAACACAATATCCATTATCGAAGTTATGGGGCTTTTTGCCGAGACATTTTGAGCTTTCTGATCTGACCATTGCATTCTTGATTTCACCGGGTATTAAGACGCCGCAAAAATTGTGTATTGCTTTTTCTCATTGAAACCCGGTTCATTTCTACTGCAATCCAATGCACGACAGCAGAGAGGCTAATAAAGAAGATTGATGCACATGCATTTAATATTGTCGATTTCCGTTAACTTCCATTACTTAGACAAGAGCAGTTGGACTAAGGATTTAATGTGATGTTGCCGACTGCAAAGTTCAGTTACTTCCTTTAACAACATGGAAACTAAGTGAAGGGCCTTTGCTATATCATTAATACCTAATAACCGTTGACTATACGCATTGATAACTAGGCTGACTTCTTCAAATTACGCAACCAGCTTGTATCAAACCAAAGACGTGCTATGTTCAGATGTTACGCAGTAGTCTGGTGTTACATGGAGCTGGTCCATTGTGATATATGCCTTGAGTGGGTCAACTATATATGTAGGGGTTAGTGAGTGTCAAATACATGGCGTGCATAACTCGCAAAACACAGATATTGTGCCATTGGACAAGACTGTGTTTTATCGTCCTAAATGCTTTCATCTAGGTTTTGCATAAACACAATGAAAATGCTATGGTAATCCGCAAAAGAAATGCGCCATGTTTTGTAGAACTCGAGACACAACGCCTTGTCTCTATAACGCCTCTCTACAAAAGACTCATATAGCGCTTTGTTTTCGTATCAGTGTGAAGAATGTAGGCCATATAAGTTTAGATGCTTCCTTTTAGAAGATAGATTATGATGCTAAATCTTTGCCATACGCGAAAAGAAAGGCAGCCGGAGATATTACTAGGAGGCTTAACATTACTGCTTGAATAAGAGATTGCAGCCAAAATATATACAATTGCAGCGCTGTTTCCGTAAAAGATCCGGTAGTTTGCAAAGCTGATATGCAATACATTGGCAACTGTAATTGGGGTCACTACCCTAGTTATTTATAAAGACCAAGGCACAGTATTACACAAATGTATTAGGATTGTATGCATAACGTTCCACTAAGTCGCTGTTTTGTTTATACCATGAAAGGCGTCGTCTTAAAACCCTGCAAATATTTAGGGCATTACCGGAACATCCGTAATATACGGAAAGGCGTGAGATAAACCTAATTAACAAGACGCACAATTTTCGCCTGGTATACATTACATGCATCGATTTAAATTATATATATATATATATATATATATATATATATATATATATATATATATATATATATATATATATATATATATATATATATATATATATATATATATATATATATATATATATATATATATATATATATATATATATATATATATATATATTATATATATATATATATGTCCTCCAACATTGTCCCGTTATTAAAACAAACTTGCCAGATGATGGCAAGCTTATGTTTTGTATCCGCACAACGGGAGGTGAATGAGAGTATTATTGATTAAGCTTATTGTGCAGCATGGCTTCTACCTTTTGTAGGAGTCGGACCGGGAGAAGAAAGCGCATTATTTATCGCCATTCCCCTACCTCTACGTAACTAGCTTGGTAAGGGGGCTGATCGATATTTTTGCGATTGTATAATTAATACATCTCTGTCACCAATAATTCTTATAAAACAAACCCCGAATAGCATCGTGACGCAAATTAGGCATAAGCTGTTATCATAGTCATTATACGGCATCAACGAATTTGCGTTCACAAACGATGGCATGTTCATTCCTAGGCGATACATTTTGCTTGTATACAGTGAACATGTTGGAGGCTGGTACGGAACACCAACGAGCCGTGCTTTAACAATATCGATGCACTCATTTGAATCAGAACAGTGTTATGTACTCTTGCATTTAATGTCCACCAGCATTGCTAAGTGAAATAGACTAGGGTACTCAGTACATATGCCCGTTCAAATTCCGAATAACACGTGTTAAACCTTCGTTCCAATCGTTTGAATCATGGGATAACTAAAAACAGGGCACTTTATATGAAATACCATACATGACAATGCAATTTCAAACAGACTTAAAAAACTTTGCATAAAGCAGTTACTCACAGCCATATAGGAAAGGGGGGTGGGGATGCAACTTACCCTTACCCATCTATATCCTCCGCAACAGTGTTGCTCATAAGTTCGTACGATTCTGCTTTTATGAACCGCTATGTTATTTGAGGGGTTTCTGATTATTGTATTTTTGTTGGTGATTACATCCCGGATCTATGTTTTGAAATGTAATTATTATAATGATAGTAAAGGCAAGAAAACCAGTGATATTAGCGACGTGCTGTCTTCGCTAGGACTGCCACTGAAATGTTTCTATACAATTGGTTCATTTATGCTCGGCTGAAAACATATCCGGAACAGCCTCCTCCTCCATGTGACATCTGTGATTATTGAATTAGCTGAATGCTCCGATGTTCCAAGTTTGGCAGCTTAATACGCCAGTTATCTCAATATTTAGTCATTACTTCGCCCAGTTATAGTTTATGTAGTTCTGGTCGATGCATGTCTACTACGAGTAAAATGATTATTATATACTGGTATTCTTAACTCAATTAGGATGCACAAAACAACATTGAAATAGATCAAATAGAATACAACAATGACACCGTCGGAATGGTACGTCGGAAGCAGCAATATGCGCGATAAAAAGGCAATTCGTTACATAAATTAGTTGACAAAAATATTCGCGTACTAAATGAAAGTGGTATGCAAGGAATATAAAATGCTGTGAAACATCAATTTGTCAATATCCCCGCATAGTTATGTAATGGATAACAAAGTATAATAGATATTTGAACACAAATGGAGTATATCAATTGTTACAACTTATTTATCGCCGATACAATCATGTATTGACTAGCTGGGAAGACAATAGACAAATGGAAGGGAGAGTATTATTTACATAATTGACCATCCATGTGATTATTGTGGACGCATGCAATATTGTTATAAAATCGATTTCATAACACGGTGCAAGTGTAATTCGGACGCAAAATACATACGCAGTTTAATCTGCCAATTCAAGCATCAGAGGATTTGATTACGCAATCGAGAACAATTGGCTTCGAAATGTTTTGTAAATACATATCCAGAGTTTTCCGCGGCACGACTTGTTATATGTATATATGTTTGTTACTCGTCTAACTAACGTTAAGTTCATGAAAATTCGCATAGATGAAATGGGATCAACGGCGGAAGAGTACCGATACAGATATTGAGTTGCCTGTTTTGAATATGATCATTGCGCAAGTGACGCGATGTTCAAACAATTTCAAAACGAATATTTGTAGAGTTGTATTTTTTCGTGGAGTCACCGGCCATACGCTTGATCAGCGGTAGCCGGTCGATACGGATCCGCTACGGCCCCTAGCAAGTACACGGTTGCGGCACCTAGTACTACGGCACCCGTGCGAAGTGAGAAATCGCACTCAGTCATCCAAGCCCGTAGCCAGGATTTGTAGTTCGGGGAGTGGGAGACTATTATTTAAGTTTACGGCCTGTAACAGATTTTGCTATAAATCCAAACTGACAAACAATGGTTAAAAACGGCCCACATCTTTTAAGTTCTTCGTTGACCGGCAGCACTGTTCATAATTCAGCACTTAAGTAGGATTACATAAAAATCGAAATCATGTAGTATCATGAAGGTATATACATAATACATATAATACCTCCATGGAAAAAGTAATGGGCTAAGTAATTTTGTAAATGTACTATAGCCTAGTAGCTTATCTGGCGGAACATCATTTAACCTGTGAAAAGGTCGAATTTCGTGCTTAAGTTTTCTCAAAATTATATTAGAATGCGCGTTCCATTATTTCATTCCTGTAAGTACTGATAATATATCACAGTTATAAATGTATGCGTCTTCTTCTTTGACATAACCATTGCGGCACCTCATTAGGTGCTGTAGCCGTTAGGTTCCGTAGCCATTAGGTGCTGCAGCCGCTAGGTGCCGTATTGACAGTCATTCTGATCAGCAGGCGGTTTGCACTTGCATATGGAATTATTTCTCATACTGATGCGTGATTACATATTTGAAATATCGCCCTACTGCCATGATGTTTAACAAGAAATTTCCTCGGGGCATCAACTCACTCAGGTGATGGGTCCTTACACGTTAACACTGACGCTTGTACAAAATTTGCGTTCACAACTTTCCTCGCGTTTTCATGGTGGTATTTTATAGTGTCAGTTTGCATCAGAATTCAACGAACATCATTAACGGCCCCCGTGTGGTTTTTCTTCTCATGGCTAAAAGTTTGTCTCAGTTTTATTTGACATCATTGAGACATAATGTATGTCCCCGGAAACTGTTAATCACAGTTTTATTCAAACCAAGGTTAAATCCCTTTGTAAATATGTATCAACGGTAAATATAGTGCCAGTGACGCAATAAGCAGATGAATTTCAAAACCACGATTGATCCGTGCAAACTTAGTGAAAGTATTACTTATGTAAGAGCAAAATACACATTTTTAATATCAATCAACTACCAACCCAAGCTTCAAGAGGAACGTTTATCAATGGAATCTGCATTGCAAAATAATTTGCTGCATAGGTCACTCCTCTGTGATGCAATATTCCGTTACAAAACTCATATACATTGTCAGCAGTCAACAATAGGCAGGATGTTTTCCGAGAACTTACAATTTCAAAGTCTCATAAATCAAAACAGAACAACTCATTCAGTTTTTACAAGCTACATCCGCTCAACATCCACCTATGGCCTATTCAACGATGCACTTGATGGCGCCTACAAAAATGTATTCCATGCAAGATATTCATCACGGAATTTCACTTTCAGCAGCGACGATATTGTGCTCTCATCCGTTAAAATTACCTGAGCCCGACATACAAAACGTTATTGTGTGAATCCTGAACGGTATTGCCGTCATCCATAAAGATCATTTGGTGTTTCTGACATATATATATATATGTAAATATATATAAACATACATATATATTTATGTATATATATAAATATATATATATAAATATAAATATATGCACATATATATATATATGTATATATATATATATATATATTTATTCGTACAAATATCAATCTCAAAATATTTATATATATTTAGATATATATATATACATATAAATATATATATATGCATATATATAAATACATATGTATATACATACAAATCTTTATATATATATGTATTTTTATATATGTATTTATACGTAAATATTTATGTGTGTATATATAGGTATATATACATTTATATATATATATATATATATATATATATATATGTATATATATATATATATATATATATATATATATATATATATTTATATATATATATTAGAGAGATATTCATTTGTACACATATATACATCTATTAATATTAATATATATTTATAAATATCTATATATTTATAAATATATATGTATATATGCATATATATATGTGTAAATATAAATATGAACATTTAAATATATATATATATATATATGCATATTCATATAAATATATTTGTATATATATGTAAATATGTATACATTGATTTGTTCATATATATATTCGTATATATAAAGATACAAATATATACAAATATAGAGATACATTGATGCATACTAATATATATTCATTCACATATCATAACATATAATTATTTGATTACATATGACTTTATAAATATATATTCGTCTATATACTTATATATCAATCTAGATATATATTCGTACATATATATATTTATAAATATTAATATATATATAAGTATGCATATATTTATATATATATATATACATATAAATATATACATAAATATATATGCATATATATATAAATATATGTATATATACACACATAGATTTATATATATATATATACATGTATTTATATATATATATATCTAAACGTATATATATATATATATATAAATATATATATATATATATAATATATATATATATATATATATATATATATATATATATATTTACATATATATATATACATTTACTTATATATATGGCAGAGATTAGCATGAACGTAATGATAAGGCTAGCACATAAGTTTCGCCTCACAGTAAATCATATGTAGCTGGTTTACTTTAATTGTCGTTTTCTGCTGTATACAGCTAGTATTATATCACACACATGTATATCGATGTCACGTCACTTGTAGGAGCAACAATTATTTATCATATTTACTTCCCATATCAATCATATACATCTACAGATTTCATCTATCTGAACGGAATGTTATATGCACTCTGTCAACGGGAATTTTATCGCAGTAATTGGCTTGTTGACATCTAGCCGGACAATTGTGCGTCGCACACAAACACACACAACCAACCAATTGATGCTTGAATCATTTCGAGCAAAGTGATCATACCAACGGGATTATCGTTTTGCTTTTTTACGGACACAGGGGTCTTATTTAGCTTGAAAACTGTCAGACTTACAGTCTTGCGTCTAAGAGACGAAATTCACACATGGTATATTGCTATGTATTCAATCGATTTGATTTGGTTGTGTTTACACCAATAGTGTCATAGTCCTGATATTAAAATCTAAAACGTACGCATCATATACTGCACGTCAATCATTCAATTCAAGGCTATTGGGAATTTGTTAGAGCATATGGAGGAGCAAAATGTATCGCCTTGAGCATCATTCTTTGTCCAAATGCGCAGTGTTATCGTCAAATAATCTGTTGATACTTATATGCGCATATATATTATGCGTGCGCAAAGAGAGGTACGCCTTCTGTGAGGCAGACTTGATGGTTGGGCCAATTACTAAAGTATTGGTGTTTTTGTGTAATTGATGTAAAACCAATAACACGTACAGCTGGTCATCCTCAGAGAGACCGGTAACTTGTGCGGGCACAACGTCGTGTAGCCTTGGGCTGAATCATGGTCGATGTTTTGTTCCATATTAGCTGCTATATGATTGAATTTAAATATTCAACATAGGCACTTACTGCATGATAAATGAAAAATAACCCTGTGCAAGCCTTACTGCATAGAGACATAACGTAACACAAAAACAAGATCACTCAACATTTCCTTGGGTTATTTATTTATTCGGGAATATACGGGTTTATGTAAGCGGCCGTTTATTACAGTATGCGTACGCGCTGTCAATATATCCACTTTTAGAGGCGAGTAAATTGCCAGCGTAGGCTCTAACGAAGAGTGTTCGCAATTCGGACAACAGGGGCACTTAGTAATGATAATTATAAGCAATTTTTATTAATCAGCAATATATAAAAATTGACATTCTTCTTTACACGTGCTCTTTGTTTTAAATATTATGTGTTTTACACCTGTCATAAATAACGATGCTCATAGTCGTAGCGTGTGGATTAGGTTTGCTGCATACTCACCAATTCTATTGTGTTTTTAAAACAGAGATCCCAACCACCCGACTCATTGTTTTGCTATTAGTTACATCCCAAAACTTATCATGCTAGAGTGCTATTTTATACAATACAGCTAAGAACTGTCACCAAGCGCTATCATAGAACAAGTCGATACTGCTTCTAACCAAGTATTAGCGTCATGGTACAGCCTCTGTAAATTACCATTCGCACGCAATCAAATTACCACATATGAATGCAAATGCTTGCAACCGTATAATAAGGAGTGCATCTTGTACAAGCTGAGAATGCCCGACGTAACAAAAATCCACATGATCTTTGCTATGTACTTGACATACACGTGTTCAGTTATCCATTTGTCATTAAGCCAAAGAACCATTGTCACCAATCTATTTAGGGTCTACTTATTCACAAATTTCCCCTCAAAATGAGAGATTGTCTTAATAATGGAAAGACCATCTGATGCTTTGCAAATATCAGCGGGATTTGACACTTTTCCTGCAACCTAGTCTGATTGGTGAAGCTTCAACACCCTGTTATCGCTCCATAATTAGCTATAACAAGCAAATGCGCTTTTGCTTAAATAACTTTGCCTGCTGCCTTAGGATGTAACATTGACTGCTTGCAAGGGTAAAGCTTACGTATTGGTATCCTAGAAGAGAATAACCGATTGTCCGCCGCATGGTTTCCCACTTTGTTCTCAATTCAACTGTGAAATGTTGTCATTCAGTTAGTTTCCGATGATACAAGACCCAGATATACCAGTTCCAATCAACCAAAACAAGACATTGAAAACCGTTATTCGGTAGATCGACCAAATGAAGCAACAAGTTAAACCACGGGAGGAATACTATCCAATGTATGCTGTATTGACAGGTTCATCTTACATTGAACGGCATCATCTTTATCATGCTGAATCACTTGGCATCTCAATGGTTATTTGTATATTTTATTTGAATTGTTCAACGTGTTCCCCAAAATTGAATGGCAGAACATAAATATCGCGTTAGTATTTAGTCCCGCCGAAATATAATATTCCCAATGAGAAATCCCAATTCGATCATTAGGCATTTGTCTTTGCAGTGCTCTGAATACGACTTTGTTAATGTCGGGTGAAAACAATCCAAACATTGGATATATTCGATATTAAACCATATTCAGCTGGACAAGTGTACAGAATATTGCTGAACGAAACACGTTGACAACCGGACCAGTGTACATTTGTGAAAATATATCTTATTCATCCCATGACGCTCGATGGAATATATTTTGTACGCTTGCACTTTTTGCACTTGGATAACCAACCTAAACGATAAAAAATAATGATAATTATCTTTGTGATGAACCTGACAATTGCATGTAACAGTACAGTAGAAATAGCGACGAGTTGCATGCCCAGGAAGTTGCCTGACTAAATCCTGCGTGCTGTTCCTTGTCAGGGGCGTAGCCATGTAGGCCGCGGCCTATACATTTCCCCAGAAAGCCGAAATAATAAAAATGTCAAAAATGAAATAAAAATCGGAGGGGGGGAGGGTGGATATGAGTAATAGAACACTATAAACAAGATTTGCTAAGAACAGACAGTGATTGATTTGTCGGAATCTACCCGTATGGGATGGTCTTTATACCCCAAAGAAGAGTGCGAACGACTGGAGCCCGCATATTGTAAAGTCAGTGCCGATCACGTATTGTAAAGTTCCGTCTTTTAAACATTTATAAGGATGCTTGGTGGGCGCTATTTCTTTGAAATGTAGACAGACCAAGAGCCTGACAGAGGTCATCATTACCGAAACCATTTCCAAGTATGCGGATATCGGATGTCTTACTTTACCTCCTGTACACGAAGACACCAAACAAAAGTTGTTAAATGGAACCTGGCCATCATGTCTTCAGTTCTTATTTCCAACACGGCCAGTCTTTTTCTTATTTTCATTAAATTGTGTGCTAAGTACAATAATTCACAGGTATATTTTAAAAGTGGATTTGTCCTGTCTTTCGATAGATGTTTGTTGCATACCAGATGGGGATATCTGCAGTTTTTACCAGTACTTGAGACGCATTCAGATATTGTTGTTGTCGCTAGTTTTTCCTCGTCTTTTATGTGCACTGATATTTTATGAATTTTAAAAACATTTATAGGGCATACAAAATACTCGAGGATATTGTTTAACATAACGGAATAGCATATATTTAATTGAACAATATAATTATGTTAATGCAGAAAGCTTAAGTGAAAAATAGCCAGCAAATAGTGTATTAATTAACAACATAAAATCCACGTTCAGTTGCTGTCAAATTTATTTCAGTCATGAGACTTAAATTCAAGTAAAATTTCATGATATATATGGTCTATGAAACCTTTTTTTTGTACTAAATATACGCCAAAACGCACCTCTGATATTGAAGGGCCCAAAAAAATTCTGGGGGAGCATGCCCCCAGACACACATATAATTCGGCCTACACATTTATTTAATCCAAGCTACGCCCCTGCTTGTAGATCAAACACTACCGAGAAACGTTTCAATATCCGCGAAGAATCACATCGTTGAGGAATACATAGCTAATATACATCCAGCGATTTGATGAATGCTATTTAGTTAACGCAGATGATCATATCATAAGGAAACAACAATGTGAGATGTATTAAGCAAATGCGAACTGGGTTCGATAAAGGCGAAGCTCATTTGCTTCTGTACTCCATACTCAATCCTATGTGAATTCAGCTAACTGACATTTTAAATAGATTTATCCTTTTGGGGATGTCTAGAGATGCGCCCTGGTTGCAAACAGAGCATGAGGCCAAAAAAAAAACAACAAAAAACAGGCACAAATGTTACAGCCGTTAATTACGTGTGCGCCAACGCTACACTAGTCCAACAAATACAGCATGCTTCTATATCTTCTGCAATCATGCAGGAATGTTTTACATCAGTTGGTTGTATGCTGAACTATATTTGAGCACATTTATACACGGGTCACTACTACTACCACATCTTCACCCAAGTCGTTTCATAATGCAGTATTCTCTCTCTCTCTCTCTACCCTCTCTCTCTCTCTCTCTCTCTCTCTCTCTCTCTCTCTCGCCATTTCCATACATATACGCGCACAATGATTTGATTCAGTACTCCACGAAAACCGCTTTAAATCGATTGCTGTTCCTCATTAAGAACGCACATTACCTTTTCTATAAATCATCTATATATTGGGGGCAAAAATGCTTTCTTTTGTAGCTGCAGATACAGTCGACGATCACAACTGTCAGATATATGTTTACAATACAGCATATTTGGCTCAAAACAGGATCAAATGAGGCATTATATGTGGAGTTAAGAGTAAAGCAATGCGTCGGGTATAAAATCAGTGATTGTTAAAGGACATGCT
>CM067346.1:1893979-2003979 GCA_034190875.2 Urechis unicinctus
TAACGCTATCAAGGCATGATATCGCTTTCACATTTATACTTCAGCATGAATCAGCACCTAAGATGCAGAATATCAGATGAGACGACTTGCCTCTCCAAAGTGATATTATTGTCAGCTAAATTATTATGTGGTTTCAAATTAACGGGGTTTAATGTGTCTCAGGTAGCAAATGCACGCTATTGCAACAATGCAATATCGCATTCTGTGATCTGTTCATGGCCCGAGCTGTGCTGTGCAAGGCAGCGTTGGAATGAAAGAAGCTGTTGTGAGACAAAATCAACACAGACCATTTTCACAATGCAGCTACGTTTGTGTATTTGTAAAAGAATTATTCGTTTGAATTTATCAATACACTCGTGACCCAATCTTGAACACCTTTTACATGGTAATTGGCAATTATAAAAAATATGCTAGGTATATTCTGCGAGTAAGAAAAAACTGTTTAGACATTAACTTGATTAAGGATCATTAAATGCGTAGAATATGAATTATTTTTTAATTAATAATGTACAAATAAAATTGATGCAGTAAAATCATTCCAGGTATGTGGGCTGGCTCCAGCTTTTATCTGTTGGCGTGCTCCGTTGCAGTTATCCATTTTACTTATATTACCCGGAAAATCGATGCACCTGAGAGCATCAACAAGCTACTTTACCCCTTCATAGTTCAACTTCTTTAAAATATCCTTCGCAAAAGGTCTCACATGATGATGCATTTGACGGCACGGATGAAACACCGATAAGCTAAGATGATGGCGTATTCATTGGTTATACTATCCGTCAAAACAAAACAAGTTTATGCAGCAAACCTCTCGTAGAGAACAACTCGCAATTGCGGTGTTTGTTAGACTAATTTTATGGCGGTAATATGTAGTAGCAACACATGGATGAATCATCCGTTCTGGTTTGCGATATCACGTGCTCTATCTCTTTCCCATTAGCCTGACACATTTAATGAAACGTAGAATGAATTGCTTTCATACTTATCTGTCGAAGATGCCAAAACGACTGCTATTATCGTATGATATGATTTTCCATATCATTCGACACACGAAATCAATGTCCTCTAATGCCTTCTAAATGGTGTGTACGTTGTGTGATCAAATGAAATAAGATACTACAAAATGCAATAGTCGGACATAGGGAAGGATTAGAATCGTTGAAGGAACTACTCAATTTGTGTTACGCTTATGTTTTATGAATGATTGAATTCCAAGTATTAGCAGAGCAATTTCAATAAATAAGGTCAAATGTACATCGTGGCTTGAAGGTGCCATTCGTGGTGAAATTTTTATCATTGCACGACACGAACCACATTGCCAATGAGCAATACCAACACTCTGATACGTGGCATAGACATGAGAGCCGATTCAATCACTATTGTGAGTAACCAGCCATGACACAGAACATATTTACTTTAGTAATGCATCATTATACGCATGTTGTTATTGACTAGCAACGGAGTGTTAGATGACTCTACAATGTAGAACCTACTCAGACTATCACTAGGCTTCATTTTGACCTATATAGTAAATGCAATGAATACAAGCTAGTTTAAATCATTTGAACTTATGATGCTGATAGCTGCTTATCTAGGGGTGATTTTTGTGCTGAACGTGCGATTATTGACTGTTGTCAGCATATTAAAAATCTGTGTTGCTGTAGTACCATGTCTAAATTGTGTTAAACTAATGCGTTATAGGTAAGCGTTATATTGTTCCTGCGGTATAAGTGACGTTACAACATTCCATTGTTATACAGCATTGTATAAAAGGGTGAAATAATTTTCATTCTTGGGTGTCACAAAATATATCACATAAAAAATGCCCATTATCAATTTCTGTAATGCCACATATGCTCGCCTTTTTTGGTGCAGATGCAGTTTGACTTAGCCTAAAAAGCGAGTTATGATTGTTTTGGATATTGTTAAGATTGACACAAAGTTCCATGAAATAATGCGGAAGCTGACATTTGCTGAAGTGGCTGCCATGTCACGCACTATGGACAGACTGCATTGTTACAGCATTTCTGAGTTGGATTTTCAGAAATAAGATCATATCAAAAGCCAGTGGAAATTAACTGTCAGTCAGATAGCGGTTAACTACACGAATACTGTTTTCAAGGATATGCCCCAACGTTTGATAAAACTGATGACGATCTACACCAAGTAAATTTTGAATAACAATATCCTATAGAGTTTGATCATCTGAAATGAATCTACTTTCAGTATCTATTGATCGCCGCAATAATGTCCAAGCGTCTGTGAATGACATGCCATTCGGAATGATACATTATACAGTGCTGTCCGTGAGCTATTTCGTTGAAACTGTCGCTGCTCAAGGACTGAATAATCGGTGATGCTTAAGGGCAAAACGCGTTACACACGCCGATGCAAATGCTCATAAAAAATAAATAATGAATGACGGGAAGTAATCTGCTACCGCAAATACAAGACTCGGCTCTCGGACGCTTTGCATGCGGCTTGCAAGTGACATTCAAGATGGATATGTGGTTTAACTGGGCTCTTGCTTTTAAAGTGTAATACTACCAGAGGCCTAATCTCAATATAAGCCCGGCCAATCCTCAAAGCTGATAATTGTTTTCCACTAGGTGTGACATTCTATGTGATAAGTGTTACTCTGTTTAGCAACAAAGTGCTACGTCACGATGTTCAATAGTGCCTCATGAAGTTAAATGAAAGGATTTCCATACCGATAACATAAATTGGCATATTAATTGAAGTAATATACATATGCAATGGAAGTGCTGAGTATCATTGAACAGCCATGTATGATTAAATGACAACGGCCTTTATTAGGGGAATGAAATGACAAAACAAGATATAACCATACCCAATGTGCATCAACCATTATGACGCTTTGGATTTTTACTAGGTCCCAATAATCATTCTCCTTATATAATAACCATATCACAATAATCATTGAACTAAGCAGTACAATATGGTTGTGTGGCTGATGCGCACCTAAGAGTGTTGACGTATCAGCACAGTCAAATTTATATATGTGATGTTCCTTTGTAACACATATCATTACGCGGATAAAAGATGTGTTCCTTTATATTTTACTGATGCTTATTTCGGTGCATATTTTAATGAAGGAATCCTGTATGCTATGAATGTTGTTAACTAAAGTATGCCGCTAATAAATATCCCGCCATAGTATGTTGGTGATGGTGCTGACAGCACACCGCGCAAAATCATTGATCTTCAGCAGCACAAATTACGAGCAAACTATTGCGGCATACCCGTCGCCATTAATTATCAGCTTTTCGATGTCCAGCGTTGATTCATTGTTAGGATTTAGTCTAACCACTATGGCTGATATTTTCAGGACGAAATTTTCTTGTTGGCTTAAGCTGCAAATAGCCTAAAAGATTTGTAATATATTGCCAAATACGTTCATTTGCCCACTATGGAACATTTCCTGAGGGTAAATGACACAGATCGTAACGTTTTAGAATAAAAAAAATTCAAACCAAGCATAATTTAAGCGTAAACTAGAGTCCATCTTTAACTTGAAAGGCATGCATTGATGATGTAAATGATATTAAGCACCCATCGTCAACGGCATATATTTACAGAATAATCCCTGAATTAATTTCTCTGTAATGTCAAATGCTGTTACTCGGAATTAATCCACCAAATCTATGGAGAAAGGGAATTCGACGATTGATATTCCGACACGTTATAGTACAAACATGGGGAAATCCATCAGCCTGTTATTTGCACGCGCGGTTAGCCACTACTACCTTGATACATTTGTTAATCTTAACGATGATCACGTTCCCTACTATCATTGTCTGATCTCCCTCTGCCACCTATGAATCAGCAATCGTTTTATCATTTCATGTGGTTATCCTTTGTTCAATGCACACCTCACCGAATATTTTAAAACCTGTGGGGGTGGAGAGGGTTTATATGCTATTCGTGTGGTGTGTTGGCTAGTGTCATGGTGCCTTAAGAGGGGGGGTGGGGGTTTGTGGTGTCATCTACGGGATACATAATGATCATGTGTATTAATACAGCATCTTAACATGAGTCGTCTCAACCTGAGTCTGCGATCTCCAGTCGTATTCATCAAACAATAACATGGCGATCTCAGCTCAGACCGTCAGCTCAATGTTGGCAAGCAGCCAAAAACGTGTCATGTATATAATCTTCTTTCACACATATAGCATCGCGATAACAGTTTGTGTCTAAGAGTAAGAAATTATTATTAATTGTTAATCAGACAGAAAATTTAATAAAATGGCGAAGAATAACCGATTCAGACGAAGGGAGATTGACGATAATAGCCTGACGTCCATTTCAAAATATAAAGGAATAGCCTTAACACGATTGTTCATGAATTTATTTCTCACCTTATTTCAATCAAATTGTACAATATTATATGATATAGAGTTTACAATGTTTTATCCACGAGTTTCAAAAACATATTCCACAGCACTACGAGCGAGAGCTTTGTCATTTATGAACATGACCACAACGGCGCGATCAACCATTAATATTGTTTCGTTAGAAGGCGATTTACACCCTTCTAGGTTTATTAATCGGCAATGTAATCACAGATATTCTATACGAGTGAGCAATAATTCCACCACCAATGCTTGCACTTATAGCATTATATTGCCGCGATGAATATCGTCCACACTTTTCTGAGATTTGTTGTTCGACAGTCCGTTTTAATTTGCACATTACAGGATCACTGAAAGTCACAAGTCATTGCCTTTGACACAACAATCGGAATGCTCGTCGACAAAAAAATATTTCTCGTTCGTCTGCAACATTTTGACGCGCAACTATAATGATTCGGAGGCACATTCGATAGCTGCAATATTATCATCGAGTTCATACATGGACCTGTGGGTTAGATATCTGCTTGCCTTAAATTAAATAATATGAAACGCGAATCCTAGCGCCGTTGTCCTTGTTTATTCATATGGAAACTTCCAATCACTTTTGTCATCCCACCAGCAATTCCTAATTCGAATCCACTGCAAGCTTGCTCGCTTACTTGGTAGCAATAGCCTGTCCGAGGCGACCCGATTGTATGTGATGAAAGGGACTGAAACAATATCAGTTGTGTTCACACGTTAACAGAAGCTTACAAAGAGGTAACGGCCATTAAAGATAAGTAGTCCTAGTAGTTATTGTTTGAACGGTGCATGAAAGAAAGTACGGGCTATGCAGATATATATCATCGCCAAGAGTAAGCCAAACAATCTAGATGTAGGTATTTGGTGTTGTGGTAAAATGAATCCGATGCTCCCAGACATGAAGAATGCTGGCGAGTAGTCGCACGAACTACATTGTATGTGAATATTCCATAAGCATAATAGTCGGCAGTGTTGTTGCTAATATCCATGTTTGGCTTGATAAACGTTCTGTAATGATCTGTCTATTATGTTTCCAGCAATATGCAAACAACAGATGTTAGCCTGGCGAGTGTAATTATACTGTCAGCACTTTTACTTCTTTAGAATATTGGAGTAACATTAGCACATTTCCAATAGTCGAGAACATTTCTGTTTTCGTTGGAAGATGTGGTGGTGATGCTTCTCCTATGCATGGCGAGGGTACAGTCTTAACCTAGCTATTCAATAAGTCCTCAGATATAAGCATCCCTGTTCAGCGAGTCGCACACACACACACACACACACACACACACACACACACACACACACACACACACACACACACACACACACACACACACACACACACACACACACACACACACACACACACACACACACACACACACACACACACACACACACACACACACACACACACACACACACACACACACACACACACACACACACACACACACACACACACAAAATGCGCACACCCTGTCCGTCAATTGCCGCCATATTAGTTCCAGGCTTAAACGGTTGAACATTAGTACCCACTGCCCTATACTGACGGTCCGAGTAAATACGCCGTCAAAATATCCACCTATTAATTTCAACTTCAACTTCCGAGCTCAATATATCTCTCGTAAATCATTAGAAAAATGTCCATCAAAACATTTAATGTCAAAGGGAAGAAATATAGTTGTAAAGGCTATACCTGAAGGGTGAGTTCATTTAGCAACCTAACGTGCATATTTTGTTCATCACACTTAACCTATCACGATAAAGTACCTGCAATGTATAATGTAAAAGCTCTGCTATCATCAGCGACCGGAAGGGCTTTTGTCGGGACGATTCTATGAAATTTGGCATTCGGTTAGCATTTCATATGTCTGTTCATATCACTAACGTAATACATATGATAAATCAGTACTCTAGACATTTTTATCAATAATAATTGCCCACGATCATTCGATTCACTTGATTGATTAATTAACCAGTCAAGTGAATAGTGTTGCTCAATATATTCGAACACAGCCGTAAAAACAACGCTGCAAACTCGTTGCAGTAACATGAATGTATCCAACCAGCAAGACGATAAATGCTTTAAAATGAGCGAAGCAAACTAGTTATAAGTCACCATCACATTATAGTTTTAGTACTCGCTCTGTCTGAGGCACTTTAAAATATCAAAACGGCATGATAACATCGAATGAAGTTTGATAATTGCTCAATGACGACCGAGTCGTTGGGTCTTTGGTTCAAGTAGATGTTAAAGCTCACCTGGATATTTCAGGAACGTGTCATTTACATTCCGAAAATCGTTACTGTCCTAAATGACGTTTCCTTATCAGTTGACTATGCCTGTTAATCGGCTTATTTATCACATTCATATATAATACATATTATGCAACGACTAAGGCCTGTTTCATTGAAATGCTTGCTTACGAAATAATCTTTGCGCGCGTGAACTGTCCTGCTAGGATGTATTGTTTTCTAAATAAGAGGTGGTCGCAATGCCCTTGGTTATTCTCGCCTTGAAAACGCGTGATTAAAATGGTAGCTCTGGAGGACGTCAAGGAAATGAAAGTGCAATGAAAAGTCCTGTAGTGCGTCACAATACTAGATAATTGACACATCATGAAATACAATGCCTTGTCTCTATAGAGTATCTCCTCCACCTGCATGCCTCCTACCTTCCTTCAATCGTCAATTTCTTCTAGTTGGAATCAATAATGAATTACAATGCAACTAAGGAAGAATGAACTTGGTGCGCATACAAAGTTTAATGCGTTTACTTCCAAGTTTATCATGTAATTCAAACTGAATTGTCAAAACTCAGTATATTCGGCACCTTATATCTTCAGACTCATAATGGCCGAACGATCTCTCAGTGACAGTGATGATATGCGATTGTAATTAGCTTAACGTCTGAAACAGTTAAAACAATTGTATTATGTAATTAACTAGTGTAAAAAATAATATGATCGTTGTCTTGCGTATTTATAGTTTGCGGCATGGTACAGGAGTTTAATTCAAGGCTTGGGTACTGTGATTTCAGCCAAAGACGACAATCGTTAGTGACTATCCGAACCGTACCTAGTAGCCCGTAAAATGCGCTAGCCTCATCCGTGTGAACGCGTCTATATTATGCAATGATATGATAGCAGGGATATGTAACTTTAGTACATATGTGAGTGACAAGGAGACGAGCAAATAATGTTTATATCGTCCTCTGGGTCAAGCAAAGCTTGCCAGTGAATATTTGGTAAGTGACAGTCCATTGCAAATCATCCCTATGTAACTAAAATGCATGTTTATTGTAGACATACTTTGCAATCACATAAAGCAATTGGCTAACTCCCTTATATCATATATATATATATATATATATATATATATATATATATATATATATATATATATATATATATATATATATATATATATTGACATATATATATATACATATGTATATATATTCATATATATATATATATAATATATATATATATATATATATATATATATATACATATATATATATATATATATATATGCACATATATATATATATATATGTACATATATATATATATAAATATATATATATATAAATATATATATATATATGCATAGATATTTATATATATATAATGTATATATATATATATTTATATATATTCATATATCATATATATATGCATATATTTATACATATATACATATATATGTATATACATATATATATATATATATATATATATATATATATATATATATATATATATATATATATGTGTGTGTGTGTGTGTGTGTGTGTATATGTATATATATATATGCATACATATATGAATATGTATATATATTTTTAGGCATATATATCTAGTAATATCTAGCGAAATGCCATAAATGGTTCATACTGATCAAATCTACAACAAATATTATGTTTCTAATCCACAATTATATATATATATATAATATATATATATATCTACATAGCCATACTGACGAACAATGTTCCATTATTTATAACGAGTATCATTTCGCAGGTTCTACTAATTACCGTATATCTGACGGTGTATGTTAAGTGACGTATGAGGGGGGATTTAACAATCACAGACATGATCAACTCGCGCGTAAAAAAGGCTTAGTGCATGAGGCGTCGAGAAGTCAAAATATCTAAGGCCATATTGATCGTGGCGATGCGTTGATATTCATGTATAATATATTCTCCGTACTTACGATCTGGTGGAGCATAAACACGGCTGGTTCGTGCGGTCGGTCGTTAATCATAAAAGCATAGAATGGTACCGCACAGAACAGCAATAAACAAAGGAATTTGATATCTGTGCCCTACCGATCATAAAACGCATTTAGGTAAGGGATGCTTTCATGAAGAAGTTTCTGCCACCACCTAGTACAACTTACGCTTACTTGATGAGCGGGAAATACTCCAAGCAATGTCTGAATTTAGACAGAGCAAAATAAAATGGCGTCTATATAAAAAAAAACATGGCAGCCAATATGTAATTGATAGAAATTGGACAGCCAGTGGTCTGCGATGAAAAAACGTTTGCAAACACCGGCTCATAAGTACAATGAGGTTGACCACATTGCAGTGGTTGTATAATAAATACATAGCTACATTTTCAATATTTGTCGATTCATTGATGTACATATCGTCATGACAAATATTGAGTCGCGTATGCCTAGATGTGGCACAAACCCTGCATCACTAATGCTCATATACCATGGTAAAGTATTTTTCTTATCAAATTTACTTTTACTGACACCTTTCTCTAAATATACCACATATATCGCATATCGTATACCCTGAACTTATAAGTACAAACCGTTCTTTTACCATCCCCAGCGTCATTACATACGATCCCCCTGCAGTACATATGCAGCGCTATTTGTAATGCTTTTCGGCCAAGCTCTGATTAAACCTGACTGCAGTTTGATGGCTTTGACAAAAAAACTGATAGATCCTCTTACACACTTATTCCTATTCATGCTCATGTTAAAGTTTTCACATGATCAGACAACCATGCAGATTCCACCAACGTAAAGGCGAACCAAGTATATACGAAAGTGTTCTTATAGATAACATTGTAGGATTGTGGAAAAGAAAAAAGGAAAAATGTTGCCATGTAGCGCATTTCCGTGGTGGCGTTTAAGCTAAAGTTGTATTCTCTTCTTACTAATTCCGCATGTTTTAAAACATTTCTTGCAAGTAGATTGCGAGCGTCTTTGTAAGTTGATTGTAAATATCCTTAACCTGAACATGCATAATTGAAATCCAACGCACAAGCTAGCGCCGATTGATATGCTACGCATTGACATATTTACCCGATTCTACGTATTCAAGGCTGTCTTTCGGACAAGAGCTTGACAGATTGATTTTAGTTTATTGGCCCATAAAGTTAATGAATTACATCAAAATAATCTGTCATTGGCCAAGAGCTTAGCCAAATGTCAACGCATGTACTCTACTGTTTCTCGTGGCATGATTACTCTTGCCAATCAGATTATTTTTGCTCAAGTTGCTGCAATTGGTTGAATACGTCATCAAGCCTGGGATAGTTCTGATTCCAAACGTGGCTTTTAAGATGGAGTTGTGTTTCGAAAATATATATTTATGCGGTAAAATCATGATAGGTCATATATTGCAATGAATAATGGCGTATGTATCTAGCATCAATTAGTTGGTTTCAATTGATTGGTGCGCTGTACGAGCGATTCATGAGTTTCGGTACTACCATATGATATCATATGCAGCATTTTTCTATTTGCAACCAACGCCCCAAGTAAGGTTGTCTATTAAGTGCAGATATGAATATATATATAAATGTATATATATATAAACGTATATATATATAAACGTATATATATATATAACGTATATATATATATATATATATATATATACCTATGTATATATAAATATACATATGTATATATATATAAATATATATATATATAGATGCATATATAGACCATAAGCCACTGACCCAAGTTACATGAAATGACATATATGAAAGACAATTATATGGAATGTGCATTGGGCTGAATGTAAGATCCTCCAGTAACTCTGATTTCGAACGCAATGCATCCAAATCACAACTATTGTTGTTTCACAATGCGGTGCATAAAAGGAGACTGGTATGGATTGATAATTTTATGACGAGCATGTTTAATCATTAAGGATCATTGATATTTTATAATTAGCGTTCCAATCGATCCTTACTTAAGCCTGATGCATAGATTAAAGGATTCCGTAAACATACAATAGGTACACCAATGGCAACAACTTCGATATATATCTATGACTGCAGAGGCAATAGCTAACTTGTGGCTGTTACAACATTACCGGGAATCAGGTGTTTGAAGCATGTTGTGACCGAAGCTAAGAATCTAAACACATAAAACTAACCCAGCACACACGCCATTCTTTACCATGACTGTGCTACGGAAGCCATAGTTAACAGACTTTTGGTGTAGCCTATCCAATCGTGTTCCATATGGACAGCAATGGGCATATATAAATCATCATTGCACTGATGAAAGGTTTTCTATGTTGCTGTTACATTTGTCGATTTTTTTTACATATTGTATCACCAATACTCAGCACAGAGACTCTTGTGAATTGATTGTGATTACCCTTCTGATACAACCACTGAAAATCAAGCGATTGTATATTGGTGAAAGTGCTGTCAATATGCCACACAACACATCCTACTTCATCCAAAGCGAGGCAGCATATTCTCTAGAAGTATAATGTGCGCCATAATTTCCATTGTTTTCAACTGCTTCTGTAGAAACCTGGACGTTTTATTCTTTTTGATATCGTGATTACGTTTTGAGAAGAGTGTTGATGATGTTTACAGGAGAAAGCTATAGCTGGAAACGGCCTTTGGGAATCGAGAGGTTGATAACTTGTATTTATTTCCATTTCTCGAAAGCAAACATATTTCTGCTTGTACCGTTTCATCGGTTTCATTATCTTCAACATAACACCATATTCATACCAATTTCAATAATAATAGTTGTTGTAAACAATGAGGATTTGACATCTGGTGATGTTTGTATCCTCGAATAATTTCCACATTCAAGCGTTGGTGCAAGAAAAGTCAAGTGTAGTGCATGGGTGGATAACTATGATTAAAACACCCCTTTGTGATATTGTTAAAAATTTGCAATATTTGCAATGAATTTAAACCAGTATATGTGCAATCATAGACAAGTACAACACAATATAAATGTCAGTGCTTAATTATTATATGTGACCTCCGAATTGATTCAACAGAAGCAAATGAATAGGTTAGATTGAATGTAGTACATACACTTTGACGCCTTTATATCTTATACTGTTGTGAGCTCTTTGAGATTTGCAGAGTGGTGCAATCAAATTATGAGCTTGTCTAGTTACAATGGCATCAACCACTACTTTACGTTTAAAGATACCAGAGAAAGCAAGTGGTACATTTTCTGTAAAGACTTAGTACATACACTTGACTAATACTCAGAATTTGAAGTGGTTTAAATAATATGCTTTATCTAGCAAGAGGTAAAAACGCTGTAAACAACTTTGCAACATTGTTTAGAAAGCTTCAACTCGATGTATTGATTTGCTGAAAGGCCCCAAACTTATACACAATGCGAAACATAGTGATACATAAATGAGTAGTATGATGATACAAGAGTAGCTGTTTTTAATACTTGTTTAGCCTTGCATAAGATACAAATGTCTCTGGATATCTTCATTTTGATGTATTGAGTCCACGATAGCCTCGAATCTATGTTTACCCCTAAAAGGTTGATGACACTTCGTGATTTACTAATTGTTTGTTTTCGTAACGACTTGCTTGGGGGGGGGGGAATATTTCGACCAGGTTTGAATATAAATATAGTATGTTTTGCTAGAATTTAGTAATGATGTTTAAGTGTTTAACCATTTAACCAGTTTCTGTAACTCAATTCCTTGATCATTTTGTTTGTGTTATTGCTGGACATTAACATATTGGTATAATCGACAAATAGTATAGAAAGTACATAACAACTTGAAATGTAGCATGCGGAAACAATTATGTTGGTCGTATAGGGATTACTGGCTCAGGAAACCACATGCTTCGCTGATTTATCGCCAGAGAGAGAATATAAGCGCATGAACTCAATAACTTCATGTGAGTGGCAGTGTTCTCATCTCGCATATGTTACTGCATGAATAAAACACATTTCAGAGTAATCATTGGCTAATTTAACGTAGTTTTGCTTGATATTTAAATAGCTTAGTCATTTTGCTAATTGCCAGTGTTTGCTTATATCAGGAATATTTTTAAAAACTTAGGATAAATCAAGCTAAACAAAACAGCTACACCTTAGCTATGGCCATTTCCCCCTTTTTCTTTTGTGTCAACGCCAGTCATAAGTGGCCTTATGTACACTATCCATCACACGCAATCGATCATGGCGCTTAACGTTTTGTTAAGGTCGTTTGCCCCAGATTAGCGAAATTGAAATGAGACTTGCTGTTAAATGAAAAATATAATCATTGGCAAGATAATAAAAAAAAGGTGGCGAGAAGCGTTTGGGGATGTGGATATGTGCCCGGGATACTTGATTGATATCAACACGGCATTTGTTTGCATAGATTACATAGTAAAACAATGCCTAATTACTAAGCATATATATGATTCACCCTGTTAGACCCAAGATGCTGCCTAGCGCATTGACCTAGTGTTTACATGGTTTGCGGCTGTTAAAGGACATACTAACGCTGCATTACGGAATATTGTTCTTGTATTGGTCATTGCCTAAAGATAGCAAATACAACTTGCTTGACCTTAAATGTATCGCCAACCATCTGAAAAATCAACAAATCGTGTTAATGTACTACGAAAAATACTTACCGCTTGTCGATCGATACTGACCTGTTCAAATACACCACCGGTCAAGCCCATATGGTGTTGATGAGCCCAAGAATATCACTGATTAGAACAATCTTAGTCACTAGGGGTATTATGGTTTAGACCGATATCTACTCGAACAAATGGCAGTAGGTTAATTTGTGGGCGGGGCGACATATTGTTTCGGACAGCAGTCTGTTACACTAAATTATGCGAATCGTCGTTGATATATACATAAATGTTCGGACGTAGCAATATATTTCTCTAAAAGCCACGCCAACATTACTTCGACATCATGTTGATTTTGTCGTCATGTTTATTAGCATTTGAGAACTCTGGTATACTAGCAATAATTCGATTGCACGAGGATTGTAGGTGTCGCATTAACGCATGTTAATGTGTACATGGCAAGTATGTTTGAGCTGTTGCATATATAAATACAGCACATCTTTGTCACCAAAGCTCAGTGAGAAGACTTTCGTGAAATGTTTTTGTTATTAATCTGGTCAATGTTAATGAAAGAGCTGACAATATGGCGTACTTAAGCTTAATCAACAACGGCATAGAAAAAAATCGCATTCCTTTGAGATATAAAGCGCGCCATTATTAACCAGTTCATGGGCGTCCAGTGTGGAAACTCGGCAGTAAAACAGAGTTTTATTCTTTTTGCTATTGCGACTTCCTCTTGAATGGAGTGGTTCTGCGAGCAATAGAAGAAAGCTATCTACCGACTGAAGATTCTAGGGATGGGGCCGTTACTGCCAAGTGAATTCATTTGCGTAGATTGATATATTTTATGAGGCCATATAGGTGCAGGTGATCTACCAATCTATCTTATTAACTACTGACACTGCCATTCATTTGAAACTTAAGTATGTGGACACAGCATAAACTATAATTACACAAGAGCACCATCACCCCTACCCCTGTGGAATGCCAAGGCAACAAATATTAATTGAATTGTTGGTTCGGGCATTCACATGCTTTGCTGATTGCACATAGGACACCGTCATATAGACAGGATAGCGTCACATTCATTTCAGTCGGAAGAGGCCGAATAAAGAATGTCGCCAACTGCAGACACAATTGCCATCCCGATAACATGAAATCTGCGGTTTCTCATAAAGAGGATGCACCTGTGGGTGTGACAAGAAAAATATATCTGGACTTGTAGCCAGCCTTCAAAAAGAGGACGTTCAATTTATATGGTGCAAAGGCTAAAATATGCAATGATTTAGTCGAGACTCACTGATGTGATCAAAGGAGCAGAATCTGTATGAACATTTATTCAGGTTTATCACCAATGATACACTCAAGATCTCGTCGCAACCTGCTTTTGCGATAGAGGGGCTGATTAACATTAACTAAGCAATTGCAAAGGGCATACCGTACGGAAATGTATGGCATGCGGCATATATTGTAAGATATATACGATATGTGTGTCCTTAGGGGCGGCTTGATATATAGTCATCATACAGGAGCATATCAAATTATTAAATTGATCAATATCTTTAGTTTTTCATGTCAAACTCGAAGACATGTGTGGGGCCTTATCACCGAATAGCGAGCCAACCGCTATACAGCGGTATGGCTAGTTTGTGAGCAAGGACAAAGTGTGTTGGCTGTGGCGGTTAAATTATTAATCTAAATGAATGTCATACATGCGTTCACATAACCCAATGCAACACATTGAATATATGCTGGCTTAGTTGTGCGTTAAAGGAACATAAGTTCACCTTAGCGAAACGCAGTCGGTCCCAACCTCAAGCACGTTTGCGACGTTTTTGTTACCATAATCCAGAAATAAGTTTTATCTAAGGGTGTTAACACTTTCGATGTGAGGCAATGTGGAGCGTCAGGCTAAATCCTTAACCAGATTTGTTCCCTGTGAACGGTTGAGTGACTGAGTTCACGTACGTGTTCGGAGATCACAATCAATCTTGCACAGATTCAGCAGCATGGATACAAGAACGAATCAACTCGTTATGCATAGAAGCTGTAACTTATACCTGGTTACGAATAGCTTGCAGGGATACATATTCGTAATTGACAGTTTTAGCATTGTTGAATGACACGAAGGATTGTATCATTGAAATGAATATGGTTTACTGCTCAAAGTTGGATGCAAACTGCGTGTTGTATTCTACGGAAATGTAATATGAGTCGGACAATTGTAGAAATACCAATCCTAATTTGATCAACTGTGGCATGGATTATTAACTTATAAAGCTGCTTACACAGCACATGCATAATATTCTAATGATGACGCGGTAGCATGCTATCACCACCAATTTTTTCTGTCTTCGTTAGTGATTTAATCAGAAATTCGATTATCTGGGATAGTTGTGTTGTTCCTTCGGACAAGACGTGTCCGATTTAGTTATTTCTCGCGCAGATGTATTCCACGAATCTGATTATGATGTATGACTACTCATAGTATCTGTTCGTTATTTTGTGGTTCAATATATCACCCGATTCACTTGCAAGAATGCAATCGATATTTGTAGTCGGTGTAATCATATGCTTGTGGCCGAGTATTATTATGGGACATTGTGACAATGGTAGCGTGTATAAGTATATATATCCTCTGCATCACAGTAACCTTGTGATGTGTAACCTTTGGGCTGCAAATATATTTTTCTGTCGTGCAATTGCGTTCACGCTATGTACGTTTGTACGCTTTATGTTTTTTGTTCGTAACATATATGCATATTATAATATATGCATCTGAGAAATGTTGTGGCTATGCATCTACACATATAGCTGCTGTTGTTATCCGTAATCAATAGCAATCCTTTTTTCGACCTACTCTACTGAGGAAGCGTTAACAAGTATACTTTACAATTCAACTGATGGATACGCAATGTGTATGGGCTATATTAAGCATACATGTATATACTAGTATATTTTAATTCGTAATGAAATTAAGGTACATTATGCATTTTGAAAGAGTGAGCTTGGTAAGATTAAGAAAACATGAAGGGTAAGGTGGTTAGTCATCAATTAGACATATATAAAGACAAATATAGACTTACTGCATGTTATGGCTTAAACAGAACGGACTTTTATTCATTATTACTGTCAAAACAGGGGTGATTGGTCTCCAAATGGTATTTACAATATCAGCAAAGATGACTGTCCAAGAATATTTGACAGTTGGTACGCCAGGCCGAACCAAACGTTTTTGTCCATGGACGCCATGATAACGCATCTATACAACTAAACTGTTCAAATAATTCAACGCACAACCACAGGTCGATTTAATTATGTTAATTTTTCAGTTTAGCAATGCGTTTATATGAATACGAGGTACAACATATTTATCAGAAAGGTGATTGCATATTTTCACCTCATGAAAATGTTTAGCTATCAAAGGTGTCAGTATCAATAAGTAACATATTTAAGCTACTTGAATAAGATATGCGTGCTGTAGTTTGACTTAGAACCCAGCTTAATTGGTCAGCATCACTTGGAGGGTATGGCGAACCCGCCTGTTTATCATTCTCTATATGGTATGAAAAGGAGTAAGGCACGGAATTTGACGAAAACTATTTGAAGCGACAAGGGATTGTTTGTTTAATCGCCCCGATCGCTGTTGACACATCATTTTCTTCTCGAGCTTTTTCTGGATTATCATGTTCCATTTTATATCAAAAGCTCTCGTGTATATGACCTGTGTGCAGTGCTTTACATAACGTGAGGTCCAATAGCATTGATGCGCCGTTTCCCAAGTACCATGGGTTATGGTATCTAGGTTTGCTCTGCGTAGCCTCATAGCACCCTTTTGCCATGTCAGGAATATATCGTTTACACTATTAGAAGAACATTGGGAGGGACTCAAAGGACTCTTTTTAAGATTCCATCTCCATTTCAGTCGTTCGTGCAGATAATCATATTAAATTACGTCTGAATAAATGTTCCGTCGTTGTAACTAGAACTTATGGTTGTATCAATTTGTCGACTACGAATGTAAGTTTGGCAGTGAGGTAATGTACTGGCTGTTTTGGAATTGAGGTTTCTTGAGAAATTGCCTAACATCAGCCTATGTCAAGAAGTTATGTTTTGGGGGACTGTTGTGAAGTTGTGAGGCATTAGTCAGTATATGTTTAATATTGTTTCATGGTAACTTCATGGACAAGTCATTGGTTGTCACCGCGGAACAATACGTTCTAGGCGTAGTGCTATTTGTCATTGAACATTGGTCATAAATTACCATTAAGTATGCAATACGGTTGTTTGCATTCAACTGAAACAATGTTGAATGGGATTGTTTTGATTTGATTTTGTAATATATATCCTGAACATACGTTGTTGATATCAGATCATCTGCTGTTAGAACGAGTCAGACAGCTTTTGTGTCTATTGAAGCATTTTTGGCGTTACAATTGTGCAACAGTCAATACCCAAAAACTGATAACGATATGCACCACGCTGCAAAATGAAACAGTTCTGTTTGGATATTTTGTGAGCTCTATCTTCATCCCAGTCTGCAAGAGGGAAAAGATCGGAGTTTCACAATTCATACAAATTCTTGCATTATAGGGATAATACCTTGATAATAGCGCTGATACCTAATTGGGCTATTTTGGCGTACTTTGATAATGTTGCCTATTTCTTGGTTCTGCAAATCTGGGACAAGGTCACAGTAAGCAATAAAGCACGTTCGCATTCACATATGCAAGCATGAGCAATCTATAGCTTAGTGAAATATCATTATCAAAATATGAGGGCAGTGGGTTATATATACTTGCCCAAACAACGGACATTCAAAATGTTGTCTTCTATCGCTTTATCGCATATTTGGGAATGATCGCATGTCCAATAATACAACTATTTCTATGGCATTCCATAGAATACGAAATATACGACTTCTTCTGATTGATCCATAAGCGCTTCCAGATTGCAGTACAGATATTATGATAATAACATGTAGCATCACATGTATTATTAAACTGCAAAATCAACAGTTCCAAAACCTGCTATATCTAGCTAATAAGTCTGTCATTGTTGAATACGTTACAATCCACCAATTGGTTAAATTTTGTCATTTATTAATGTTCCACAATGTTATCCGGTTTGCCATGAAGACTTTAAAATTGGAAACTAGAAACGGCGGTGTCAATTTTGGTTGGTAGTGACATAGTTTACAAGTATGATATAGGTATGATGATAAAAGCAAAAACAGTGTGCTAGCATCTGAGACGATATGTTACTCAGTAGATCATCGTGCAAGAAGCAAGCAAGATCACAATAAGATGAATCACGTCTTAACAACACAAGATATTATAAAGTTAAGGGTTCAAAAGTGTTTATTTCTTGTTTGCATGTTTTATTTTCTATTGGTTTGGTGCCTGTCATAAACTATTACCATTATTGTAATTACTATTGTTTTAGTAAGTAATGGTTGACCATGATGCCAGTCGGTTGGCCCATTTGCTTGCTTCCGCTGTTCCTCATCCGAACTTCTGCAAATGTTCCAACACAACATGAACATCAATAATGGTATGGCGACAACATTTCTGGAGAACGTAGATTTTGCCCAGAGATTAGGTGGTTACAGCCCTAGTGATATTAGATAACATGCAATGGTTTAGTAGAGCAACAACTGTTGTATATATATCAGAATCCGCATTTGTCTTCATTGGTTGATTTGTGTCTTGGTGAAGATTACTAAGGTGACATGGGGACTCTCGTTAATTTGAGCGCCAGTTGAACTAATGGGTCAAAAGCCACATTAGGAGGTCGATTCGCCTGACCACAAAATGATGCTCCCTGTTGGCCTTTTGTCAAAGAAGCGAAGAACAGCTAACTTATTAACTTTGTAAATAACCTGATGCTAATGAACTAGCTTTGTATTTTCTTTATCAACGCTCGAATTGTCTGACTATTTGAAAGTAAAGCAAGAAAACTAGGAGAGGTCGGAATACAACATTTCGAAAAGTGATAGCTCTGAACAACAGCATACTGGCTACAACTGCCACAACAATGACGCAATCTCATCCTGTAATTTAAAAGCGATACTCGGCGTTAGTATTCATGTGCAACCTAATTCCATGGGCGGATTTAGTGGGACCAGAGGGTGGGACCTCTTTGCTGTAAGTAACTTTGTCAGCCTTGATTTTAAGCCGATGCTCTGTGAAATTTTCGCAATTATTCATAATAGTGTATATGTAGAAACTGTTTATAAAAGTGCGCAGATTTTGATATTCTTATTATTATATGTTTCCTGAGAAGTGGTTTCAAAATTCATTACCGTTTCATCTTTCTTCATGACCACCTACGTCGGCACCATTTTTACATCAATAGAAAGACTATTTTACAAGGACAATTTTCGCAAGGCATTGAATGATCTGTATGTAAAACGTTAAAGGGACTGTGTTTGCGTTTACAAGCACATTAATAGTCGGATGCACTCCATTATTCCTGAGCAGAAGTTTTGGGATGTATTCATGGTCTGTTATACCCCATGTAAATTAATGACCGTCGAAGAAAGTTTAAGCTTCATTATATGCGCTTTCATAGTTTAAATCATTTTACGAATGATATTTCATAATAAACAAAATAGGATGCTTCTGCCCCTCACCCAAAACAATAATACAATATGATTTATCACCTCGTATGAGTAATGGCGCTTGGATTCTGCCCCGAACCGATGCAAAACAACACATTTATACAACCTGCACCATTTTTCACCTCGTAATTCTGCGGATAATATACGCAATACAACCCACTAATCTAGCGGCGGCAAGCGAAATCGATGCAACGCAACACATTTATAAACCTGCACCATTTTTGCGTGCAAACACGTAATTCTTGCGGATAATATACGCAATACAACCCACTTCCACTGGCTAGTATATTATTCAATCTATTCAATAAAAATATCATATATATATATATATAAATATATATATATATATAGAGATATATATATACATATTTATTATATATATATATATACATATAAATATATATAAATATGCATATATATATATGATATATATATAAACAGGGAGATATATATATAGAGAGAGATATATAGAGAGATAGATAGATAGAGAGAGATAGAGATATAGAGATATATATATCTAGAGATCTATATATATATATATTAGATATATCTTATATCTCTCTTCTCTCTCTATCTCTCTCTCTCTCTCTATATATATATATCTCTCTCTATCTCCTCTCTCTATCTCTCTCTATATCTCTATCTCTATCTCTATCTCTCTCTCTATATATCTCTCTATCTCTATATATATATATATATATATATCTCTATCTATTTATATAGTTCTAACCCCTCCCTTATGACCCCCGGAATTCGGTATTCGTTAAATATGCTATATATCACTCGTATATATGCTTTATCACTTATCCAATACCAGTGATCAACTTCGAGCAAAAGGATATTTTCAATAACGGTAAAAACACCACTAAAACATTGCAGTTTTCGTTCTCTAGGATGTCATCATTGTTACGCCACGTGGCATTTTGTCGGCGTCGGCTGACTTTATATCGTGACTCCATGAATCATATGAAAGATCTTGGTGGTAACTGAGCTTATATGTAAACTTAAATTTCATTGTATATTGATAATTCATTCAAGTGCTGCGTTCCAAAATGAAGATGTGTAAGTATGGTGGCCCAGAATTAATGATTATCCTGAGAGACGTGGTGTTTGGTTAATCCCTGTGGTGTGGCATCCCGTATATACTCCGTATAATATATAAAATGACAAGGCTTAGAATGTTAACGTGACTAGTATGAAGCCTTTGAATAGACTAGTAGGGAATCTAGCCCCCACAGAGTCGATGGCTAGGCTTCCGCCTGAGGGTAAATAACCAAAGAGGTGTCGCGCAGACACTTCGGAAGTAGGTCTATATCACCAGCAGCGGAATATTTCTGGCCAGCTAATTACCACCATCGCTGAAGGCCCGCTGTTCAGCTATTAAATCGTCCCCGTGCATCGTTTCCCAAACCAACCCTAACCCCCACCCCACCCCACCCCCGCACACACACTAGTCTATTCTCCTACCAACCCCGATCCTTGCTTTGACCCGTTGACATTGTCGTAGAAAATACTTGTAAAAATAGCTGTGATCCTCGTGGGTTAAACAGAAATTTTACTGGGGATCAAGATGGGATTGCTTGGGAACGCATGAGATGAATTGGCCTCGAGTTACAAAGTTTGAAGCTTTAATGCTGGTCATTTAACTATAAAAACAATACCTCTGTATGAGAATCCTTTACTTTTTTTTTCAATAACTCTATGATTGCTAAAATTATTTGTTTCAGCTAAATTTTGTTAACAGGCTGTTTATTGTTGCAGATAGAAGCCTCATAAATAAGAACAAGGCGCCATGATTCACATTTCATATATAAGAATTTAAGAAAAGCAGGCACAAAGTCTATAAATCTACTTCATGACATCACTGCAGATATTAAAAGTGACCTCGATGTATAAAGCGCTGCACGCAGATCCGATAAACACTCCGATTATGACACGTTTTGTCAACGGAATTATTATGTTATCTCGCGAAATTATTATGTTATCTGTGCAAGCATCGTTGATAGACATCGTTTTCGCTGGTGTAAATTAGCTGTGACTATATTTCCGATTTTTCCTTTTAGTAGTAAGTGTAAACATTGTCTTTTAAAAGTAAGTGTAAACGTTCATCCATCTTGCCGTGGTGTAGCACAGGTCGGACGGTGATATAAACTACATGTGTCAATAAGCGTTCCCTCAGGGCTAGCCGTTGTGAGCATGTTAATTGATAACGATGGTCAATGCCGTTGCCGGAATGGTATGGTAATGTGTTTTATTCAAACCCGTGGTCAATGGCTAAATCATACATCACACTTGTTATCATCTAATATTGTCTATTGTACAGTCTGATTGAACTAAGGTGAGTTATAAATTTAATTCCAACGGTGTGCAAAGCCATCACCTATTATTTTGATAAACGATACCGACGTTAGCCTATATCTGTTATAAACAGCGTCGTAGACTATCAAGTTTTCGCACTTCCGCCGTCATATTCGGTTATTCTTCTGGGTATAGATCCTGTATGAAGTGAAGTGGTGTGATTAATTATTTTGACAAGGCGATTTATGTTTATGGCTTTTAGTAAGGAATATTCAGGCCAAATGGAGCCTGAGTTCAGAGTTGTTGAATCCAGTCCCATTCTGCCCGTATTCAGATAGCTTAGGCGACCTAGTCTTATGGGTTACTGATAAGGACGGCTGATATTTGTACCTTTATGTTGTTGGTCCCTAATGTTTCGATTCATCGTAGTGCTTCCCGATGTTGTTCTATATTTGGAACATTGTAGAAATGATCCTAACGCTGATCTATTAGTCAGCGCTTTGTTTGTCCAACATACAGAGTGTGTATATCAAACAGTATCACGTTATTGAATTTGCAATGTATTTGTATCATACTTTTGTATTATCGATGAGTTTGGGAGCTCATGATAGCTGTGCTGCGGTCTATGTTCGGACAGCAGCGATGGATTTGTGTGCGATACTGTTGATTGATTTTGGTATTGATGCCTAGGGTGGTGAGGTTGGCACCTCAGAGTATGCAAACATATCTCCCAGGTTTCTGTGATATCAAACTTATTGACTGCGACCAAAGGCGGTTTAGTATTTGGTTAAGGCTCAGCTTTGTGTAATAATCTGGATCTTGGCTTTATCCAGTAGTGCTTGAGGATAGTCCCCAGCGAATACAATGTTTTATCATTCCTAGGCTATGTGCGCGATAGTCTTTTATGTCATAACGTATTCTACTAAGTGGTACAAGCTATCGGTTTGGTATGCTGATCAACGAGTGCTTTGGGTAGCAAGAGTCAGTTGGCTTGCAAAACAAGTCGGTTTTCATGGTGACTGGTTTTAGGCGAATCATGACAAAAGATGCGTGTGTGTATTCATTGAATTTAATTGATGGGTGATACTCATTCAGATTGTTTATGAAGGAGCATAGGGTGTTCTCTCCTGAGATCAACAACATGTCTAGTACAACCACTGGTGTTTGTACCCTCATGTTTGGGTAGGTTGTAGTCACGCCCAGTGATGTCATTGTAGGAACGGTATGTGTCCATTAGTTGGTATTTTGTTTGTTTAACGCATCGTTTCTGACAGAGTGCATTATATCGGATCATGAGTTTAAGCTCGTTTTAGCTGAGGTCACAAAATATACCGAAATGAAGGGCGAAATTAAGTCTAGATCTGTAAACGGGCGTCAGACTGTTTCAATCAATGAAAAAGACGAAGCATTGTGTGCTTCTTTACCATTGAGCGGACTGTGAATCGGCATATTGAATAAACGAAGGTATAAGGTATAAAACTGAACACCGAAGAGCGTATTACTGAACTTGAGGGCGGTGTAAAAGAGTTGATGTTAGATACAGATTATATGAAAGACGAAAAAATAGATCTGGAGGACAAACTGAGTGATATGGAGACTAAGTATGATGACCTTGTGGAACTGTAGGACATGGTGAGAGATCTGGAGGTTAAGAACGATGATCTTATGGAGCGAGTGGAGCATATAGAGGACCTTGTTAGCAGGTTGTGAACGACACAATGCTGAACTAGTACACCCATAGAAAATATGGGGTAAAACTGTGCTATCAAAAAGCGACACAGAATGTGTGAAGAAAAGTCCGTCTATCAGACAGGCAAAACTCAAATACCATATAGGAAGTCCCAGGGCTAAAGAAATCCGTACAGGTATCATCAGACCAAGAAAGTCTGGAAAACTAAAGTCATAGACACCCTGGCCTATGGGCACAACAGACTAGCCCCTCGGCCCCGCTTGGGGGACGGGTCCGAGGCGCCCTTAGGGTGAGCAAAAATCTTCCCTCAGCCCCGTTTGGGGGATGGGTACGAGGCGCCCTTAGGGAGAGAAAAAATCTTGTATAAGCTGCCAAAGGACGAGTAGTGTACGTAGTAGTGGTTCTGTCCCAGAACCGCTACTACGTACACTACTTATGCTGCCCTTTCCATTCCCTTGCTGCATCACAGATCTTGCTATAATTAGATACCCGACTCGACGTTTCCGTTGTGAAGCTCGCGACCAGCAGCCACCTGGTTTCGTGGAAGCTAAAATGTAAACAAAAGCGCGTGGCTCAATGGTAAAAGATCGATCGGCGATGGTATGTACTCAAAAATACCTTTTTATCAATTTGTGTGACGATTTATTAACTACAATATATATTATGAACGCTTGAACGAAGTCGCATATAACGGTATCTACCCCAGGCCTTGCCCCGATCGGACAGTAGGGCTGAATTTAACCTTTTTTAAGACACAGTCGGCGGTTGATGGGGTGTCCTGTGCAGACGTATGATTTTATTATGAAGTACTGTAACATATATTCTTGCTTATTTTGAATAACAATATAATAATGAATTATTTCAGGACATAGCATATACCAAAAACATTGATGCAGCATGAATTTAATCATCAGTAACTCTCTCGCTCTCTGCTTCTCTCTGTATTTCCGTCTCTCTCTCTCTGTCTCTCTCTGTCTCTGTTTCTCTGTCTCACTATATATATATATATATATATATATATATATATATATATATATATATATATATTTTATATATATATATATATATATATATATATATATATATATATATATATATATATATATATATATATATATATATATATATATATAATTAGAAGATTAACAACAAGCACACTAAAACTACACTGAACACAATAATCATTTAAAACCAGAGCTCAATTCATCCATATAAACACTGAACAGATCGGTTGACAATATGCCTCCATGTCTTATGCCATTAAACGCACCAAATCAGCCAAACATAGTTCTATCCCATCTTACACACACATCTGATTAGAGTACCATGCAACCAACCATTCTAACAGTATATCCAGGGACACCTTTGTTCGACAAGCTCCCTCCACCACTACAATCTAAGGTGCAGTGGTCCTATATACTGGTGTGGATTTATGATAGAATGTCCTTGCACATCTGCCATAGAGGGCTTTCATGGAAATAAGTAAACTAATATAAATATTTTTCGGAAATCTACACATACAACAGCACTTAAAAAAAATAAGAGAACAAATTTTCATGTGTGGGAAAATGTCAATGTCTTGCGATTTTTTCTCTCCTTATGGTCCCTTAACTTACATTTTTAGCCCTGACACCTGCATGATTCACTTTGGAGTTTCCCTAATGAGACCTCTTTTGCTTGAATGCTTACAACCCTGGCTTTCACTTGCTTACTGTATAATGATGTGTCAATGAATTTGCGGCAATGTGTCCTTAAGCCTGCATAATTCATCTACTAGTGATTTGCTTGGGACAACGGGCCCTTCCTTTTTACTTCGGTAATTCTTCTAGTCATGTATATCATTGACAACAGAAAGTTTGTTTCTGCACATTGCACACAACTTAATTTCCGGGCAATATAGCCAGAGACATATGCTAGAACATTCACTTACTGGGTGGAAAGGCCTTCGTCAATTCAAACAGTAAATTGCAGCGCAGAAATGCCCATTTGTGTTTGACTTCTAGTCAGACATACTCGCAAGTCATGTCGAAGTTGGTTGGCTGCTGCGCGTCGAGTAGCTTCCACAAAAGTAGGGGGCGCTGCCTACAAGGTGTCACGGAATTTGTCGGGCGAGCTGCCGAGTCGGGTATCTTATTATAACAAGATCTTTGACTGCATCCTTTAAACTAGCATTGTCAGTCAATAAGGCTCGAAAAGTCTCTTTTAGCTAACCGTGCATTCATTGTAAGCAAGCTATTTTACCTAGCCCTCTCCAAGTCCAGTTCATCCAGAAATGTAATAACGAGTGACAGATGAACATGGAGTTTGTGGATCGGTACTCTATTTCGAAATAATGTCATAATAGACACTACTATAACATGACAAAAGAATCACTATAACAAGAATATTGTAAAACCATGAATCATTCTTTCTATCACACCAAGTCGTACCTACACAAAGTCTTATAACTTCAATCAGCTGATCGGGGTCACAGCTAAGCATAGCTCCGGTCGAACGGTAATATGAATATATACCGTTCTGCTTCGATCATTTTCCGCGCGTCGCAGAAAACGCGTTAGGGTTAAAGTGTCTCTATCCCGCATGTAGAAAATAACATATATCAAGAGCCTGTACAACAAAAAGTCCTCACGCATCAAAAAACTTACCCCACTCGACGCTATTCTTTAAGAAATGCCATCGATATATAATTTCTGACAAATCGCAATTCGACGTCCGCCATTTAGGAAAATATTGCGTCGCGTGATTTCCCTCGATTTCCCCCGAGGATTTGGTATGTAAATGGTTCCCTTTTCTCACTTTGGCTTGGTATAGATATAGTCCGGTTTTTGTTTCCAATGGCGGCTCACCCCTACCCTTTTCCCAGGAGAGAAACCCCCCCTCCCCCCGGAGATTTCCCGCCGCTTCATCCGCATTGCCTTAGCATTAGTCGTCGATGGGTCACGTCATTCTGAGCATGCGCAATGCACGTGGTCTTGAACTTGAAAACAAACATGTTGCTGTGTTTCGGACTTTTCATCGCTTCCAAATTGTTCGAAATATATCTAATTACCATGGATGAAATCCCCCGCCGAAAAGGGATAAAATTGTCCATGAACATCATTGCATTCTAAAACTCCATCACTTGGGTATCTCAAAATTTTTACATTGGGTCGGCGCCTAGGGTGGCATCAGAGCATCAAAACAACAGGGGCGAGTGCCTTGCCTAGGTCACAGCGTGCAAGCGGCTGCGAGTTCACTGGGTCGTTTCTCCCCGGATCCTCTCACAACTAGCCCAAAAGACCAACGTCAGGTTCTATTTATCACCTGGTCGGTCCAACAGTAAAACCAAAATAATATTGTCGATGCATTCGATCAACCCAAAACTCACCACTTTTTTCACGAAATATGCATGTTCTGACGAGTTTCAGGCAATCAGTGTCGAAAGTTATTATTTAGTTCGGTTCGAGATAATGCTTCATATTCCTATCGTCTGCGGAAAACTATATTTTCGATAACTTTCCAAGTTTACCGGTGATATTTTCTTCCGAAATACAAGCGTGGAGGACGATATCCCAGACAACCCCAGAAACTTCCTTGATAAGAACGAAGTCCATTTGTTTAATACAAAACAATATACAAACAGGTCATTGCAAGATGGATGAACAACTGCTTCCAGTGCTATGGAGCATTAATTATGTGTATAAGACATAGGAGCTAGGGGATCGTTCATTCATTATTATCTACTTCCGATGTAAATAAGGCTGTGAGAACATAGGCAAAAACTATAGCTGATAATTCCTGTCGCCTTTTCCCCAAGTTTTCGTTGCTTTCTTCGTGATTCGGTGTGATATTTGTGCGACAGTGAATGTTAGTGACCTTTTCTACATGTTAGACAAGGTCATTTTAGCTTTTAGCTTTGTGCCACTAATAGTCCCTGTGAACCCGCGTCTTGTGAGCTATGTTCCAATTGGTGAATGCTCCCGCTGGTCAGTTTCCGCCGCCTCGCCGCCATGTTGCCAAGTCGGGCTCAGATATTACCGTTTGGTGTGTTTTAGGCCAAAATACTTATTCACGGGATACTGTTGTTGCTGAAATTCAGCTTCTGATCCAATAAATGTTTGGTGAGTTGATTTTATTAGCTAAAACTAGGTAAAACAGCGGAACTCGTGATGATTCCGTTGAATTACGCTACATAGCGTTGCGCGTCACAACTAAGAGGGCGTGCATGCAGCACTACCCGTACTTAGTTTGAAAGCGCTACTCACAACTTCTTCCTTACAAATCGGACACTGGGAGTTTCGTGGTTTTTAATGTCAGGTAAAATAAGCTCTAAAGCGCCCGAGAAAGTTAATTAAACAGTTACCTAGCCGTCTAATAGATTTAAACCTACGATGAAATATAATGGTCTACTTTGAGCCTTGGTCTGGTACGAGGTTTCCGTGCCCCCGTAGACCAATATATATAGGGATTGACGACGCTCCAGCAAGTAGATAAGTCTTAGAAGGTCAATGAAACCATAAACGACTTAAATTTCTACATACAACAAATCAGCAAGTAGTTGTAGATAATTTTATGTGTAAATACTGTGCGAATTTACGAATATTTTATTTGACATGAAAAAAACCGGTTCCAGCCGAACCCGAGGTAAACAAGGTCGAACTTTCTTAATGATGTCATATCATACTCCGCGTGTCTAGATTCGACCCAAGTCTGTTCGCGTGGTTTTTCAGAAAAAATAGTTCTCACACAATCACTTTAATTTTGATCTTTTTTTACTCTAACTAGGAGGTATAATGCATGATTATTAAAAACTGGTAACCCTTTAAATGTCAACAGAATTAATTTCAACAGTAAACAAATATCCAACATCATATCCTCGCAAATTTGACATAATCCTCTATGTATGGTAGAACGAATTTGGCATTAGGTCGAAGGAGTTATGTCGAATCATACGCGTATATCTTTTATCTATCAAAATAGCTCATAAAAACCGAGTAATGGATGTCGAATAAATAGCAAATTCATCATTTGAATAAACGCATAGAAAATATGCACCGCTGTTTGAAAATTACGACAAACATAAGTTTCCTTTGCCTTTTCCTCAGCATAAAGGTACATTCATGGATGTTGTGGTTTTCATTTCGTCAAAGCTTTAATCAAAGCCCTAAATGACGTAACAATGGTTTGCGGTTTCACTTGTCCGTGTGCAGAGAGCCACGACGTGAACTCAGCGAGTCATTTATTGGAGGACAATAGAATTAAACAACTAGACCATCAAGTAAAAGACCAATACGGACTGGTACATAGCACAAAATATACATTAAAATTAGGTGTGGCAGCAGGTTCGGTTGCATAAACAGTCTCTAGCCTTTCGAACGCGAAATTTATGTCATCTGCCACACGACGCCGAGCTGAGAAGAAGACCAGAACGAGTGAGGCACCCAGCTTCATTTGGATCAAGTTGACTGACAACTTGGCACTGTCGAAGCACTGTCGAAGCGAGACGGTTTATGAAATCCAAAAAGATAACCGATTACTGAACCCAATACGAGGATGATTTTGTCCTGTAAATGGGGAGTCAGACCTTATTTTATATTACACTGATGCGTTAATGGACCTTCTTTGCTACTACTAACGCAAGAGAAATTATTTACTCAAATAAATCTTGGCATGAAAGGTGGGGTCATGGTGATATGAAGGTGGGGTCAAGGCGATATGAAGGATGGGGTCACGGTGGTATGAAGGGTGGGGTCACGGTGGTATGAAGGTTTGGGTCACGGTTGTATGAAGGGTGGGGTCACGGCGGTATTGAGGGTTGGATCATCGTAATACATTGTCACGTTATGATAAGTCCCGTGATGCTCTATCCAGTTGTGACCGCTGCTGTGCCACTGTGCGTGAACGGATAGAATATATATTAAGTTCCTCCGGCATCTTCAATCCAGGCGTGTGTTGCATCTTGCAGAATATAAAGTTGCATTTAGAAATATATTTTTTCCCGACATACCATATTTTTTTCACCTTCAAACAAGACCTGAACTTTTCGGACAACAACAAGTGAATGTCCAAATGCTCCATCCTGATGGATAAACGGGCAACGTAGACTTCGATCGCTTATTCAATATAGCTTCGTTGTGCGCTTTCTGATCGTTTCACACAAATCATGATGTACACGAATGCGGTTAGGTAGCAATTTGGTTTTGCCGTCGAATAGTCAAATTTTCCCTAAATACAACCACGAAATGTTAGGCGCCATATCAAAATTATACTAAGTTGAACACCCCAACAAACAACTCTACTCCATAGAATGTGGAACATATATATATCTCTATATATATGTATATATTTATATATAATGTGTATATATTCATATATATATATATATATATATATATATATATATATATATATATATATATATATATATATATATACGTACATATATATATTTTGTGTTTTATATATTTATATATGTATATATATACACATATATAGATATACTTATACATTGTATATATTTACATATATGTATATATGTATCTATGTATATAAGTATATATGTATACATATATATATACATATATAAATTTACACAAAAACATATATATATAAATATATATTTATATTTATATTATATTTATAATTATATATATATTATATATATATATATATATATATATAAATTTTACAAACACACACATATATATATATAATATATATATAGATATATATATATATGTATATATATATATATATATATATATATATATATATATATATATATATATATATTTATATATATATATATATATATATATATATATATATATATATATACATAAATGCGAGGTGTGGCTAGCCCTGTAGGACGTCGTATTGACATGTATATCGACTTGGGATGTGCTTTGTTTGCACATTTTTGCTTGGATTTGTGTGTTGCTAATTATTGGAATGGTGTCACAGATGTGTTTTTGTAGAGCTGATTCCTGTGATCTGACAATTAATTTTCTGTGCACACACCACAGTAATATTGATTTTCTTTTTAGTTGTTGTGATGAAGTCTCAGTGAAATTAGTTTTTGATCTCAATAAGCACTTGCCATGATCAAAGCGTATCTGTTGTCAGTTTACTCCTTTGTCATCTTTTTATACTTCAACCTATTCAACCTATGTATGTTATTGACTACCCTGCCCCTTACTTTGCATCTTGTCCAGCCAGTGCTCGTGATTTATCAGCAGATGTGATATCTTACAGAGATCACAATAATATTCTAATGATAATGGCCAATAATGGCATTGGTTATAAGTATTCATCTTTCATCATGTGAAGGGTTGTTTGTTGTTTGTTGTACGTATTCTATGTTTATTTGTTTGTCTGATCCTAAACATCCTAATGGTGTCGCAAGTGATGAGTTATATCCAACGCTGATTCCTATGATCTGACATTAATCTGATGTGCACCAACTTATGATATGTTGCTGTATATTTTCTTCCTTACAAACTCTCCTTCAAAACATACCACTGTGTGATTAATTCTCTTCGCTTTTGGTATGATGCTGTTTCTCTATGGAGAGTTTGTGATGATGGGTTCTTGTAGCTGTGCCTGTACTGCTGGTGGTATAAGCTGCTTCACCAGTCATTTCAAATGATCCTTGGTAACTTCTGTATTTTACCATCAAACTTGGTAACTTCTGTATTTTACCATCAAACTTGGTAACTTCTGTATTTTATCCACCCCTGAAGCTAGGTCATCAGGTGGGTTTATCACTGGGTGAGATTGGTTGTAGTGATCACAATAATATTATAATGACAAAAGACAAAGCTGGTCAAACATTTCAGGATGCACACAAATTATTAGATGCATTGTGATGCGCTGCCCAACAGAAGCATGGTGGTGCAAGGTCCATCAGAAGCCTTAGAGGTGTGCTGTCTATCATTTCAGGAGGCAAAATAATGGTTAGATTGTGTTGTGCTATCTATCAGAAGCATTGTGGTGTGCTGCCCACCAGAAGCATTGTGGTGTGCGGTCCATCAAAGCCTTGTGGTGTGCCGTCCATCAGAAACCTTGTGGTGTGCTGTCCATCAGAAGCATTGTGACGTGCTGTCTAACAGAAGCATTGTGGGGTGCTGTCTATCAGAAGCATTATGTGGGTTTTATATTTTGTCCTTCAATTATCCTTATATTTCTGCTATGTCTACCAAAGGAGTGAGTTGAGTGATGAAAAAAGTTGACTGGGAAGGGATTTGCTCATTGTCGTGAGAATGTAACAGGAAGTTAGGGGAGTAGACGAGGTTATTGCCAATTTGCATGGCATGCTTCAGATCACATGAACATTGTGTCTGTCAACACTGGTTGGAATGGGCACCCTTTAATTGTGTGGGTTTGTTCGGTATATAATATCATAATGGTGTCACAAATGAAGAGATTCTTTGGGTGCTAATTTACCGTGATCTGACATAATTCTGATGTGCACTATCTTATATATATATCTGTATCAGTTCTTTCGTTACACACTTTATATGCTGTAAACACACAACTGTTGATGGACCTTCATCCCACATTAATGTGTTAACTGAGTGATGAAGATAGGGGTAGAGGAGACTGAAAAAGCTGTCAGCTGTCAAGAATGGGTAAGAAGAAGTGGATGGTGTTATTTTTTCTAATCATCTAATGCCAAGTGACTGTCAGTTGACATCCAAGATGCTTCTGTAAGCTTGTGTGATGTGTGCCATATATACCTAAACTGTGTCCATGCATGTCTCCACAGGCTGTCTGTGGGTACGGAAAGACGCAATCATCCCCGTTGGATCTAAGATTCTCCTCTTCACAACCTTGTTGGAGGAGTTGCCATGCTATAGCTCTTCATTTCTTGTGAGGTAATTTGCGGAGCATTCCATGAGCTCTTCTTGCTTTGCTATGTGACCAGCACATACCCAGTGATTAAAATGTACCTTGGGGGAGGTGGATTGAAATTTATTCTCGGTGTTTAGCCGTATTTTTCAGTCTTACTATAACATTTAATTGAAAAACAACAAGCTGCAGAGCTGGAGAGGTCTATTGGCCCCTTGTTTGTTTGTATGATCAAAAGCCAATCATGGTGTCACAAATATCTGATTTTCTATGATCTGACTCTAGTCTGATGTGCAACATTTTATGTGGCTGAACCATTTTCATTCCATACTTGACTCGTTATTCTGCTGTACATGTACACCGCTTGATTATCTTTGATTTGTGCAAGATGTTTCTCTACAGCTTTTGCAGAGACATACTCTCTCGTCATCCTGGTTAAGTATACATTTGAAGGTTTTTTCTTGTTCTTGAATGATCATAATTTATCAGCAATGTCTATCAAATGAGTAAGTTGAGTGATGCAGAAAGATTAAGAGGAGGAAGCTGTCAGCTGTGAAGAGATGTTACTTAGAGAGTTAGAAGAGTAGAAGAGGACGGTGTCATTATGTAAGAATATCTAATAGAAGGTGCGTGTCAGTTGATGTCTATGGTGTGTTTGTAAGCTGATGTGATGCATAATTGTTTTAATTGTTTTGTGCCCAATATGTGTAAGCAGTGTCTATGTTTGGATCTTAAACTGAAAGCATATCAAAATACCAGATATAAAGAAAACATATAATCCAAAATCTGAATCAACATAAAACCCTATGTATGTCGTCAGTGGGTGGTTGTTCATCTGCTGGTAATTTCCGACACCACGACCTTGATAACCTAATTCTGACACAAACAAACCTTATCAACTTGTCAAATGATATTGCTTATAGCTATACATGTTAGACTAATTAATATGGCCAGTCCCAACTCGAGTGCCTTATTTGTACTAAGACTTTCCGAAATTCATCTTGATAATATTTTATTTTTTATGGCGTCCAGGTAATTCACTTTGTGGTAAAAAAACCTAAAGATTGATTAGAACAGACTGCTCATATGTGCTAAATATTTTTGGTAATTGAGATGAAATTCTGATATGCCATTAAGTTTAATGAACATATGTCAATTTAATGAAGATAAGAAAATTCCATTTTCAAGGAGTCTGAGAATAGTACCAGTAGGAGTGCCTTATTTGTACTAAGACTTTCCGAAATTTATCTTGATAATATTTTATTTTTTATGGCGTCCAGGTAATTCACTTTGTGGTAAAAAAAACCTAAAGATTGATTAGAACAGACTGCTCATATGTGCCAAATAATTTTGGTAATTGAGATGAAATTCTGATATGCCATTAAATTTAATGAACATGTGTCAATTTAATGAAGATAAGAAAATTTCAAGGAGTCTGAGAATAGTACCAGTGGATTGAGCACACCTGCTCAAGGAGCGAGTCTAATGGATTGACATATTAAACATAACGCTGTAAAATCAAACTGGAACGAACCAATAATCTCTATAGGTGAGTCAAATTAACAGACCACTTTTTAAATTGAACATGGGAACAACCTGCGTTAATGATTATTCCACTCATATGCTATGTGTTGAATTATCCTACTCGAAGGCTAAGTGTTGACTGAGTTAACCCTGTGGTAAGACTTGTCATTTGAAATAGTCAGCGTCTATCAAATGTTATATATTAATTTGTTATCCTTAAAGATACAGCGATAAATATGCCTTATTGCTGTCAGTGGTGTTGGGACCAATGCACATGCATCTCGCCATAATATCGCGATTCCTGGCAATGAAGCGTTGTATTTAGTGATATTTGTTACCTTTGTTTGATAGAAATGACCACCATTCCCTTACAATGTATTTTGGAATGAAAACGTTAAGCAATCAAGTGATAATTATTGTACCACTATTCCATCGAGAATGTGGATCTCTCATAATGTTATACACGTCACCGAATTTACAATGTAAGATTATCATGTCGGATGGTTGAACGACACAAGCGCTTCATCGTGCTCAATGCGCATCTACAGCCGCATCTATGACCTCAGTTGATTATTATGCTCTGTTGCGATAATTAATTGACCTCATAATACCTGCCATTGACCTGACCTATTGTTATGCAAAAATGTTAATGCATTTATCTGTAATGGCGGTGTGGCTTCCCGTATCATCGAATGCAGCACCGTTGAACCAAACTTTCATTTTGCAATGCTGTGCATGTACCGATTTAATGGAGAATAGGCCTGAGATGTTCACAGACACAAATCTTGGTTATCGATTGTTTTCTAGTCATTTCAGCGCACAGAAAACACTCTTGCATGACCCATTGATATTCTGGTAGGGATGTTTTTATACAATCATATTTGCACTGTAGATTAAGATGGGCTCGTATTATATGACATGTATTCGGTATCACTTGAACCGGACGGTCGTTTCATATATTACTTATGATATGTACTACTGTTGAGCAATTTCTATAATTTACTCTACATTATTCCTAATAAGGCAACTATAAACCCACTTCAAATTGGGCTGCTTGTTTATCAGTGAATTACATATGCATATTGGCAACATCGCTTTTGACTGATGACACATGTAACCGGCTCTTCATGCATTGTGAGTCTCGTGAGTCCTTGTCGTGTTTGGATACGTCCGGTCTAGGCAAAGAAACTCCGCCACTGACAGCGCCGCGCTATTTATTACTTTCGATCTCTCGCATCCATGCTGTTGAGGCGAAGAGCCGCCTACGAAATTTCTAAGGTTTCAAAGTCAAAATGACAGATGTACTCGCTAAAAACTTACAAAAGCCCTCCATTACAAATTGTTTTGGGACAAAATGACAGATTGTACCACAAAATCACTCGAGGACTGTTTCTATTACTACAGTTTTATCTAATTGTTCTGTTTGAGCCCTAAAATACGGCACATCAAGAAGCTTTGTTCAAAAACTCAACATGGCTAACTCCCACAATGCAACATAAGTCAGTTAATTTGCTGTGATATCGCTCACGTTTTCGATTCGCGCGGTAGCCATGTTGGACAACAATTCTGAAAATTGTATTGGATTTCGTTGATTCTGTTGATTAAGCAGTATGACTGTTGTTGCACTCTAGACAAGATTGATGTTAGGACTTTTATGGATAAGAAAATGGTTGCTTTTTTTCCCTTGTCTGAATTGCGAGAAGGAGCAAATCTGCTTATATAATTAACGATTCTGCCATACGGACCCTCGCCCCTAAGGTGACATCAGATCATCAAAACAGCAAGTGCCATGCCTACGTCCGGTCTAGCCACCATGTGATTGTTTAGTGTTAGGGTATCTGATACATTTGCCTCCAAGCCAAACTGGCAGGACAGCACTATGGGTGAACTGCAGCACGACAAATGGACTTTATCTATGTGCATAATAAGAGGGGAAGAAAGGTTCCGATCCTTATGCCGCCGGACACAAGAGAACCTTGCAGTTCCAACTGAACTGGCGAGGGAAGTTGGTGACAAATCAGGAAAATCCCTACCTCTTTGCTAATCAAGGTATGAGTCCATGCTGGTGACCAATTAACTTTTGTCAGATATCTGTTCTAACATAATGATGACTAATAACCACATAGATAGAGGCGTTGATTGTCAATAGGGACAGAGCGTCTGAGGGCAGATATTGTACTGAATGTGGAGAATGACAGCAACGCTTCTTCGAAAGTACACATCAACTGTGTGCCAAATGCTCACACAAAGTAAGACACAGATTGAGTGGCTGGCTTACCATCTTGGTCATTCATTTCAAGTGAACAAGGTGTTCTACAGACCTTTGTAACCCACATTGGAGCTGTCCAGAATTTCCAAGTTACTCGTGCTGATAGATCAAGGTCAAATTGGCAAGTGGGCTGGCACAAAGTTAGAGGAGATTCAACCTGATGGTACCTTTTAGGATAATTTTACAAAATATGACTGATAAATGTTCAATATTATTAATGATGCATTATGATTGTATGACGTACAATGTGCATTGTACCATTATTAATATTCTCCTGACTATTCCCAGAACTAGAATGGCCGCTCACAAGATAAGAAGGTATTATTGAGCTGTCCCAATATAGAGTGCAGAGCCTAAGTTGTATTTTAAACTTTAATATTAGCAATGCCGGTCAAATGTTTTATGCCTACTAATAACCTGCTTAATATTACAATGTCTGGGTTATGAATCTTACACGTTCCTATACTCTGCTGCATGGTCGGCATCGTGCTGCAACATAGAAGTGAGTCTGGTACAGGATCGTGGTGACAGTGCAAGTTTACCTATCGATTCGCCTCCAAGGAAAAGAACCAAGGATTCAGGTTAGATTTTTCTAATGACAAGCTATTCTTCCCCAGTAAAGCGTTGTGCACTTGTGGTCAATTGTCTTACTATCCCCGGCATAGTTTTATGTTAATCATTTTACGCAAGGTTTAATGCTTATCAACATTAAATCATTATTCGTTTGATTTGTGAATAGATCAGTCGTTGGATAAGACACGCCACAACTAGAGTGAGAGCGTTAATTGTTTCCGGTGGATTAATTTATAATATGACCGTCTCTGCGTACGGCGATCATTTGATAATTATGTATACACATCTATGTATATATTCTCGTGTTTTACACTATAAAGTCCCTGACAGCAATGATATGGACAGTGATAGTGAAATAGTATTGAAAAGAACGAAGACCGCATCTGGTGAGATGTTGATCTTGATACATTTGTTGCTGTTACTAAGTAACCACACCCAATTTGCAGGACATTCCATCATGTGTTCTTTAATCAGACATTTGTCGTTACACATATGTTTTGCAGTTTTACACAAACCTCTGGACCGAAAAGAAAAAGAACAGGTAGAAAAAATTATGTGGCGAGAGATAGCTGAACTCAAGGTCCCATGAAAGAAGAAATGCGAGCAGTGTTGCAAAAAGCTCGGGCTCACCCAAAGCTGGAACACAACCAAATACTTCATTCATAATTGTATAACAGCTATCAAAAGGAAAGAAATAAAAACAGTGAATTCAAATGTGTCGTTTCTATTTAACCATGATCAAACGGTCACTACAAATGCATGCTCGCCCAATTTATAGTACACGCGAGGAGTTTCTTTGGTGAAAACCCTTATGTACAGTTTATACACACGGAAATATAGTGGACAAAAACATAGTGCAATAACCCACAGGTTAAACATATATGCATGACATATGCATGCTCTTAATGTTTGACGCTATACAAACAGAAGTTTGAAAGCTGCAACACCGCGCGAATAAATGCGTGTCAGTGTTTTATTGCATGGCGTCCTCCTCTCAGCCATTCAGAGCTCTTTAACAAAACTCTGTCTTTCTCCCATATTGCTTCTAGCTCGCAACTAGCTGTCCCATGACGCGGCCGTATCGCAATATCACCAGCTATCTCCAGAAGGTCCCTCACAGAGCACCACAGCTCTAGCATGGCAACGCAAAGGAGGTGTTTAATATCAGACAACTTGCAAGTGGTTTTCTCAAAAGTAATTTGCTTGCAAGCCTTGAATATCGTTGCGTGTCGCTCATGGGGGAAGTCACGGTACTACAACCTCCCCGGAATCCAGCTGAGGCGCCAAATTCTTACCCTTGCAAAGCCGCTACAGTGTTGCCAGGACCAAAGGAAGACAAACTCGACAGGGAAGGTGGCGGAGCTCTGACTGCCAGAGTTGACAAGTCTGACACAGCACATTATCACAGCATATTCTATCTCACCTATTGTAACTGCAAAGGCAGACAACACCGCTAGATTGCGGGGTCTAAGGGCGACAAATTCGGCAAGGATCAAGCACAGAAACACCGACCAAACTATATCCTGGGTATGATTTAATGGAAAGCATTGAAAGTGATTTCCAAAGAGTTATGTGAAACAGTTTGTATACATATCCAGAACATAACCGGATTTACAATTGATGCAATCAAACATTGAAAGAAGTATTTTATAAAGTGATCCACGTAACTGATCTTTCGTGAACGTGACATTTTATTTCATATGGATGCATACGATTAAGTATAAGAATGTACACACCAGATGTAACGTTTACCATCACCCAATCGATGTCTATGAAAAACGACTTACTCAAGGATTGTAGTGGTTTAAGCAACCTCTCACCCGACACAGTCCCTTATTGGTGGTAGCTTTCAGGCGATTTAATTATAGATTGAATAAAAAATCGTCATCGGTGATGAACCGATCGCGTCGGACTATCGGACACAAATGAAGCACAAGATGAAAACAGCATCAGCCCCCTTGCGACCCAAACGCAATCCGTGCGTATTTTCCGCCAGGGTAGCTTAATATACATAGCGATCAGTTGGGTGTGAAGATGCGCTTTATAATCGCTTGAAGATGCCATCGCGACAAGTATGTTAGCGCATGGTCACGTGGGTGATATGGAGAAATACACTCGGACGCTCCGTGTCCTCGTGGATTTCCCCATATCACCCACATGCGCCAACTAAAAGACTAAATAACGCATGTGCTTAAACTTTCACACAGGTCTCACATTCACACAAAAGACTGTTCTCGTGTATATCATATTGTATTACAAACCAATATTGAAATCGACGTATAATTACACCATTCAGATTTTTAATACTGAAGTCAATATAAAGGTGCCAATCGCAGAGCAGACTGAATAGACTGAATCACACACGTTAGAAAAACAGATTTATGGTGCTTGTTAAATATCTCACAAATGTCACACTCAAACACTCAACTTTTTAATGATTCCCATCTTCAATAAGAGCAAGCAAATACATAGCGTATATTTCTTGTTGCGCTTGGTCGCTTTTGACAACAGGAATTGACGAAGTTCTTTCCACTTTCGAATTGATTGAGTACGAAATAATTCCAACATCACTGTACTAGAGAAATAGCATGATATCAGTACACACACTAGATGATTGCGAAAACATTGCATATACCTGCATTTATGATGGCTGCATTGCTGCTGTTGTCAGCAGACGTTGGAGAAGAGGCTATATGTATGTCGGTTCAACATTTAGGATTAAATGACAAACCTTGATAAGTTTGAAATAATCATACTAGTCGGAAGAAACTGGTAACATATGTTTGCTGATTTTTAAGCAACAATGTTCCTCGAAAGAGCTTGGCCTTATTTCAGAGTCACTGCAAAAAGTATAACTTTTGACACCCAATAACTCAGCAGGCGCTTTCATGACTATATTAATCAGTGACGGATATTACAAAGTTCGTCAGATTGTTGTTCTATGGATGACATTGATCCAATTTGCTGGGTCACAGGCTCCAACACTGTTTAATTTTTTTCGTGAATAACTTGACATTGACAGAATTTATGGTGACCTAATTTAAACCACTGATGGAACACATAAAAGGTTTTGCTAGACTAGACTTTTGTTTACATTGACCTCGTTTTGAAGGTAACGAAAGCCAATTGAACAAAAATCTTCCAATAACCCAAATACGTCAAGGGTTTTCATCACTATGCTGATACAAGTTATGTACCTCACAAAGACCTTGGTGTTATTTATGATTGACCTAGCCTTAATTTCTAAGGTCACTTAGCCCAACTAATTGCAATTTTCAAGTGCAGTCACCCAACAATAACAAGAGCTTTAATGACCATATTTACATAAGTAATTTCATGAAGTTCATTAGGCTGCTGTTCTATTGCTGACCTTGACTCACTTTTCAAGGTCACATGTGCGGACAATGGGTAACGTTTTGAATAACTGGACAATAACAACAGCCATTGTTGCTCAATATAAACCACTGAGGAATCCAGTTAAGCTATGTCATGGTTCTTTTTTTATCTTGACCTCACTTTCAAGATCACAAAGGCCGACTAAGGTAAAAGGCCTTTTACCCTTGCGCCAATTCATTTCTAGATATATCTGTTTCTACTAATTACAAGAGCTTTAATCTCGATGTCTGTCTTCCAATTGTGGGTCGGCGTATGCGTGAGTGCGTGCATGTTCGCGTGGGTGATATGCAATAAGTGGCTGATCGCAATGGCACCTACATGCGATAATCTAGTGCATGATCAAACATGTGTGTGTGTGTGTGTGTGTGTGTGTGTGTGTGTGTGTGTGTGTGTGTGTGTGTGTGTGTGTGTGTGTGTGTGTGTGTGTGTGTGTGTGTGTGTGTGTGTGTGTGTGTGTGTGTGTGTGTGTGTGTGTGTGTGTGTGTGTGTGTGTGTGTGTGTGTGTGTGTGATATTGATTCGTTTATTGCCATTGTTCTTCTAAATACTCCTTGCCTATGATATGCCAGAAAGGTACCGGCGGGAAGATGGGGTAGACAATGTTAAGTGATTGATGATATCGTTTATTATGTCAGGTTTTTGTGAAAACAGAATCTGGGTTAATTCATTTTGCACTATTTCAGTCGGATTGTTGACCGAACAATGTGCCATGCAAATTAGCAAATTATTTCAATTAATGATCGATCAAGCTAGAAGCAAGGTGTCGCTTGATAGAAAATTATCAACAAGGACTCATTAAGATAAGGCCAACACCAGGTTAAGCGTCTCACAAAAGTTTCCTTTAAGTCGATTTGCTTGCGTGGTTTTTATCATACCGAGTGATGTCGAGGCCGTAAAGGATCCAAGCGGATTAATACATAGACCAACAAAATTGGGATTGGCCGCTGACAAAACGCTACCTTGTAAGCCTAAGCTACAGACATACGCACACGCGTACATCAAAGTCTGTGGATTCTGGCGGGTACTCGCCTACTTGAGAATGAGCAAGTAAATCAAACCGTTAGTTTTTCCGTAATTGGCGTAGGTCAGACCTGTTTTACGCACACCAAAGAAAATAAACTTTCACTTAGGAATGGCAGATCGTGCTGTATCAAAATATTCCATTGTAGTTGTGTCATAAAAGATACAATTGTTATTGTAATAATGCCCTCTATGCAAGTGGATCAGAGAACTGATCCCGGAACATTCTTAGTAGTTTTTTGATTGGCGTTAGCAGGAACAGTATCACACACACGAAGGAAGAAGTAGATGCACATCATCCTTAACTCACATTTGGCACATCGAATGGGTAGAGCTGACAAGCATTCTCCAAGTGGCATAACAGCGAGCTTATCAAATTATACTATGATGGTGGATAAAAGGAGAATAATTTGTCTTAAAAATGCATACCATTGCCAACCGCTCTCTCGCTGGCGCACCATAAGGAGCACAAAAGCCAGCTTACGTGCGTGAGAGGAGCTCTTTTGTCTGGTTAAGTGCGTAGATGAATTGGGAAATGCTGTGCAAGGTAGGAGATACAAGCGAACATTTGTTGTGAAAACCGCTTCTATTGAACCAATAAATATTCAGACAAATATAAAAACTGTGATTAATACCCTGGTCGCGTCGCTGAAATTAGCGCAATCAACAGAATACATCGTTCATTGTTAAACCTCTCCAGTCTGTTCTTGGAGGTGGCATACAGCTTCTACGTAGCTTCTCTTGACCGATATTAAAAGCAAGCGCTTTTGAAGACAAAGAATTACTAGATGAGTATCCTCTGCCTCCAAATGACGGACAACTCAAAGACGGTATTTCCATGGAGACATGATGCAAGTGTGGTTCAGTCTAAATCCAATTAACCACGGTGCTCTATTGTTCGTGAAACATAGCATTTCTTACCATTTATATTTGCTATCCACTAGTATGTAGGTGATAAGTTCCGTTCCAATGGCAAGTAAAACCTGCTGCGTGCTACCATAGCTATGCTCGTGAGAGTGTACGATTGCGTTTCATTAAGATTAACCAAGAATTTGCCCATACATATATCAGATACGGACGGATGACATCTCTCAACTCCCCCTTGTGGCAAGCGTATTGCGAACATTTGTATATCTTTGTGCTCACGTGAAACACATGAAGTCACAACCTAATGTAACACATTCTTTGATTATTGATTTTGTTTAGAAAAGAAGATGTTTCTGAGGAGACAAATATCTTCACTTTTGTGTCAAAGCAAGCAATGAATGTCCCCCAAGCGCATCTTCGTTCACACTCAGTGAGCATCATTAGAGAAGCACCAAACACCACAAAAACTGTGAAATGTGCAATCCATTCATAGGTGGTGTCACGGAGCTCGTGCCGCGTCAATGTCAGCTTCGAGATGTGGATATTGGTTTGGAATAGGTCATTGGTTTGTACAGAACTACCCCATTGATTTGCGTCTATTAAAGAGTACAATAATGCATGATTGATAAGCAAAAATGTATCATTTACTTGACAGGCACATGAATCCATACTAGCTAGCAAATATATGCTATATATTATTTGTAACAGTTGTGTCCCATACTAGGGTGTATTTGTGTACATTCAAATCATGGGAAATGCTTGGTTATTGACAATTGAATAACAATGATTGCTCCAGTACGAAGTGTCCGATCAAGATGAAAGGGAAAAAGTCAATGCAATTTGAATGATACATTGTTAATAAATTTTTCATGTAGCTTGTTGTTCTAATAGGACAAACATAACCGCATAGATTGGAAGATTCTAATCAGAGATCCTACGGTTGTTCGGGCCAATATGACGATAAACCCTCAGTCATGTGATCAAACTGACAATCGCGGTAAACACGATAGTGATCGCCTTAGTTTGTTGAACTAATTAATGCAAGGGTCACGAATTTCGGCCCACAGTTGACCTTTATTGTATTGTTTGGCAATTCTGTCAGAATTTGGCTCATAGTCGCTTGACCTCAAGTGTTTTGTTTGGCGCTTCTAGCCGTGGGTTTCAATTTCGCGCACCGTCGCTTGATCAATTCCATTCTCTCACTCTCTCACTCTCTCACTCTCTCTCTCACTCTCTCTCTCACTCTCTCTCTCTCTCTCTCTCTCTCTCTCTCTCTCTCTCTCTCTCTCTAACTCTCTCTAACTCTCTACTCTAACTATACATGTATATATATATATATTTATACGTGATTTATGTATAAATATATATAATATATATATATATATATATATATACTATATACATATCATTACATATATATATGTGTATATATGTATGTATGTTTTCATAAATATATATGCATAGGCAGCAGCTGCTGTTAGTCAAACTAACAAATGCTATGCATTGCCAGTGTCTCTTAAACCTGATAACTATAAATAACTATGAATACATAAATATATATATATATATATATATATATATATATATATATATATATATATATATACATATATATAGTGTATATAAATTTATATGTATATATATATATAAATATATATATATATATATATATATATATATATATATATATATATATATATATATATATATATATATATATATATATATATATATATATATATATATATATATATATTCCATCGGTATCGCAGGGTATACTACATAATCAATATCTGGAGAGGAGACAAACATTATGCATTATGACATGCAACATATACACATTCCTTCTCCAATATACTATAAATCAAGCCTTGTCACTGGCTTTACGGTTCAGTCTGCTCTTGTAGTATCAGTACGCGAATTGTCTGTAGCAGGGCTGTTGCTTATAGCACTAGATCCTTCAGTAGGCTGTTCACTTACTGTAGTATTAACATGATCTCCTATGTTGACATCTGTAGGTACGGATTGTAGCTGTTGACAATTTCGTCTAACGACAGATCCATGATCTGTTCTCACCACAACTGATCTTGGAGTTTCCACCTGTGTTATAACTGTTCCAGACCTTCTCATTGTCCGTCCTCACCAACACTTTCTGACCTTCAGTCAGAGGGGAGAGAGGTTGTGATGCATGATGTCGATCATGATAATGTGTTTTTGTGAAGCCTTTGCTTCATCATCATCGTCCAACTCTGAAATTGCCATCCTTGCTGCAGATTCTTTTGTAGAATTGGTCAGGGTAGTCCTAATCTGTCTACCCATCATCAGCTGTGAAGGACTGAATCCTGTTGAAGTCATTGGTGTCGCTCTATAGATCATAAGACCTAACATAGGATCTTCCTGTCGAAGAATTGACTTTGCTGTATGTACCACTCCCTCAGCTTCGCCGTTCGCCTGCGGGAAATGGGGACTTGTAGTCACATGACTAAATCCATATTGAGCTCCAAACGATGCGAACTCTTGAGATGGGGTCCGTTATCAGACACAAGCGTGTCTGTTACTCCCCATCGTGCGAACATACTCTTCAACTTGCCAACGACACAGCGAGTCGTCGTACTTGTCAGATGGACGATTTCGATATATCTCGAGTAGTAGTCAATCACTATGAGGTACATCAGTCTGTTGTATTCACACAGGTCGGCTGCTACCTGTTCCCATGGACGAGAGGGTAACGGAGTAGAGATGAGTGGCTCATGTCGGTGTGCTTTCTGAAACTTCTGGCAATGGGTGCAAGATTCTACAAATTCTTGTATCTGCTTGCTGATCCCAATCCAGTAAACAGACGATCTGGCCCTCTCTCGCCACTTGTTGATCCCCTGGTGGCCGCCATGAATCCTGCGCAATATATCACTTTGAAGGCTCTTTGGGATGTAGATTCTGTCATCATACAGCAGTAATCTCTCCGATACTAACAAGTGATTCCTAATCTCATAGTATCCACGCAGGTGTAGAGGTACATCTCTTATGTACTTTGGCCAACCTGACAAAGTATAGTCGATGACTATCTGCAACTGCTCATCCTTGTCGTTCGCGACCTTGACATCTTCAACCTTCGCTGTGGAGAACGACTTCTCTTGCAACGCGTCCACGTGAAGCGTAACCTCTTCTGCCTTAACAGTGTCCGCAGAATCGTGCTGCATGGGACGCCTTGACAGAGTGTCAGCCACGACCATGTCTTTCCCCGGTACATGCTCAGCTCTGGGATTGAATCTCATGAGCCGAAGGAGCAGACGCTCGTATTGGCACCTGATCAATGTTCTTGCTCATTATCAGGGGCACCTGCGGTTTATGGGCAGTCAACAAATTAAATGTCTCCAACCCAGACAGGTATTGCGTGAACGTCTCACATGCCCACATTGAGGCCAAACATTCCTTTTTATTTGCGCATATTTTCTTTCAGTTTGTGGTTAATGTGCGAGATGCAAAAGCTATTGGCTGAAGTTCGTTACTTCCCGTTTCCAGTTGCATCAGGGTTGCTCCCAGTCCAAAACTACTAGCATCTGCAGACGCTACCGTCGGTAGGTTTGGGTCGTAATATGCAAGCACAGGTGCTGCAGTAATGAGGATCTTCGCCTCTCGTAAGGCCCGGTCTTGACTCGGTCCCCATGTCCAGACCATATTGGAGCGTCGCAGGTCATTCATGGGTTTTAACACTATGGCTAACTTCTCCACGAACCGTTCTAGGTAGTTTATCATACCCAGACATTTCTTCAGCTCCGTGACATTTGTCGGCACTTCCAATTCACTTATGGCCTGTATCTTATTCCTGGATGACCTTATGCCGTTGCAATCAATGTGATGTCCCAGACATTCTAGATTGGACTTGCGTGGGTTACATTTATTTGGATTTATTTGATTTAAGTCCTGACTTGCCTATTAGCTCCATGACTTTCGCCAATCTTGTCTCGTGTTCCTACTCTGTTGAACTCTACACTGGGATATCTTCTATATAGAGGGCGACTCCATCAGTGTCTTGCAACAGGTCGGTCAGGACCCGCTGGAATATCTCCGTCGCACTCGTGATTCCAAAGGGCAGTCTACGAAAGCAATAACTGGTGATGAATGTTGTCAACTTGGAACACTCTGGGTTCAATGGTATTGCCCAAAAAACCGTTTGCCGCATCCAGCGATGAGAATATTTTTTGCTCCAGACAATTTCGGTAGAATGTTGTTAAGATATACCTTTCTCTTACCAGAGACTCATTCAATCTTGTCCTTCAACACTGGAACGATTAGAGCACACCACTCTGTCGGTTCCTGAACGGGAGCAATAACACCATGGATCTGCATCCGTCGCAGTTTCTCTTTAACCTTTGACATTAGAGGTATGGGTATCCTACGCGCCGTGTTAATGATGTATGGCTCTGCATCAGCTTTTAATCTAATGTTGATCGGTGGACACTTCATAAGCCCTACATCACCATACACTGAAGAATTCATTTTTGTTCGTTCAACTGGAGATGTACGAACCCCATGGCTTTAGATGCATTCCGACTCAACAAGTAACTACCAGCTGCTCCCTTGACAACGTATATTTTCATGCAATACAACTTGCCTTTATGCTTAATCTTGGCGTTGAACACACCTTGACACGACAATGGACTTCCAACACTACTTAGACCAACGCCAACAGGTCTTAAGGGCGGGGGGGGGGGGGCATCCTTCAAAGCATTGTATAACATAACTGTTATAACCGTCACATCAGCTCCTGTGACAATCTTGAAATGAACCAACTGTTCACAAAGTCTCAGTTTCACCTCCCATGGCTGATCCTTACTATCAAGGTCACCTGATTTGCAACATGCTGCATAATGTCCTACTTTCTGGCAGTTGTGACATTTAGCTTTCTTTGCTGAACATTGTCCCTTTGGGTGACTGCGACTACATCTGCCACATGCCCCTTGAGATTCAAATGACTTGGTTTGGCCCACACTTGCTGTTGGCTCGAACGAATGTGGTTACCTCGACCTTTTCCACGACCTCCTGGTCGTCCTGATCCACGACTTCTGCAGTTAACTTCAGAGACATCAAGCTTGCTTGCTTGTTGTTCAGTTAGCTGGGCTTTCACTTGCTCAGATTGTCTGTCCTTAAGAGCGGCGAAATCACAGGTGCTAGATAGATCATATAATGTTCATATGAAACTTTCTATCGATTCACCTTGATTTTGTGATCGCTGGTAGAACACGGCTCTCTCGAGGATGACATTTCGTTTAGGAATAAACTGTGCCTCAAATTGTCCCATCATCACATCCAGTTTATTCTTGTCTCCGTCCGCTGTGAATATGAAAGAGCTAAATATGGTATCTGCCTGTAGTCCGAGGGCGTATATTAAGGTGCTAACCTGAACTTCACCTTCCTCACTTGACAGTTTTGCCACCTGGCTATATCGTTTGAAGCGTGTGCGCCATTCTTTCCATTCGGCCGGACGACTAAAGTTGAACGTCTAAGGAGGTTTAAACCTGGACATTGTGTCAGTTGTCTATTTCCTAGTGATTAGACCCAAACACCGAGGGAAGAACTCACGTTTTATAGTTGAATTACATCCTTATAAGAGGTACAAATTCGCCCAACACCGCTGCCGACATGTAAGAATATCAACAAGACGCCATGTTGCATTCTAACTTCGTTTTTAATAACCACTGGCTTGTTTTCTGGACGTAGACTGTGAGCCTCCACCTGGACAGTTAGACACCTTTCAACAGGAGGAGCCCACCGTTCATTGCACATGACGCCATTGGATATTATATGTATGAATCAATTCCGCTGTGACTGATGTGGTAAAAGAAACATTAACCCACATCTATCATAAGTAACTGATCCAAAATTTCTTCTTAATCTGCATTCAAGGTGCAGGTTGGACCAAACATTTACAACGATTTCTCCTAAATGTAAGACACTTGGTGTGATAGGCAAGGGTTATTTAACGTTTTGGTGTATTAGGTCGAGATAGAAAAAAAAATTGTAAATGCGGCGCATTCTCAAGGTCAATCTATTTCTGCCATAAATATAACATTATTGAATTAATAGGAAGTTTCCTCAATATTTTATTTACACTTTATTTCTTAAAACAAAATACAACTCTTGCCAAGCCCGTTTGTGAATAATGCCTGATCACTATATTTTTGCATGGCATAAAGAGACGGTCATGATACTTCTATATGGATACGCTTAAGTTCTGATCAAAGACTACATGAGTTGGCAGTTACATCTCTTGAACCAGATATATGATGCACGTCGTCCGGGTTTACATATTGGCTAATGGCATAGATAGTAAACATCGAACTTCGATTTGAAGCAAACGCCTTCTGATACATCGGTACACCAAAGCAAAGAAAAGCAGGCACCGCTTTAAACTTAATCGTGATGTATTCTTTACCAGAAACTTCACCATCAAGGTGTGGCAGTCCGCGAATCCTCTGATATTCTTAAATAGTACGCTTAGATACACCTTTTATCAGACATGCCCGAGCACCGGCCTCATTAATTAACTAGCTCTTGTTTTCTGCGGTCGGCTGAGTTAATGAGTGCACCCACCTTACGAGTTGGCAATGGGACAAAACAACACGCCTAGTACAGCTTTAAATTATAAGCGCTTCCTTAGCATGGATGCAGAAACAAGCAGGGTAAAATTGATGAGACTCTTTTTCGTGTTCTTGTAAGGCGGACGTTAATCGTGACCATGATTGACACGTGCGGCATAAAGACTAACCGCACGTGACAAGTTTCACAAATGTCGCTATGAAACTAGATTTATATGATGACAGGGTTTGTTGTTTATACATGCTGCCGAGAGTCCGAACTGGCGAGGTATAGAGCCCTAAACAGATCAGATAATGCAAGCTTGATGTATTCTTGCTACGTGTTGTTTGTCATAACTTATGCAGTAATCTTTTCTTTTCGAAAATATTAATTGCGAGTCTCACAGCTATCCGTGACACCAAAATATATATAGACTCTCGAGTACCATACTGTTTATTTGATCGCAGCTGTGTCTGCTTCTCATGCATCGTCAAGTACACAACCATACCTTTCCTAGAATCTCTTCTGCTGTAAGACTATGTTACATATTAGTTTTGCAATATTCACAGATAGCCATCTTATTTAACAGTCAAAAACGTACAAATATACGGAGTAAGTCGATGCATTTACGGCAATTATTAAAATAATCACTTGTTGGAGAAGTGAAAACTGTACAGCTCCAATAGACGCTGAAGAAAATTTGCTTTTTAATATGAATTAATGGGATAGTTAGGCAATACATTAAGTTGCTTGAACCAAACACAAAATATTTGCAACTGGCCATATCTTTCATAATCGACTCTTTATAGTGTCACTTTGAAGGTCGCATTGGTGTTTCGGATAATCATCTAAACATAATAAACGTTGGGATAATTTCTTATAAGATTGTATATATATTGTGGTTTATATATTTCCTTTTATCAATAATAAGCGACATCAGTAAATTTTAGAGGGAGCTCATTTGTCACATATACACCCCATTATAGGATATACTTAGGCGTTATCCTATTATCTTGCACTGCTTCGTATGGATTGATAGTCTCCATCTTCATCACCTTAGCAAATATGATATGTGGAGAGGAACCGTTTATGTCAGGGCTATAGCAACTATCCCAACTTTGTCACTATCTTGCAAGTCCATGTCCATCCCTTATATAAATTGTCACTATAGTGTGATTCGCATACTGACAACGTGAAACATTACTGATACCTTCATCAAATTACACACAGTGGAAGGTATCACAAATTGGACTACAGCTGAAAGACACTATGGTGTAGCTGCATTTTACTCGCCGCGATACCATCGCTTTGAATCTGGTTAGAATAATCGAGGTAATGTTAGAGACTTACAACTCCTGTATTCAATGTGTTTAGATTATTTTCTCATCAGGCACATTCATTATTTCAGCTACCATAAATCTTTGATTTCGTCTACGAAGGTACTTTGTCTTTGTGCAGCCTTATGACTAGTCAACACTCACACATATTGGTTTATGTTATTACCCATTAAAGTCGAATAAGACCTTGGAAGCAAGTTGAAAGCTGCTTGATTCACGCATGCAGCTGGTAAGTGCTCCATTATAGCGGAAATTACGGCTGAGAATATTCGGCAGTTGGTCAATCAACACAACTATATGGGGCCACATTTGCGTGACCCGTGGCCCCGCCATGGCTAGCATTGAGGGATGTGGCTGAAGTCAATATTTCTATAACATTTCGTCCGACAATTAAAGAGCTAAGTGCAGCAGACAAAAACGTGTGGCTCGACTTTGATGAGATCAAAGCAACGATTCAGTCTTACAACGCGAATCATGCGGCAAATGAGTTCTGACAGAAACATGTAGCTAAAGCGCTTGCCTTTGCATTCAGTACACAGTGATCCTTCAATATCTGCAAATTGCATTTGGTATTGACAGTCGCGGATTTGGTCCATATACGTGAGCGGATCCTACGCACCTGCTAAACCTTGACATTGCCTTGTAATAGATAAGAGTGAAATGACTAGAGATTCATAATAGTCGGTTCTTTAACGTAGAATGAGGCTGGTGTAACCAGTGAACCCATGTATCAGACCAATGTCATAAGTCGCAAATAATGCACAATGGTTCCCGCGATTAGCTCACTGTCATAATCGAATACTTTTAATTTTAGGTAACACCGCGTGGGATTTCTGATACTGCTTCTTTTATATTCAATTGTACACAACGGAGATGAAAAGCCACTTTACAATAAATACACTGGCTGAAACCTGTCTGCCCAACAGTACGACGCACTACATAGATACCTTTCCGTACACATATATATATGCGCAGTTTCGATTATTTATAAATTATAACTCAATCAGTCAACCAGTCTGTGCATGAACCTATACACACCAGTACGTTAAACCACCATACCTGCAACGTAGATGAGTGTGTATGCTGGTATCCTGGACTTGTCGTCGTGATAGCAGACGTTTATAGTTACGCTAAGAGGGCTCACTTCGAGGGGATCTGCGGTAATCGCTTCCCTAATGTTAATACATTGCAATCGTAAGGTGGCGCTACCGTAACACAAACAAAAGCACATGGTAATACTGGGCTGACGTCACTGCGATTGATAAGAGCGGGAAAAATGTCGTTTCGCTGAGCCTCGTCGCTGCCAAACCACGTCGCACAATAGCCTTAGGAATAGCGAAAATAGCAAGTACACAGAAACACATCCGAAACGGTTCTAACAAAACTTCCCGGTGCTAATAATGTATAGATGGTAGTTGACAGAAAGAGACGTCATGTCAAGATTAAACGATACTGCAAATCGTAAAACTTTCGACGTACATGATGACAAATTTATTTGTTCCCGTTACGCAAATTATTTGTTTCCTGTTAGTTCATTGACACGATGTTGTCAGTACATTAAATTTGGCAGCGACTTGTCTCGTCTTTCTCAATACTTTACTGCACATACTTAACATTATGACCACGCATTCTCTACATTATTACATGTTACTTAAATCACGAAATTCCACCAGAGAAATCCTGTCTTGAGGGTTATTCAGTTCCCCTACATTGGCTCCAGGATTATCCTTTTTTGCAAGCCCTGATATAGAAAACATTCCGTCGTTATAGGTTGTAGTTAGTCATGATGACCTTTATCGACCTTATTGGCGTACGCATGAAATTGCCACGGAAGCACTCTATAACACCGCTTCTCATGCAGTGCAAAAACTAGTTTATGTTTGGAACAGACGCCATTAAGGTGGCAGTTAAGTGTTTTGCCGAGAGAAATCAGCGTCTATGCAATACATTTCATATGTATACCTGTGTGATATATGCTTGTAGTATTTTCTAATAACTTTGTTCCTCGCCTTTCTACGTCACGAAAACAATGCTCATACCTTACTTCTTACTTTAGCAGCGATTTCTGCAGAGAATATTAATGGTACGTCTGACGAGCTGGATATTATCATATGCTTGTGTAGAATGTGATTGACTTAACTGTTAGAAAAGATTGCACCGGCCATTATAACTGTTTCTCACTCCACCTAGAGTTTGCCGATAAAAGGGACATACAAACAATGCTATCTGATTGGCTGGGTATTTGAAAAATTGCACCGAAACCACCATAATGTGAAGAATGAATCGTTTGATTTATTCAAAGCATGAATCATGCGACTTTGAAGTGCATATTCACTGTACGAGAAAAAATTCTAGCAAGGAAAATACTGACCATATGAAAAAGGTCGTTATGCTGATGGCTTTTGCATATTCGAATTGTGTCACATGCAACAAACACACAGTTTACAATATACTCAATGCTGATGTGTTTAATTGACGGGTTTAAGGATATGAAAGGAGATCTAATTAAATTAATGCATATTTCCCAATCGATCGCGCGTGTCTATTTACATAGAGGCACACCGAGTATCCAGCCCGATCCCGTTTATCAGTGAAATTTTACATAGCAGTGTGATGGTGCTACACGTTTTATTGGCCATGATAATAAGGGAAGGGTAATTCGCTTAATTTGATTGCACTGTTTAAATATGCTTCATATGTAACAAAAGTACATTTTTTGGAAGTAAACATATCATGCCAACATAATAGTAACCATCCGCTAAGTGGTATTGTACCATTTGAATATGACTTTTAGGTAACAAAAATACATGGCCATACAACAGTAACAATACCCTTACCCGTAACGGCTATGATAATGTTTTTAAAATCCTATCGTCGAATTCAATCTGAGGTTTTTACTTTATTATAACAATCCAATTACTGTGGATATAAGTAAGTATATGATATTTTAGGTGATGCCTTTCGCAAATCTTTAAGGCAGGCATGCGGTCAAACTTAACAATGTCATCCTACACATGACTCCCTGAGAATCGGAAAAGCTTACAATACGTCTGTCGTGCATTGCGTCTGCGGGTAGATGCGATATTTAGTCTTACATTCATAATATGAAACCGTTTTCGTGGTGTCGAATGTATGATTAGAAACCGGTACCTCTCCTCTTTCATTAATTTGCTTAGAGAAGGTGCAGGTGTCAAATTCTGCCAACAAGCAGTGAGACATTATCTGAATGATGTAATTAAATAACACTTTGTAATCTAAAACGTCAGTAATTGAAAATAAAGAGGCTGAATCAATATATTTTGAATGCCCTGATAAGTATGGCATGACACGAATTAATCATACCATTCGTCTTTGTGAGAACATGTATACTTCCAAAAGTTCAAAGAATTCAACGGGATGTATTTTGCAAGACAAATATTCATCAGCGCGGTCTACCCTCCCCAGCACCTTCTATTAGTTACGCGAAAAGTCTCCTCTTGCACACGATGGGCTCCTCTAACACGCGAGCATGGCTTAAGACACTATATAACCCTTTTTTAGGTATCACAGTATAATTTGATTAGCTCGCTGTTATATCACATGTGAAAGGGTTGTTAGCTCATTCGTTATGACACTTTGAAGTAATAAATTTGGGTATACATTAATATTATTGAAAAACATTTTTTTCTGTTTTTTGCTTTATGTGTGTATATCTGTTCTTCCTATCTCCAATCGAGGAGAATATTCTGGAGTCTGCTCTCTGGTCCGCTTACATTAAAGACTTATCTACAATAGCAACTTTTATTTTGCTGTGACAACCACAATGAAACATTTGCCTGCAGCATGATCTAAAGTTCGCGGCAGCATGGATTAACTTCACCAGGTGGATATTGAGCAGTAGTGAGAACCATATTATGATGACAGTTGACCTTTAGAAGTTAGATGGAGGACCATCTGTTACACACTATTTAACAGTGGTAAGACTTCCATATATCATACACATAATGTAAATAGCAGTAACATGTTGCATACTACTAGTAACATCCAATTGACATTTCGTGATAACAGAACAAATCCGTCAGAGTTTCTCTATACGAGAGACCGATGACGCGTTCTTCTTAATCTCAAGACGTATTAACCTAGGTGGCGATATTTAGAGAGGCGTGCAACTGCGGCATTTATTCCACAATTAAAATATAGCAATAGCATACGAAAAGAAATATGGTCACTATTCTATACAACAAGTGAATGGTAGTAATTTTATAAAATAATAGAACAATAAAGGTTGTCCTGGCACCAGACAGGACGATGAGATCTAATAACATGACCAGGTCTTTGGATTTTGAAATACATCCTCTGTATATTAGTCGAGCCCCACGAGAATGATAGTACAACTGATGAAAGATGGCACACTTCTACTATCACTAAGAACCATATGGCGAGCATATTTGTTTCTAACGAATGTTGTGCTGTAATAGTTGACGTCTCTGATACTAGCTCGTTAAATGATGGCATGTTTTGAACACTCCAACAGAACCCAACATATGACTGTTTTGGCCAAATACTGACGCGTTTGTTCAAGCACATTGGAGCATTCGCTATTTTTGTGTCGACCTTTTGTTTAACTGTACCCCAAATCACGATGAATATTCATCCATCATGGCTATCATCACTTAAACCGACGTGACTTGCAAATAAATGATGAAAATCATCACTCCCAAAGCATTTTTCTAAATCATTGAGTGAAATATTGATCAGCCAGAGCCTAGTGTTCAACAAAAAAGCGGTAAAATCCACTCAATTAGTAGATTGGGGAAATGTGCCTGTAAAAATCTACCGATAACTAACGCAAAGAAGATTCAATCGAATCTTCGCCATGAAATGTAAAGACAAAGATAAACCACATACAACTGTTTTCCATCGTGTTGTTTTAGATTGCATCTACATCGGTAAATTAAATCTCATCCATTATTTTTTTTGACAGGTATACACAGTTGCAGAGTAGGATGCAAAATACCTACAAATAGTTAATTAGGTATATGCTGTGTGCTACGGGTACTTATTTTACAAAATAAAATGATCGAGGTAAGTACTTGATATTCGATGGACAAATTATTTGCTGACGATTAATAGGTGATTAATAGTTTCGTAACCTGGCAGGTATTTTAAATCGCTATGATTATTTCATACAGCATGCTGCATGCGTATTGTGATGGCTGTGCAGGTAATCAACCGATTTGTTGTCGATGATGGATTATATGTTTCTAGCACCGTGGACACTTATTGCCACTATCATATTCAACCGCTCTTCGTGTGGAAGTTATCTATCAGATGTGTTTTTGGACTGTAACTGATGCTAATGGGGAAGAATGTTTTGTTATTTTCGTTCGGTAATTTGACCTTTTCTCTTTGGACTTGGGCCACATTAGTACACATTGACAAGGCACCTATCTAGTCATCACCAACGAAACAAATTCAATACAAGAGAAGGAAAGTAGATTCTCTAATAAGAACATGTGGCTGAACCAAGACAAGTTATGTTTAGGCAACGGCGTTGTTATGACCCGACTATCTGGAGCAACTACTTCTGTAGCCCTACATATATTAACTTGCGATATTTGCAGAGATTACACAAGTTTAGAAGGATGCACGCAAAGGGGTTTCCTATCAGGTATGCGAGTGTCCTGTTGGTCAACCATTTCTCAGCCCGGATGGTCTATGGTGAGGTTCTTGGGAGATTAACATCGGCAGATATTTCGACTATTTATAACGATCCACGTAAAACCGCAGGGAGGTGCAGGGTTATGGGACAAAGATAATTGCCCTTTTTCATAATGGTGATGTGACTACCTGCTTCAATATTCTCTCGCGTACAATACAAGAAATACAATATCCATACCACCAAGAATTCATTATAAGAATATTCATTGGTACGTAAATTGTACATCGTATCTATAGGCAAAGGGAATCATACGAGCATATCATTAACACGGAGCATATCGTGCTCTCTGTAGACAAATTTCGGCTTATACATACAAATTGCTCTGAAGCATTCATGTGGTGTTCACAATGTTGCATTATGGAGGGTATTCGAATGTCTTGCTTGCTAAGGGTAAGTGGGATATGCACCCAAAACAATGACAACGGCTTGCGTCGATTTATTCGTTACTCGGGTAATCACTCTAAGTTACAATGGCGTTCTTGACGCAGTTTGGTCGCGGCAAGGAGTTGTTTGAGCCAAGTGGGCAATGGTACTAAGGGTAACTTTCCAAGTACAACAATACTTCTCATTTACCATCGGCACATTATCATCGCACTTTTGAGTGGGAACGCCGTTATATAATTTAATGTCATTTCGTTGGATGTCGTCGCTCAATGAAATAGAAAACTATTTTGGCCATCTGTCAAACATCAAAATAATCCTCATACTATGTACTATTATAACAAAACTGGTAACCTTTCAAACTCATGGCACACGGTTGTAATGGTGAAGCACTGGTATGGGTAAACGGAAGGCTCATATATGAAACGCAGATGTAGGATAAGATTGGACATGCGTTGATGACGATGTATCTCAAGTACGGATCCTCTTCCTACTCTATATAGACGACTAAGTGCTTATTGACTAATAATATTGAACATCACGATGAAGCTAAACGAAGTTTGAATTGAGAGTCAATAGCTTGTTTGATTCATTAGACTGAGTGCTTGGACTTAGCCAGTACAAAAGACAGTTTTGCTTTGATGATAAAGAATGTATTAGCGAGAAGAGATTTATGATGTGATACTTGTCTCAGGAATCATATATGATGTATCAACAATTGGTTTTGTTCATCTGTCGCTTCAACAATTTTTCGGATATATATGATAGAAGTTCTTCCCTAGCCATTCGTGGGGAAACCACGGGCTATGTACATGTGGTGTGTTGATTGACCAACTGACCAAATGTAGGCGTGATTCTCAATTGTGTGACTTCTGTTTGTTCATTTCGGGTTCTGCCCTTGGTGACTTGTGCCCTGATAGTAAATCAAGCCCCTAATGAACACATGCATCCGACTTATTCCCAAGACACTTGGTCCAATTACTCCAAACGACACAATGTCGAGATTACAATATCAAGGTTATGGACAAAACATGTTGTTGATGCCATTTATCAGCAGCCCTGATATATGGGTCAAACATAAATCTATATATATATATATATACATAAATATATATATATATATATATATATATATATATATATATATATATATATATATATATATATGTATATATATATATATATATATATATATATATACATATATATATATATATATATGTTTATATATATATATATGTATATATATAGTATATATATACATATATATATATATATATATATACATATAGATATGTGTTTATTTATACATATATATATATATATATATATATATATATTATATATATATGTATATGTATATATATATGTATATATATGTATGTATATATGTATGTATGTATGTATGTATGTATGTATGTATGTATATATGTATGTATATATGTGTGTATGTTTATATATATATATATATATATATATGTATATATATGTATATATATATATATATATAAGTATATATACATATATATATATATAAATATATATACATATATATTTTATGTATATATGTATGTATATATGTATGTATGTATGTATGTATGTCTGTATGTATGTATGTATGTATGTATGTATGTATGTATGTATGTATGTGTATGTATGTATGTATGTATGTATGTATGTATGTATGTATGTATGTATGTATGTATGTATGTATGTATGTATGTATGTATGTATGTATGTATATATGTACGCTTTCCACTCGTTGCCCATTGATTGTATAGCCATACTCATGTTCAACACAAACTCTTGCAACAGTTTGGTTATATGGCATTATTAGTTTAAATGCCATATTGGAAGGAGAGATATCAGTCATGTAACCTAACGTTATGCTAATTCACCTTGTGTTGTGGAAAAGATTGTTTGCTCTCCATTTTTGGGGCCTTTAATTGCCGTTAAGCGATATCTCTTAAAGGCCTACAACGTCTACTCGTACCGACACGAACCCAACCTGGATGTTAGTTGTTTAACCGTCATGTTGTTTTTCGAAAAAGCCAGATGACGATTTATAACCTTATATGATGGTGTTGCCTAGTCATACAGCCTTTGGTAGTGAACTAGCTTAATGCTCTATGTGATACATGTACCTAAATACACATCGTCATCAGCAATGACAATAGTCCTATTATAATTTCCTGTGGATAAAGGCTGTGGTTAAATTTTGGTTCTGATTTACATTGTAATGCAATATTAGACGTTATCCTACTGTACATTTGTCTGTTAAGAATGTAAAAGGGTTTCTCTTAAAGCAATAAGTTCTCATCCAAATTCATCTTAATGTTGACCACAATGCGCTATTCAAGCATTACACCTCATTAATATCTTCACTGAAAAGGTTACATATTGCCGGAAAAAGAGGCAGGCATTGAATATGTACGACAATGCAGAAATGCAATTGCGGTGAATCAAACGAGTGTCGATTGTAATCAGATGCTACGCAAACAGTTCACAGAAGCCAGGCCCGTAGCAAGATTTTTAGTGGGGGGGTTCTTTTCCCCTCAATTGTGTACATTTCTTCTGGCTCATACTGATGCGGCTATAAGACCATAATTAAAGGCACCATCGACACACGATATATCTATGCGCTAGAGTAAGGCGGACCTTTCTAGGCAAAGTGGGCGGTCGAACCCCTCGAACCCCCTCTGGCTACGGGCCTGATAGCATTCAGCGATTCTTTGACAGAATCAAACGGCTATTTTAAACAATGGTAAATAGCACTAACAGAGCCAAGCAATTGGATGTATTTTCTCCGGTGCTTCTAACTAGCTTGACGTTTTCTATGACTTCAACCTTACACATCGGTATTCAACCAAATCCGATATTTAGCTCTGTTAAAACATAACTTGGTCAACACACCGGCAGTCTCTTTGAAACCATAAAAAAGTAACACATGATTTGGTGATCTTGAACGCGGACAACATTGGTGATTATTGGAATCACGATGGTTATGCCTTTGTATAACAGATGAATAACAACCGTGTTGATGACTGACAGCATGCAATGTTGTCTAGAAACAGATGACTTTTTTAGTGCTCTTGACATAAATTTCTGCATTTGCCTAATGTATGTTAAAGGATTTATTTGTATTAAAAGTTCATTAAAAACTTGTTTTTTTATTAGAAAGAATGATGGTTATCATAGTAAACTTGACAGACATGATATGCAATGAATTACACAGTGAAATTAGAAATATGCTTCCAAACCTACGTACATGGTTAGTTTAGTTCAAAAAATGCAACTATTATTCCTCTCATATATCTGTGTGATGATATTGAAAGATAGTCTTCCTCAGTTGTGTGTCATGATTTAACTAGTAGCTGAAGTTGACAATTGAGCTTGGTACTGGATACCGTAGAAGAAATTACTGTATATGGAAAGTATTGTGACAAAGTGTAAGCTCTTGATACCAGGTAAAAAGGTTAATCGATATTGGTATGGACAGTCCTCAGTGCGTGGGGGTTTTTTTTGTTCAGCACTGCCATGCGCAGGCTCAGTTCAAAGAAATCCATTTTGTAAATTATATTCCGGGCTCTTTAACGAAAAACATTTTGATTTACAAGGTAAAACATGGCGTGGCGGACATTGCCTCTCTTGATCCACCATAATGCCGTAGAGCAAACGGCAATAAAGTGCATTAGAACTACAAGGCGCAGGGAATGCTTTTGCTATTATTCTCTATTGAGCATGACAAATTTATACCAATCTCAGTTATAAATCTGGAGATGAACCATCGGCATGCGGGGCATTTACAGCAGAATGTGTACATAAATGACATGCTGTGACTGGCATAAGGTCTGATGGTCTTATTTGCTGTCCAAAATATAAAGGTATTTAATGGACAATTTGCTCTCTTTTGTCTTTTATTGTCAAATAAATATGATAATGTAAATTGATATCAATTCTGCAAACCACAGACAAACAACAGAATCATTATTTTCGACCTTACAGTCGTTTGATGTTCTGCGAATCTACGTGCGTAGTCAATAAAGTACCCATTAGGCGGAAAGAAAAATAATTCACATGTGCGTTTTTCAATATGCACCAACTTTAATTGTTGGTTAAAACAATCATGAATAGCTTATTACATTTTAAAAATCAATCAATAGCTCGCTTTACTAGCCACAGCAACGTAATGCTGTCGAACTTCGGTTAGAGCTTTGCATCTAGGAGTAAGATTTATATATATATATATATATATATATATATATATATATATATATATATATATATATATATATATATATATATATATATATATATATATATATATATATATATATATATATATATATATATCTATATATATATATATATATATATATATATATTTATATCAATTGAAGTCAATGTTGGTTTACTTCATTATGCATTGTGGTACTAAATGTGTGAGCTCGTAAATTGACCTCGGCTGCCAAATGAATGACCTAAAGACATACTCTGGATGAAAGTGATTTTCCCAATGGCGCGCGAGTCTGATTAATGCATGAACCAAATATTGTGTGATACCAGAATGAGTTATATGACCGTCGTGGTGCAAGTAGCCTTTCTGACCGCATACATATGTCAAAATATTTTTAAATTATGAGCGTACAGATAATCACAATGCAGTCGACAACGTCGATTAAGGTCTTTACTTTTTAAGCAGCTTCGCCAGACATGTGTTTCTAGGCCAAATTTTATGGTTGAAACGCGCAATGCAAATTATGCGGTCATATGCACTTTTAGCCGACATAACTAGAAACGGCTTTATATAGATGACAAAATGAGTAGTTCGGCGAAAGATAGAAATAGACTGAGAGAATGGGTGAAACTTGTGGGTTTGGTTGTCACGGAGCAGCTTCAAATCGCAGCGCGCCCTATGCCTTTTGACGTCACCATAGCGCGAGGGCAGCTGATATTTTCGAACCGGGGCTAGGACATATGTCGTTGGGACGTAACCGTTGGTTAATACCACGTAAATTACCAGGCCAACATTGTCCATTGTATGCATTAAAAGATGGGCATTTAGAAATCATTTTGGTCTTGAATCATAGTAAATTTAACATTAATAGGAAAATTTCAATCCAATGATACATGAGGTTTGTACAGTGGTGCAGCCATCAGGTCCGTTTGTATAAACCACCCACAATATGTCATAAACATTGAAATACGACGGCTGAACAAAGCAAAGTCTGATGCAACTGTATGCAAGCAAGCAACTAAAATTCTACGGCTGATGTATTCTTATTGTGCAGCAATAAGGTGAGCGTGAACAATGCCACCATAAATGAATTGAACTAATCAAAAACTTAATTAAGTATCCTTTGATGCGACTGAGTTTTGCAAATCACTATATGGAGACTTACGAATCCTATGTTAATTGAAGTGATATCACGACGGTAATAAATGAAGATATCTCACCCCTAAAAACCATCGACCGCCTAGTACAAACCCAGACCAGTTTGCACATAGGTCGCAAGCCATAACAATGCACCATCCTTGTTGGATCAACTAATTATTCAAATTGTAACATTATCAGGTCAAACCGACTACCCGGAGAGCAATAAAATCATTGAGGACCGGTTATCAATCTACCAGCGGACGAACTACATTACGAGTCCTCAACATTGATAGCATATCTAAGCAGTGCACTTTGTTGAGTTCAACGTCAAACGTTAATAGAACTCCCAACATCAAAAAGTCGAGAAGCATCAACATTAGCAGAATTTATCTAAGCACACCGCATACATAATGGCGTGTTTATTGCGTCGGATGTACCATGCATACATATGAATACAGAAAAACAGCTATGCACTTTTACGTATTTTTTCATAACATGGTTGATTTATACGTCCGTTGATCTAAATGTTGGTTATATTGTTATGTAAAGCGATGTGGCTAAAACATATTGTGCAATGTCGTTTGAAGCTCATCCATCTGCTGTCAGGACTACAGAGAAAATGTTGATTGCAGTTTTACACAAGCTTTGAATGCGTAGCAACATTGAGTTGTGAAAGGTATTTACCTGCCAGCAGAGTTTTTTTCGTGGCATGCTCAGCCAAACAGTGCCTGGTGACATTCTTTGGTCAACATTTCAGTGTATGGCGAAAAGTAGATACATCTGGTCCAATTAATGCATGGTATATGCCAGACATACTGTTCATAATCCCTGACAAGAAAATATGAGAATAAGTGTTAGTACATTAGCGCAACTGGAAGCCAGGAGGCTAAACACTGTGGCTATTGCAAAATACGCAGTACGTCCACAGTTCCCTCCCGCGTCATTGTCTGCAGACCCTTACCCATTTGATCTCTGTATGAGTTTGAACTTTCGTTTGAGAATTCAACGCAAACAAAAGCATTCTTTAGTGGCTCCTCATTACGAGATTGTTGTATTGATACACAATATTGCCCCTTGGTACTCCACCTGAAAAAAAAATCTAGGCGCAAGACCTCTTTTACCCACAGATAGGATAACAATAATTGAGCTACACCCGCAACAAGGATCAGATCATGTCTTTCCAACCCACTGCACAAAACCTAATTCAGATCTAAGAGAAAACTATCTAGACCATACATACACCGATTACTATATGCTTTGATCTTATTGCCAGGTAATTTGCCGTTTGCCTTTATATGCTAGTCACAATGCTAATTGGTCACTTGTGGGAGACTGTCAAAAAATGATGAATCGTCTGAAACAACACCCACGTTATGCTGCTTCTGCTCTAAACAAGCCTTCACCGGGCCTCAGAGAGATAGAGAGAGAGAGAGAGAGAGAGAGAGAGAGAGAGAGAGAGAGAGAGAGAGAGAGAGAGAGAGAGAGAGAGAGAGAGAGAGAGAGAGAGAGAGTACAATAGAGAGAGAAAGATAACAAACATAGCGTATATGTTCTTGCAGCATTCATTCAGTAGCAACTTTCCAAGAGATGATTCATGCGAGGTATTAATAGGGCACTGTCAGGTTCGTCTTTGTTGACGTGGCTCGTTAGCAAATCAGGTACCCGATATATATAAATATATATATATATATTGATTTGCATCCTGTGATACGGCATGTAGACAGCAATCAACATTAAACAAAGAGTTATCGTGCGTAACCTTTTTGTTCAAGGTTTAAAGAGATACACTTAAGGCTTAAATTGTAACCGTCAAATACTAGGATGCGGCTGCTTTCAGGAATGAACAGGAAAATTTTGGGAGGTATCAATTGTAAATGGAAACACAATAGCCAGCAATAATATATATATATATATATATATATATATATATATATATATATATATATATATATATATATATATATATATATATATATATATATATATATATATATATATATATATATGTATATATATCTATATATATATATGTGTATAAATATATATTATATGTAAGTACACAAATAAATGTATGCATATGAGTGTATATATATATATATATAAATATATATATATATATATTAAATCATATGCATATCAGTTTGTTTATATGCATATATGTATATATTTATATGTTCATATATACATATATATTTATATATGTAGATATATACGTAGATATGTAAGTTTATAGTCAGATATACATGTATATATATCGATATATGAATAAATAAATATGTTCATATATATAGATACATAAACATATAAATGTATATAAATATACATATGCACAAAAATATATATATACTTGTCTATATATATAAATAACATATGTGTATATATGTATATATATATGTATATATATAAATATATATATATATATGTGTGTGTGTACATATATATGTCTATATATATATGTGTGTGTGAGTGAGTGTGTTTTAGTGTGTGTGTGTTTGTATGTGCGCATTGAGCCTGTTTAGAACATGCCGTAAACCATAGCTGCCTGTCATGTAAATATCAGGGGCAACATCATTTTGGGTATCGATTCCGTTACTGTCTGTGATGGTTTGCTACTTGATCAAATACATTAATGTTCCCAGTGTTCAACAAAATATACAATGCAACGGATAAACATTTTACCACATATGTAACTTTCAAAATATAACATTTTCACAAGCGACCTGTTATAGGATTCTTTAAACTATAACCAGCTGCGAATGGACGCTTCAAGTTCCGGTTGTAAGAAGCCCTACATGCGATTAACGAACCATATAAGTATCTATTTTGAATCAGAACCCGCGCCAGATAGATGCTTAAGCATTAGTTGGCACCTGAAACCCTCGTTCATATCTAAGTAGTTCAGCAAAACATTGAAGTGTAAAAGCTGTTTGGTAACATAATTCCAGTGAATTACAAAATGAACTCCAACGTCTTGGTCAGAAACCTAATTATTAGCCTCCTTGAGTTAATGTAAATCATAAATCAACCTCAAATATGCAGAAGCAGCAAAACCCAAATACGTTAATGCATCCGCTGACCAGATTATGATTTGCAGCATGCGACTCCTTTTATATGATTATTGCTTATACATTTTCTGTGGGCGCTTAATGTAACTGATGCAGAGCTGAACACAGGCAAAAAAGATCCTATATTTCCTAGAAAGACGGATTTATCGGTCCGTTAGTCTGAATAACTGATATGTTACCACGTAAAATGTCTCCGGAAATTAATGCAACATCTTCGTGGCTTTCCATTGTTTCCAGAGGCAAATTAATTGACGGAGGGGCTTTATGCAATATGCATGATTGTCATGAAGGCACTTTAGGCCGCAGATGGGAATGCACATTGTATTTATGTTCTTAAGCCGCGTTATAAATATTTACAACTTGCAAGGTGCAATAAGTTGCTTATATGGCACCTGCACCTCATGATGGCACAAAAACAAAAATGTTGTGGCTTTTATGAGTAACCAGAGTGACTGTAACTGAGCAATACAAGTAAAACAGTAGGATGCTCAATACGTAATCATCACTGACCCATGATAGTGCCCATGGCAACTGATATGGCCATTCAATGACAATTCTCTTTGTGTTCAAAAACAAAGTTCTGACATATTGCATTTAATTTGTGCGGCAGGTATGACTTTATCTATATCACTCAGCAGGTGTGTTCAATATATCGTTGCTCTATTTTGATATATCAGTCAGCTTGAATAAATATATTGCATGAATCCAATATTGTGCCAATCTCTCAAAGAAGAGTCATTCAACAGATTATTCGTAGACTTAAATATATATATATATATATATATATATATATATATATATATATATATATATATATATATATATATATATATATATATATATATATATATATATATATATATATATATATATATATATATATATATATATAGGTCTAAAATAATGTGTTAAGCATTAATGCATCTGGTTTTATGAGGCGTCTGAACCACTACCAAGTTTCACCATTCGTGGTTACCGCTATCCGTTACTCAAATAAATAAACAAAATTCAAATGCCTTGAGAGATCGGATAAGACTACACTAAACACTGATCACTGATTCTTTGCAAGTATTTATTGCATGCACAAAAAGATTCTAACACCGATTTGCGCTTTATGTGTTTTATTTCGTATCATCGCTAATTTATCTGTCCAATAATTTTGCTAAACGTATTATCATGATGCATTATGACCGATGTTTAGTGCTGTTTCGTCTGGGTCTCGAATAGCTTCTAAAGGCAAATCAACCGATGAAGCGGAAGGCGTTTTTAGTGTTATGGCATTAAACGTAAATGAATATGAATGCCTTGTGACTTTTAGTGATGAAAGGAATTAAAATGTTTATGGTCATCTGAATGTGACCAAACTTTATGGGTACGCTCCAGTTACTTTATAAATATTTTCTATTCAAAATGTAATTTACTAACACGATGCAGAGTTATTACAGGATCGCACATCATCTATAATTATACGGATATTGCAATTTGCAGAAATGACTTTATACCTCAAATGTCATATTCTAGCACAGATTATCACGGCATCAGTTTGAATACCGGTGGTGTTTGGAACGAATAACATTAATTTATACCAGATTAAATCATATGGTATATGACATAACTCCAGTCGATTCTGTTGTATCACTTTGTATAGGACGCAATCGCATTATATATATATATATATATATATATATATATATATATATATATATATATATATATATATATATATATATATATATATATATATATATATATATATATAATGCGATTGCGTCCTATACAAAGTGATACAACAGAATCGACTGGAGTTATGTCATATGCCATATGATTATATATATTTATATATATATATATTACCTTAGGTGGTTGGAAAACGGGTGACACCTCCAATGTGAACTTCAAACAATGTGTGGTCGACTTGTTGGGCTAGATAGTGTCAAAACGTTATGACGGGTTCTGTTAATTAGTTTGCAATGGAGATTCCGTGTATGAATGATGCAACAACTGCGAAAAGATAAACATTAAACCCAGAGGCACAAAAGCATATTCGTAATACATTTTAGTACTTATATATGATAAAATTATCATTTCCTAACCCCTTTCCAGATTTCGCCTTTTCAGGTTGGCACAATATTATTTGCATATTGGAAATGGTAATGATATACTTTGTGGCGCGTATGGTTCTTTTTCTCAGATAGAGGACAAGGTGAACATCTCTAGACATCAGACCATTGCCTTGATTCTAGAAGTAAAATTACATGGGTTTCCGGGACATTTTCCATACATGAGCATAGAGAACGTGCTCCTCAATTAGCATCACTATTACTGCCAAGGGTAATAAGAGTTCTAATAATGAACATAAATTACAGCAACACTAAGTGGCGGATAAGATGGATGGGTGTTACGTCATGCAGAAGAAATCTTGATTTACGAGAGTGTGGACTGTACACAATGAATCACAACTGTTAAATACTAAAAGATAATGACGAAAACAATTCATACCTTTCCTCAGTTTGCATCTCCACGTCAACGGCACAAAGCTATTGAAATAAAAAGAGGCAAATACAGAGACCTACGAAAGTAGGTTTTAACAGGTGGCATATCAGATTAAAAATCAAAACGACACCCACACTAGTTGCACCCTTGGCGTGAGGTCTCCATTCACAATTCTGTGCTTGGAGGACAAACAGGGGGCACTGCAGGGCTTCATTGTTGTAAGCGAACGATTCATATAAAGGTGTCTGCTGCTCTGTAAGTGATTATGGGGGGACTGTACAAGCAGCATCGTTAAAACAAGATTATTTATGGTTCAAACCATAGTAGCATCGGATTGAACAATCGAGATTTGCGCTCCGCTTGAAACAGAACTCGATGGATGTCATTAACACTCGAGACAGCCTAGCAACAAACAAAACTTCTCCAAGGCCATGTGTGATTGCTTTAAATGACTTCATCAGGGGTTATTCATTCAGGTGCACAAGATTGAAATCATGCATTTTCCATCGCATTTAAACTGCATAGACACAGAGAAAATGACTTCATTTGTATGCTATTTGTTCTATGCCATCTGTAAGCTTCACTGTGACAGTTTCATATCCGGTATGCATTGCTTAAGGGCTTGAACATGTAAGAAAACGACATGATGACAAATGTTACATACTGCAAAAAATACGTTGAAATATGTGAGAGGTCGCTATGATTTAACTTGGCTAGTAGAAATGCTTCATATGTTATGCACAGTTGATAGGCAGCAAAGAGGGTAGGCTAAAACGGTGCAAATGAAGTGAACCTTAGCATGCATTACCGAGATTTATTCATTCAAGTTGGCTTGTGCGTGTACGATACATTAAAGAGTCGGTTGTGTATCCGGGAATAAGACAAATCCACGCATTATCAATAGGACTTCTCTGGTATCAGCTATCGCTTTGCTAATTAAGCATTGCGGGAAAGGGCTAGATTGCCTTCATACTGAAAACAAGTTTCATAAAAAAATGGAGACTTACATTACGTAAACAAATTGATGGGAATTATGATATTTGGTACGAAGAATAATAGTAGTTTCCAAGTTGACTAATTATCAAATTGTCAGCTGGCTAAATGAACATAAATATAATTAGAATTTGCATAGCGGGTGGCTTTAGCTACTGCATATGGGCTTATCAACACTGCTTAACGTGGTGCTCAGTACGTGTTTCACCTGAAGATTACTCACTTATGCGTTCATTAAGTTCATAAGAGGGTGACTTCTGTGCTAAACAGAGAGTATGGACAGAGCCCGCTGTAATTAAACTTTCTTGAGACAGCAACAATGACATCATCTTTCTGTCTTAAGGTGAGAACATACACAGTTAGTCATGCAGTAACTTGGAACCAGTTGACATACTTTTCATCTATCCTAAAGCGAATCCAACTTTCGCTGCTTTGATGCTAAAGGTTTAAAGCCATAATCACGGAATATATGTATAGCCATGATATCAATGTTTAATCCGTGCAGATGGGTAAATCGAAAATGGCTTTTGACGGCCATCTTGTTGATCGCACAGCCCTGCAAATAGGAATCTTATATCAACATCACCCAACAACATTCATACGGATTCATTAGCACCCTTTATAGAAAGAATCACACTTCAATGCCAATATATAGCGTGTGGGAAATGAAATATGAAAGTGCTTTTCGTAATGTAGATTTTTTTGGCAATTATGGCGTTCTAGCGACTTGTAAAGGTTTTAAATTAAGCGTTTGTGTTCCAAAAAACATGTTTCAATGCCCGTAAAAGGTCAAATGACTACTTCGGCGCGCCAGTTCAATCTAATTGTGAGACCATAAAGTATTATATGTGAATGAGCAAAATCATTAATTTATACTTATTGGATACACTGTTGCTCACGCGATTCGTCTTATGTCTTTTGCATTTCAATGTTTATGGGGTAGCTTCACTATTTTTTTTAATGCCATAAAAACAGCCGGGGTCACCGTTTTGCCTCACGTTTTTGTTATATCATTATTAATCGTAGTAAGGAATCGGTCGATTTTTTTTTTTTCAAAGCAGAATCAGGATCATTTTTGATGAAATGCATCTTTAAGGTTAACGTCTTCGAACAAAGACAGCAATTGTTATTTCAGCAATGTTGTCATAGCCACTTTGAATATGCATTTATTATAACTATCAAACGTATCTCACGTTCATTTTAATGCATCGAATTCCTTAACCAAACTCAAAACATTTGCAATCGCAGTGACTGATGACAAATTTGAAGCAAACATGTGCATACTGGTTTGTTGGCAAATGCACAAGTGAGCTTGCTAACTTGAGTACAAGACAGGTCGCAAGACAACAACAAGACAGAGGCAAGCAAACAGTTGCAATGACTCGGCAAAAAATCTCATGAATGTTGAAATGTTTAGATGTTATTGTAGCTGAATGAAGTAGAAAACTATGTTTTCTATTACATTAATTTTTACACATGTGCTTTCTGATCACAATCATAATATGTCAAAGCGCTCTAGTTCAAAATTTGTCGATGACAGTGAAGATTAGATTGTGAAATTTTGTCTGTGGTCAACAAAAGATGATGCTCGAATGATATCGACTGCATCACTTCTGTTACGAATTCATCAGTAATATTTTTATTCTTTTAAACAATAAACTGGATATACCGATTCATCCCATCATTAAAGGTCATGATCTCTACTTCACCTCGGGAAAGACCGTGAATGAAGTGGCGAGAATAACCCGAGCATCCTGCAGTACTCAAAGCAAGACGCTAATTGCAGCAATCAACCCTAGTCGCAACCAATCAAAATGCGCGTGACTTTGGAGCACTCCGAAGTTTCATCAACGCGCGCGACCATTCCGACATGATATGTCATCGGCGATCTGATTGGAAGATCGGTGCAGCCCGCTATGATATCCATTTCGCAAAAGGCAGATATGGTAAGAAGTTTTTACGGACATTTCAGGAACTCGACCATATAGATTCATCAATAAGTATTCAAGTAACCACAGGCGCTCGGTTCTCGATGTAAAACTTCAAAACGCCGGACCGCTTCCGGGCGCCGAACCGCTTTCTATATAAAACCAGAAAGAAATGAAACAATGGAACCTTCTGACGCATCCTCCCGCAAATTCACACGCGAAATATGTCTTTCAATCAAGACATCATATATTACTAATAGTGCTTCGGATGCTTAATAGAATATTCTCGACAACTGAGCTTTCGCCTTTGATTATTAACAGCTTATATTTCGCGTTTAATCACGGGCATGTTTGTCGCAGCGCAACAAGGCACTCGCAAGTCTACCATTAACCAGTGCGGAGATTATCTGTGGCAATGAGTCCCTTCTATGGGTTCACGCACAAACCCAATATAAACGCGAGGACTTCAAGTTGTGTAAACCAATACTATTCTACGTGTTTCTAACTGACTACGTGAGTGGAGGTTTATTTTGCAGTTGGTAACAAAATAAGTATGTTAAGGTTTAGAATTAGGAAATCGACCATAACGTTACTACACGACAAAGGAAACCGAGAAGAAAGGCCGGAGCATACACACGCTTTATTGCGCATGAGGGAGTCCACGAACGCGCGCTGCGCAGATCTGGGGCAAACATTAAACGGCATAACAACATTGAAGATGCAATATAGAAACATATTTCGTAGGAATATGCAGAAGCCATGAAGGTAAATGAGCGATGGCCTGAAAGGCTGCCAAGGAAGACCGACCAAAGGAAGAGAAGAAGAAAGAGGAAGGGGATGTGGAAGGAAATTGGAATAAACAAATGTTTAAGAAGGTATTGACGCGATAAGTATTGTCTAATACAGTATACGAGTCAAGACAGCGAAGCGTTACCCAAAGCTTGAATACTGACACGACAGGTGGCGCTGGTAGCAGCCGGAGCGCCAGCTACCGTGGTGCTTAAGGAGGAAGTACGCCTGCGTGATAAGCCAGAGAGCAGCCGCCTCGACGGAGGCTATAAACCGAATAAAGGGTCGGATCCGACCCCATTTGCTGCAGCAGCCGGTTGACAAACGGCCGAGGCGGTTGACAAATGTGCCGTGGGTGTGTGCGTGATGAGACTGTCGTGCACGTCGGGGTAAACGAAGCCAGGAGATAATGCGGGAGCGGGAACCAGTCGAAGCTGGTCTGGGAAGGAGGGACCACATTTCCTTTTCTTATTGCATTTTTCTTAACTGCGACTACGTCGCAATATCACTTAGGTGCATCCAGATTTGAGAAGGTACCTCACAGAGCACCACAGCTCTAACATGGCAACCACAGTGACATTATGATTTCCCTACACTAGCATTTTGATACATAATAGTACAAGAAGGGGGCGGGGAAATCATGATGTCCGCATTCACGCGCCTGTGATGGCAACACTAAGGAAGTGCTTCATATCAGGCACGCTTTGCTAGTGTTATAACAGGGGTTTTCTCAAGAGTCATTCGCCTGCCAGTCGTTAATCTGGTTGCGAGTCGATCATCGGAAAGTCACGGTATTATCCTTTCTCCCCGGAATCTAGCTGAGGCACAAAAACACCTAGAAAGCCAGACAACACCGCTAGGTGGCCCGGGAAACACAATCGCGCGCTCTGCGTCCTCGTGTTTTTACCCCATATCACTCACGTGACCATGTGATAACTAACACATAATAAGCCGGGGAAAGCAGGGAGAATGGATATTAATACAGTGCAGTGAGCGTGGTTGGTGTAACGCATGAAGGTTCAAGTTGAGTTTTCGCAAAAGGTGTATTTCAGAGAGACTTCTTAAAAGACTGTCGCATAATCATGTTGAACTGCGATAGACCGATAAAAGGGGAGAGCGAAGCGTGAATAAAGAACGCAAACATTGTGAAGATAGTTCTTGACTGATTGGTATGAGTTGTGTGATCTGCACAAGTAAGCAACGTAACGACAGATGGCCGTAGAAGTAGCCGACATGAGAACTCCAACGAGAGATTGTAGCGACCGGGGGGGTGGGGGGTGCTTCAACCTTTGTCAAGCCAGCTTATCTGAGTCTGTCCGCAAGAATCCTTAACTCCATTGCTATCGTGTCGACTTCGATTCCGAAAAAGACCACAAGCGAGCTAGGCAGCATTTAGTTTAATTTTTATACATTGAGGGGATATCTTATTAAAGATGACACATTTGTGTTTCCCAAAGTTGTTGAAGTGATTTAATTGGACAGTAATACTGACCAATCGCTATCATGGACACGCCCATCTGAGCCTAATACCGTAGAGCCAATCGCAGCATCCGTAAATAACCTGTTGCATCCGGTCAGTTTCCCTTATTATCCCTCTTCCGCTCTAACGCTCTCTTTCCGTTTGTATTTCCATCTTACCGGATTAGAGATCGCCTGAAGATGATTTCTCTCCCACGGGGGTAGCCTCTGCTGGGGCGCAGGATCGATCTCGCCCTCTCTCTGTTAGCGGACCTGGTGCTATTACGCCCCGCGGGGTTGCACTTCACTACCTGTCAGCATCCCGATGAATGTTATGGACAGTAACTGTAAACGAATGCCAAGCGGACCTGGTGCTACAGCAGCTAACTTGCATTCCCAGGCAGGCCTGGCGCCCCTGCATTAAACCTAGAATCAGTGACTAGCGCTATAAAGCCCAGGGGGGTAGCACATCACTGCCAATGAATGCTATGGACAGAAACACGTTTGTGTCACATAACTCATGGAATGAACAATTTACACCAGAATCGGATGCGGGGCTTCTCGCCTCCAGTGTCCAAAACGGAGATAACTTATCGACCCACGGACTATGCCCCAGCTACCGCTAAATTACCAGGCTGCCCCAGCTACCGCTAATTATCAGGCTGCCCCAGCTACCGCTAAATATCAGGCTGCCCCAGCTACCGCTAATTATCAGGCTGCCCCAGCTACCGCTAATTATCAGGCTGTCCCAGCTACCACTAATTATTAGGCTGTCCCAGCTACCGCTAATTATCAGGCTGTCCCAGCTACCGCTAATTATCAGGCTGTCCCAGCTACCGCTAATTATCAGGCTGTCCCAGCTACCGCTAATTATCAGACTGCCCCAGCTACCGCTGACCCGAAGTCTAGCGATGCTTGTTCAATAACTTTGGAAGAAGAAGCACCCAGTCGACCTACCACTGTTGTCCACAGGTTCGGGAGATGTTTTGTACATCCCATTCAAGATCTCATAGATGCCACCAACGTACAGGACGAGAATCCTTTCGCTAAAGTAGAGGGCTTCTCGGGCTTCGCACTGCCCAGCGTTGCCTGAGCTTTGCTACCACCCTTAGGCATACAGTTTCTGGGCAGACGGCTGAGGGGGGGGGGACCAAATACGTAAAACGTCGATCTGCAAGATAGAGAAACGGTATATTCACTGCTCCCTGCCTCACCGCATCCCGCATGCTGGGCCGGCACACGGCTCACTGGGATGAATCACTGAAAGCCATTGGAGCATGTTGGGCATGGTATTGTAACGAGTTGTCATCAGCCACTAAAGTACTTTTACTAACATCATCATCCTCAACGCAAATTCAACCAAGCAAATTGGCAAAATGGCAGAATAATTAAGCCAGAATTTTTCATAGAGGGTTTTCGTAGCACCCTCAGCTCTTTTCGCAAATATCTTTATTTTGATCTATGGCACGTTAATGTGATTGTACTGAAAATCTATGTGCTCCAGTATCGATATTAATTTTCCATTCAATGACTTTTTCCTTTAAGGATGTTCATTTTGACTTTCTATTATTGCTTCCATGACTAGACGTGCAGAGGACATCCTTAGACTCGGTCCTTTCTGCAGCAGCGTCCCAACGCAGGCAGAATGGACGCACCCATGCTCCCTTCTCTGCCCGCCCCTACAACAATAAGTCTGCCAAAACCATATCCTATCAGTTCAAGGTAATGTTGTGGGCCTGTCCACAGCCCCGAGTATCTTCACCAAAATAACTGGCCCTATGGCTTTGTTAAGCCACAGACTCGTCATAGGGTTCAGTGTCTGCCTCGACGACACACGACGACACGCTACTGTGGGCTCGCTCAAGACTGGTACAAGAACGCGACTTCCTAATGACAGTGCTGCAACGCCTTGGTTTCATACTGAAGTTATAAAGGCGGTCCTTGCACCAAACAAGCGTGGTCAGTCTAAGGTCAAAAGTGAGATTCAATAAACAAGACAGTTCTGCTTCCCAACGACAAGTAAGCATATTACCAGGTCTAACATCAATCCCACTGTCTACCATAAGTACCCACATGCAGGGTTATTCAGCGCTTTCTGGGCTAAGCCAAATTTTCAGCAATAGCGTTCCACCGAAGCTCGACAGGGCATCAGAGGCATCCACATGTGCCTCCGACTCAACTCAAAACCCCACACCACGTTTTTGCTCCATGCTGTTTATAGCTACGCTAAAGGACTCACTTCGAGTGGCTCTGTGGTGATCACTTCCGTAATTATAATACACGACATTCGCAAGGTGGCGCTACAATGACACAAACAAAAGCACATAGGGATACTGGGCTGACGTCACTGCGACTGATGAGAGCGGGAAAATGTTGTTTCGCAGAGCCTTTCCACTGCCTAAAGACGTCGCACAATGGGCTTAAAAAATACGAAAATAACAAATGGTATGTTAAATAAATGTCAGCTTGATAAATTGCCCAGTCTGGTGTATACCTATTGTAAACAGTTCACCTCCCGCAGCGTCCGCGCTGTTTACGATTCTCTATCCTCCACTTACCGGTGTAGCAATTTCCACGGATGCCTGTCAAAACGGTTGCCGCGGTGAGTCATAAAAAAATAGCCGGAACGCAGATACTGTCGGAATCTTCCACGTGCTCGAAATGTCAGCCTTTCACATACAATGATCACGGTGGGCGCCTAGTTTAAAGGGTTGCGTCATCAATCTTAAGTGTGACAATCAGACTAATTTCGTACTAACTAGAAGAAGGGGGCTCTCATCAAGTGTGCCTCAAAACCTCCAATCTGTGTCAATCCTGGGGAATACTTTGACACCTGCTTATCTCCCAGGGAACCACATAAGAATGGCACTTACTTCACTCTGTAGCGCAGCCATATCGAATATCTGGAGACAACCACGTCGTATTCTTCAGCTTCCCGAATTAGTGCTCAAAGCAGCGACTTAAACACCTCTTCGCCCCCCACCCCCCTCACCACCTCACCCACCATCCTCCCCCGATCGATAGACCTCCGCCTGACGGCATGGCATATATCCGGGAACGAATCGCGGACCCATGGAAGTCGCAGAATTCATTGGACATTCTATCAAACCCGCAACGGCGGTCTTACATATGAGCCTGGCGAAGATGGCTCACCTGCTGCGAAAGCCGACAAATGGACTCAGTCATAGTCCAACCACGGTTTTGTGCGAAACAAGAACGCCGTGAACATAAAACACAGACATTAACTATCCACTCCGTCAGAACCAAATCTTTGTGTCTCGTTGCACACATCCGGGAATACGTTAGCAAATCGTCAACATTACGTCAAAATAGCAACTTCCTTTGTGTTACCATAACGCTTCATACAACCGCATAAAAAATACATTACGATCATGGGTGATCAGCTTACTTACAGACGCTAGCATCGATGCCTCAGCCGGCTCTGCTAGGGACGCAGCGACAGCGATTGCTTATGCCTCACGTGTCCCTTACATGCTTTCCTGTAATGCGGCGATAAGTCAAGCGCCGCTAACCTCTTTATACGTTATTCAAGGCAAATTCTTCCAAATATTCTCGGCACCTTATAGCGCCATCACACCAACCTGCAGTGATCCGTCTCGTTTGATGTGTCTTGTTGTTTAAACTCTATATTTAGCCCTAGAGCTGCTAATCGATATTGTTTAAATGGTTGGATTGTTTTCAATAGAGTATTGGTGCTTGTGATATAACTGTGCAGTCATGGTCATTTAAGTTTTTGATTTCACTCAAATCCATGAAACTTTGGATTTCTTTGTTTAATTTAGTGTCCTTGACAAGCCGAAGTACCAAATGTCTACACAAATGTGTCATCTGCAATAAAATATCTCATTAATGAACAAAACATTTTGTATATGGAGAAACTGGCCAGATGCAACAGGTTATATACGGATGCAGCGATTAGTTACGAGGTATTTAGCTCAAGTGAGCGTGTTCATGATAGCGATTGGTAAGTAATTACTGTCCAGTCAAATCTCATCAACAACTTTCGGAATTAACATATTCATGAGTGATTCCCAAATATGTCATCTGTAATAAGATATCACCATATACAAAATGTAATTTATATTTAGTTAAAATTTACCATTACGTTGCAGACCTAGGGTGTCTCTCAACAGCAGGAGTAGTCTATCACAAGCGAATAGGCGTGTCATGAGTCGACCAATTAGATCCTCACTATAAGCCCGTACAGTGATTTGCATATAAAAACTACTATGGAGGACATGCTTTGAAAGTTGAGTACAGCAGGGCGAAATCCGAAAGGAAACACTAGCTCTCCATATATATATATATATATATATATATATATATAGATATATATATATATATATATAGATATATATATAGAGATATAGATATATAGAGAGATATAGATAGAGATAGAGAGATATATAGATATAGATATAGAGAGAGATATAGAGATAGAGATATCTATATATATCTATATATCTCTCTATCTAGAGAGATCTATCTCTCTCTAGAGAGAGAGAGATATCTCTCTCTCTCTCTCTCTCTCTCTCTCTCTCTTCTCTCTCTCTCTCTATATCTATCTCTCTCTATCTCTCTCTCTCTCTCTCTCTCTCTCTCTCTATCTATATATATCTATATATATATATATATATATCTATAACTATATATATATATATATAATGGGTAATTATCGTACGGCTAGCCCTTGACTCAATCGAAGGCTGTGTTTCTGTCTGGTGGCTTTCAGCTGTGATACATGTTCCTAAAAGCGACAAAACATCATACGGACATTGAAAATGGGGGTCATGGATAATTTGTCTAAAGCACCAAGGACTCATAGCGCTGAGTGGGAGGACTATCAGCACCGATCAGAAGTGATGGATATTTTTCCCAGCGGCTTTGGCCCACCTCACAGCAGCCATGACACGCTCCTCTTGAATACCAACAGATAGATCACTATCAGAGAGATATTCCTTCAACAGCTCCACTGGGAGTTCAGTAAAAGTGGCTTTATATTGTAATTCACTGAACGAGGCAAGCTCGACCGTTTTGGCTTTGCTAATCATTGTCTGGTAAGTCTGAAAGCTGACCCCCACAGAGACAGACAATTGTCTATCGTTAGGACCATGTCTTTAAATAAGGCATGGTTGCAAACATTCCTAGCACATCCGACAAATTGGCCATCTCCTTGGCCCGCTGGTCAGGTATTTTAACGGAGCCATGATGCATGTAACGCAAACATAACTCCAATAAAATTGGGTCGAAGCCTACGGTCACTGTGTTGTCTTTGGCCTGGGGCAAATGTAGATAGAGATCCCAAAATAATGAAGAAAACAATGTCAGAATAAGCCGGTGAACTTCGAAACGACAACCCCCGCATTCGATGGTAACATCCACTAGTTGCCTGGACGACATGATGTTCATGTCAGTCAATGTCTCCCTCATTTCGTTTCCTCCGTTACATGCCTTGAACTCTGCTTCAGGTTTTGTGAAGTAAGGCTCATCACCTGCCTTGTTGATCGGTAGGTTAGCCATTTTATTTGCCTTCTTTGTATGATCCGGAACCTGAATCCATGTATTATCTGTTGTAGTAAATAAACAAATATGCCTCTCACTGTTCGTGCTACCATTGTTTGTTATAATCGTGCTAAGATATATCTCATATTCATGATGATAGTCACACTTAGTGTCTACATAGGAAACATCAACGTTCGATACTAAGTGAAGAATGATTTATTGTGCACTGTAACACACAATGAATATAGTAGTTGGAACCTGAACGGCGAAGGTATGGTATCTCCCACCATGAAACGAACATAAAGACATAGGACTTTGTTATATATGTTCAGTGCGGGTAAGATATATCTAGATTAATCCATTAATCTTGCTTGGCTCTGAGATATCCTGTGGTTTACAACCATTTGAATTATACGCATCTCTTCGAGCGATTCACAGTAGGCATGGATATGTTCAAAGATATTTTTATTGCCTCTTTCGTTATCGAAATTGTATTCACATTGATTTTATGCCATGTTAAGTCTTAAATTCATTCTTGGAAATTGCTTCATGAAATGTTTCAAGATGAATAAGAATTATTCATTTTAAGTTTCCCAAATACACCTTTCTCATGAAAGAGGTAATGACAAAAATACACACAACCAAGCACACGCAAACACACACACACACACACACACACACACACACACACACACACACACACACACACACACACACACACACACACACACACACACACACACACACACACACACAAACACAAACACACACACACACAGCCCAGATAATGTCAAATTTTAAAACTTGACCATTTTCTCACACTATCTTACTTAGGGTTTGGCAACATGATTTCGGTTTCTTTCCTGGTATCGTTGTACAATATCATCCAACAACCAACAAGGCTCGAAACTAATACTCTCTTGTCAATGTCCGGTGGCTGGAAATTTGCTATGATCAAGCCGGGGGAATTTTTGGAACTAACAGCCCGACTAGCCTTTGGTAAATAATCTTAGTTTAGGCCGCTGTATTTTATCAAAATAATAGTCCTAATCTAAATTCATCAGCCTTGACTAATGACTAAGGAGACTTACTTGGCGAATCTTGGGCGCCACGTTCAGCATCTGTGGCACACCTCAACAGCGATGAGTTTATCGTATTTGCGCATCGAGCTGCGTATATTCTTGCATATTTGTGATATGTTTATGTTGATAGCGAGCACTTATCGCGGTGACTGTGTCACTTTTTCGCAAATGGATGCGTACTTTGGCCAGGCGATAAAACTCTTCATCGATAGCAATCACTTATTCTTACATGTATCCCATGTGCCAAGGAGGGACAACTTCACCCACTAGCACAAGCATCAGTCAAGAGACACAAGTACACATTGTAGGTTTAATTAAGAGAGGGAAGCTATGGAATAACAAACTGGGTAAATGTCATTAAAAACAGACATGAGACGCTAAGAGGGTTCACTCCGATTAGATGTGCGCTGAGCATGAAAATGAGTGAGTCTTCTGATTGGTCGAGGCGACCAGCCCCCAAATTCATCAGAGAATTCATCGGAGAATTCCATGTGGTTTCAAGAGACACAATGGCAAAGCATCACGCGGCTCACATAGCATTGGCATCAATCATTGCAGGACATCAACATGGATAATTCTTGGTTTTGACAGGTCATTACTGACAAAAGTAGCCTTTATTGTCGCCTGAGAGAACCCCACGCAACACAATTACCAGTTTTCATTACAAACACCCCAACAAAAACTTATCAAAACCATCAACTGAGTAGAAAACTGATTAAAACTATCAACTGCGAGTAGAGTTGCGCCATCTCAACGATACATATGCTATTGTGCCTGAAACAGTTTGTTGTTCAGAACCTGGGATGAACCATTTTCAAGAAATCATTGATCGGGGGTCTTAAGATCATATATATTGATGATTCAGGTGTGTACCACTGCTACAAGAACCTTTAAAACATTACCCAAGAGCATGCAATTACACAGTGCCAGTGTATTGACACCTCAGATGAAACAAACACAGAGAAAGGAACGATTCAGAAGCAGACATGGCCATTGAAGAGGCATATGGCAGCTGCTTCTTTGTCCTTGACTTTGAGATGCTGGAGAATCACAATCCATTGGATCTGAGCGGCCGTGTGTGTTATCAAGGCATCAGGTGAAACAAAAGCTAGCTTTAATATTAAAAAAAAAAGTTCAGCACTAGACAATGATATTCAGGCGGGATTTGCATCATTTATTATTAAGATTTTCTAAGGCTTAGCTTAGTGAGAATGAGCAAAAAGAATCCTTATCGAACTTCCTTTTGACCAAGTCAAGTGAATCGATAAAGGGCATTGAGGCGCATGTCGTGGAGACAGCAGAAACCTTTGCCTGTGATATTGAGGCATTCTACAATCCCAAAATCACTAGCGTCTAAGCCATAATTGCGGGCGTACCCAAACAGCAATACGACCAGTGGCTGCTGGTTTACAAAGCACGGGATGAAGTTACAGGGGAGGACGACAGCATCCAAGGCCCGGCCCACAACGTGAAGCGTGCCAACTTTTGCATCGCCACCCAAACCACCAAGGAGGTGGAAACTGTTGACACATTAAAGGTCCACGGCTACGTGATCATGGACGCTAAGCTCACAATTAAAGCTAGCAGTATTACCATGGAATGATATAAACACACCACAAGAGCTTTACTCGGCAAATATCTGTGGTCAGATCAAATGCGACAAGCAGTCTTCGACCTTGACATGTTGTAAGTGATTCTTAACCCCACGGTTCACCACAGAGTAAACCAGCCATGCTGTGTGAGCAAGTCCCTTACCAAGGAGCATGATATGCTCGCTGAGTTGGCCCTTAGTAGAAAGCATACAGAACAGTGTGTTGGGGCTTACGCAGAATTACAACGATATCATCGGTACTTAAACAAAACATGGAATTCATAGCTTTACTTGTAGGGGGTGTCGTTGTTATTGTCTTTGCATTCTGTGGCCGGTACTTTTTTTGTTTTCTATCAGGTGCTGATTACATAGTATGCAATGACAGAACCATTGAGCAGTCCAAGATGCCCTGATTGCATGAATAAACGACTCGACTGAATCAATTAAGAATTCCACAAGTAACAACATGCTATACATACAGTCAAGGATGTTGACCAGGCCAATCAAGAATTTGATTATGTTTTCTGTTAACCGCTAAACCCCATTGGATCAGAGCTAACTGTTTTCAGTTTCTGCCCTCATCATTGCAAGTATGGGCGCAACAGCAACAATAACCTCTCATGGAAGTTTCACTGTTTCTGTGGTTCGACTTTTATTATACTGCACCTAAAATAAGTATCCTAGAATCATTGTACTATGCAATGATGGAAGTCGGATTTGCTACAGAGCATACCTGGCTTCTCACGTCAATGATGACTGACTCAGCACAAAACTCAGTTAAGCTGTTACGCAAAGACTCGATCAGTCCTGGTGCGTCGCGTCATAATTGATGTCCACTCTGGGCCAACAAACCTCAGAGCCATAACTGGATAGCGGCATGTGCACTTGTTTTAAACTCATTGGGCTGCCAGATGGCATCCTCACTCTCAGCTCTGCTCAACGTAAACATGAATCAGGTTGTATTCGTTCATTAGGTGCCTTGCATGGGTCAGGCTGGCGATCAACTTTGACGAGCTTCAGGCGGTTCTCTGTCGTATTTTGGAGCATGGAGTTGTTCACTAGCTTAACCCGAACCTTATACGAAGTCATTGTTGGCTACAGAGATTTGTATTCATTTAAGATGAACGGTTCCATTTTTCTTTAAACACGTAGTGATAGACACATTTGCGCAACAGTAGCAGTCGTTAATTGGGCTAATGCTGTCAGTGCCGCAAAGTTGATACAGTTGACGGGGGATGGGAATAGGGGGGAGTTCCGGTGCCAATTCTGAAAGGAGTTTATTTATGAGATTCACTGTGTAATACAGCAAAGGCAATGCTAACATAAATATTGGCTTTCTCTTTTTATTTCTTTGATTGAAAAGCATTAAGTTCAAATCTTTGATGCAGGCGTAATGGAACTTGCCAGCCTGATCAATCGGCATCAGGTTGATACGTGCAGCTTAGTGATCTTATGGACTACCTCTCCCTCATGCCAACCAATTACTTTCACCTGTGCACATGAGAAGGTACAGAATCAACCAGACTGAACAAGACAACAGGGGGTCACTGTAACATTGCTATACAAGATAACAACTATTGGCGACTTCATCGGGTTTTAAAACGTGTCAGATAGATGAATCATTCATATTGCAGGATTTGTAAGTGCGACCCCTTACTCCGCCTACTGTTTGTGGACTCAACTCAAACATGTACTGTATTTTAGCGAATTATTCAATGCGTATTGTAGGGTTTGTATGTGCAACCCCTCACCCCACCTGACATTTGGGTGAATTTCCCAGAGAGTGATTTAGCTTTGGCCTATTATGTGAAACGTTTTGTGGTCCGCTGACTACAGCATCCCAGATTTGGCATTGCACGGGAGAAATCCCCAACCTGATACCTTCCCGCTGACAGCTAGGGGCGTAGGTAGACTTGTTATCATCAGCTCAGGGCATTCCGCTGGATGATCAGGTTACGCCGACGTTGTAAGAAAATATATAGAGTGTTCTTATATAGAATCCCCCCATTAGACCGGTCTCGGCATCATATATCACGCGATGAGAGGTAATGAGGGTAAAGAGCATCGGCACCAGAAGAGAAGTGAGGCCAGTTCAGGGCCATTCACACATTTAAAGAGCAGCTACATGTGGGAGGGGCCGGCAACATGCCAGATATTCACAACCTGGTTAAACTGAGGGGAGCTCGTTTTATGTGAACTAAATTGATATCACTCGCCCTACTTGTCATGGTCATCCCAGAGTTGTTTTACAGTGCAGAACATCCCAAACGAGTCACTCCGTGACTGAAAAACGGCAACCCGATACGCCCGGAGGACAGTTAGGGGAGCATGTGGAGTCGCTCACATCAGCCCGTGGGTAGAGGATCAGGATATGATGCAGTTGCTAGCAAATGTATCGGTGTTCTTATGTTTGAGCACACCTTGACCTTATGTGACAAGAGTCTAAGTATTGAGCTGTACGAGCTCCGAGAGGTGAGCGCCGTACATAGTCATAGTTTCCAAAAACGACCCCTTAGGTAAAGAGAGCCTAAGGAATTGGTTTTGTAAAGACTGATTTTTACAGCAACAGCTTGCAAAGGATTATGAATAGTAAGATGTTAATGGAGGACACTTACTCTGGACGTCCCACCAATAGCGATGCCATCTCTGTGTGATGTCGATGGCATTAGAGGGTTTGGGACACAGGGGGACAGATTGGTGCAGGCTCCTCTCGGACGTCCCAATAGCATCAGCCTATTCCCGAAGAAGAACTGACCTCTGATACCATATTGATCATCCACAATAACACCTCCGCTTTCGAATCGACCATCGCCTGTGCCTCCAGAAGAAGAACCCGCCAACGAGCTGATCAACCATAGCCCACCCCAAAGAACATAGACGAAGAGCAGAGGAAGAGGATGCAGTTTATGTCCCTTCAACGGAAACAGACAAGACCGCAACCACCCTGATTCCTTAACAGAAGTGAAAAGTACCAGGCCCAAGAGAGGACTTGCCGAGAAGAGAAGATGGGAGGGACCCGGTCAGATAACTTATAGAAACCGGCATCGAGGTTTGATATTGGGGGCGGGGGTGGGGGGGGGGGGTGGGTTGATATAACCCCTACACCACTATTCATTTTATTAGAATGCAACATGAAAAAGGGGAAACGAGCCACAGGAGATGTGAATCCATCAAATTGGAGTTAGCCTTGCTTATATCATTACTACTGTTTTCTTTTAGTATACATGCATTATAGCGTCGTTTATGCACCCTACCCCACCTGCCCCACCTGCCCCACCTGCCCCACCTGCCGCCATGCCAACAATATACTGGCCTTCATGGTGTACTTTAAAGATGTTATGCAAAGCACTTTGCACCAGATGCAATTTTATGTGGAATTCCTTCATAGACTCATCATAGACACATCACATGTGTACATGACTCTATTCTGGTGTTATAATATTCTATGCGCCTTATACATATGCAGTCTACATATAAACAGTAATATATATATATATATACATATGTACATATATATATATATTCATATATATATATTTATATACATATGTATATACATATATATATGTATATATATATATGTATATAGATATGCATATATATATATATATATATATATATATATATATATATATATATATACATGTTGATATATATATATACATGTGTATATATATATACATATATTTGTGTTTATATGTATATATTCATATATATATATTCATATATATATACATATTTATATACATATGTATATATATATATATATATATATATATATATATATATATATATATATATATATATATATATATATATATATATCTATATATATATATATATATATATATATATATATCATCACATATATCTATATATATTTATATACATATATACAAAGTAGTTGCCAGGCTGCAATATGTGATTTTGCAATGAAATCTGCATCCATTTTGATTCTGTGAGCCCCATATAAAGGTCATATGTCGATGTGATACTGATCATTTTGCGTAGCTGTTGAGAAGGAACTGACAAAGACTACTTGGACGATAACCTGACTATTGCTGATCTTGCTCTAGTCTCCCAAGCATACAACGCCATTAGGTAAGTTGTTATTCTGCGTTTCTCATACATAACAAATACAGGGTAAACGCCTAGATAAAGATCACTATAGCATAAATTCGCACAAGAGAGTGGTGATATAGCAGTTAGCTGAAGGTCACATTGATAAACTAAACGTTCATAGACAAATGTTGAACACGTTCGAGTGTCACAACATGGGCGACTACCACGATCTGTTCCTGCGCACAGATGTACTGCTCCTAGCAGCCGTGTTTGAGATCTTCTGCAAAACCTGTCTGCGACACTATGGCCCAGACCCGGCCCACTCTACACCAGGCCAGGACTGTCGTCGCACGCCCTCGTTAAACTACTGACATATTCATTGAAGAGGGATTATGTGGAGGGTCATGCAAAGGCGAACAACCCACATGTGCAGGGATTCGATAAGGATAAGCCGACAAGCTATATCAAGTACCTCGATGCAAGCAACCTGCATGGATGGGCAATGAGCCAGCCTCTACAAACAGAGTGGGTGGCAACCCCGGACGCCTTGAGAAATACTATACAAACATATCCCAATGATGAAGAGACAGGGTTCATACTTGATATAGACGTGGAATACCCGGGGGAGCTACACGATGCATACAGCGAGTACACTCTGGCCCCTGAAACAATGGCGGCACAAAAAAGGAATGGTTGTCAGACTACCAAAATAATCTCCTAGGGGGAGTGGGGACCCCCTCTGAGGTTGAGAAATTGGTACCCAACCTACACAACAACGTAAAGTACGTGATCCGCTACAAGAACCTAAAGCTCTACATCTCTCTCGGGGGATGCGGCTTACAATTCACAGAGCGTTCTGATTCAACCAGAGCCCTTGGATGGAGCCCTACATCCGCATGAACACGGAACACAAAAAGGTTACCACCGGCGACTTTGAGAAATACCTCTACAAGCTGATGAACAGCTAGGTATTTGGTAAAACATTGGAGAACCTTAGAAAGCGGGTCAAGCTCTGCAGAAGAGGTTAGAATACATATGCAAGACAGTATTTGACGATGATCTTGCAGCCCTACGCGTGCATAAGAGCAAGGTAGCCTTAGACAGGCCAGCATGTGCATTCTTGACCTCTACAAGCACCTGATGCATGACTTCTACTTCTACTATGACACAATAAAGGAAAGGTATGTTGAGGGGTCACAGCTGCTTTATACCGACACAGACTCTCTTTTGATGGCGATCAAAACATCAGACATGTATGAAGATATGCGCAATGACAGCCACTTTGGTACAAATAACAATCTGAAAGGCCGCACCCTGCACAGCAACGACAGTAAAAAGGTTCTTGGTAAAATGAAGTACAAATGTGCTGGGGCTTCAATCAAAGAGAATGTAGGGCAACGGCCTAAGACGTATTCTATTCCGTTATCCGACGGGAGAAATTAGGAAACCAAGAGGTGTGAAAAAGGTTTTTTGTGAAAAAACATCTAAGACACGAGAAATACATGGGGGCCCTGCCTAAACATGCTACGTAGCGAGAGGAATCAGATATATATATATATATATATATATATATATATATATATATATATATATATATATATATATATATATATATATATATATATATATATATATATATATATATATATATATATATATATATATATATATATAGATATATTTTATATATATATATACATATATACATATATATATACGATCAATACATATATGTATATATATATATATTTATATATATATATATACATATATATGTATATATATATCATATATATATATACATATATATGTATATATATATACATATATATATGTGTGTGTGTGTGTGTGTGTGTGTGTGTGTGTGTGTGTGTGTGTGTGTGTGTGTGTGTGTGTGTGTGTGTGTGTGTGTGTGTGTGTGTGTGTGTGTGTGTGTGTGTGTGTGTGTGTGTGTGTGTGTACGCAGCAGATATTGCTAATGGTCCGCACGTGGCGCTTGCTAATCAATAATAAGCGGAACAGAGTGCGTCACACTCTTACTGAGAATGTCCCTGGTGTATTCTATTCACTGCAGTGTTCAGTGTTACCTCTTTTACCATCAAGTAACAATAGTAAGCAAATGAAGATAGCTAGCAGAGATTAAAACGTATGTGGTAGTTGCCTTCGGATAGGGGTCACAAGTTTAGTGATCGTGACAAAACAGACAAGACTAACACTTGGCCTTTACACATAGTCTGGCATGTCTTTGAAAATAACCATTCTCAGCATAGCAAGATAATAGAGTAGGTGATAAAATGGCTCAACAGAAATAATGATTATCTATCAGATAAAGTATGTCAACTGGTCAAAATACATTGCAGCTGTAATCGCAGCCGCTTAGCGTGTTTCCGGATGCGTTGCCCCAAAATGTGATAGTGACTAGTTCCTCGGAAATTGGGATTTCAGGTTTTGTCAAGCGAATACTTATAGACATGACTGATTCGATTTATCGGACCAGCAAGTAATTCCATCCATAATTTAAACTGGAGGGGAATGTACATTTTAGACATGGCCTTTGCGGTGATTACAGCCATACGTTGAATCGTAAATTTCACGATTCTTTTTCCTTACCCATAATCTGGTATATTCAACAGTTTCGGGCCAGGGTATCACGGATCCGGTTCGCCTCTCGGTACTGAAAAAGGGTGATGTTTTGCGTCGGTACGAAGGGAGGCTCTCAAATGCAACAAATTATTTCCCCCCAAAAAGCGCCGCCTAGCCAGTAGTTTTTCTAACCACATACATTGTCACAAATTTAGTGGTTACTTTTCAATAAAGAATGGAAACTATCAAAGTACCGATATTAACAATGCGATGCCGACATAATATACATTAATTGTATGCAAAAAGTGGCTAAAACAACATTTTCGGATGTTGAGCATCCGAAGCTATCTATGTTGTGTTTTATGTGCGATATCCTTCCCATTTGAAAACGTGTCTCTGCCTCAGCATCAATGGCCACATAAACAAACCGTAATTAATATGGTAAACTTATGAGATTTATAATATTAAAATGAATAGACATTTACAGCATGATTATGTATGATATATGCAGATCTCTGCGAACTTCATTCCACATGCATTCCCTATTGTTCTCTCGCGCGTAAGCACCACTTCCAAATCAATGGACTGAAACCATGATCTCTTCGATTAAATAAAATACACAATGATGCTTGTTGAATTATTACCATTTTCCACGACATCTAGTATAAAACTTGAGGTCCACCTCAAAGAGGCAGAACATATGAACATAAACAATGCGCCCTAACACCTAGAAAATGTTACTATCGTTACACGCATCACACATGCCCACCTTAACAGTTGCAGCGATATACAATCGCATGGCGGATAATTAATATCCTCGAATGACTTAATTAAACCTCATTTGCACCTCAAGTAGTTTTCAGAGGCAAATTGTAGGCACATTTGTTGTTATATCATTTAATATAGATACTGAAATAATATATACTGATACAAAGTGTTCAAAAAAGTGTAAATGGGTTACCCATCAAACCACAGTTGTTCATGGGCAAATCCTTAATAAATAGGCAACTGTTTTTAGAATGCACGTGAATCACCTATGAGTGGTTAGCGGAACACCCATTTCAAATATTATAAATTAAGCAATCATATCATAGCCGTGTGGCAAAACTGAGAATAATCAAATGACCAGGTATCGCCTTTCAGGGCATTTTATTATGTCTATACGTCAAGCCGTGCAACATTCATCAAGATCAAACGGGGCAAGAAGTATCAACATTAAATATATAAATTGACATCCCGTGTTTAAAAAAGCAGCACAAACACCGACCCCTTTCACGTGTTTATGGCGTAGATGTACGATGCATAGCAGAAAGATAATAACACGCTATGGACTGTTATATTTCCTAGTGTGACTGATTTATCTGTGCATTAGTCTAAATGACCTCTATTTTATTAAGTAAAATTATCAACATGACATTCAAATTTAGTGCCACATCTTCTCGACCACCCATAGTTACAAGACTAGGGATCATTAAATGAAATTGTATTGTTGTGGCATTTAAGCAGTGAATGTGTTTTGACATTTAGTTATGCCAGGGATTTGTTATCCCTTGAATAAAGCTATATTTATTGATGCAAGAGTCACATCGTGATCCCACATCATCTCACATAATGTGGGTGCTAAAGTAGTCCCAGTGACTATATCATAGAAACGCAAAATAGGTCTAGCATTGATTATTGCTGCATCATGCGAATGTCATCATCACTGATGAAACTCATCACACACACACACACACACACACACACACACACACACACACACACACACACACACACACACACACACACACACACACACACACACACACATACACACTCATACACACACATACACACAAACTTCATTTTAATTGCATCGCAATTTATTCCAAATGGTAAAATGTCTTATCATTGGTAGGTGATAGCAATAAACATGAATTCATATTGGTTAAATATATTTTTCTCTATTTTAATTTGCAAATCTCATTCCGCGCATAATGCTATGTTTTCTGTTAAGTGGAATGTTACATTTGGTCAATTACGACGTATTTACTTGGCCATACATTGCATCCAATACAATATAAATGAAAGGTAATCCTTTAAACTGAACATGAAATAGCATATCCACATATATACCCCTGAGGAACTGATGTGTAAAAACACATTCACAGTCTGCTGCTATCTAAAATATAGTAGCATTTGGATATTGAATGTTCCCTGCCGATAGCCCTCGGTAATTTTCCTATCCTGTAAATAAGATAAATCAATCAATGTAGACTGATATCATGTCCTGTTGACGTCCCATTTAACTGCACTATGTGTCTCGCTGCTGTGATTTAATGAGGGGTCTGACGTCACTGTTGCCTATGGCTGTCTAATTAGCAATATCAATACCTGAGTGGATTCCAAACCCGCTGGTGGCCTTTCCGGCTTTTACAATACCGGAATTGGAGGAGGTAATGACTTTCACTGTAGACACGAAGGACTTGTTTTCCATCTGTAAAAAGAATTTCCCCACCTGAGGACCCGCTACATGCCTCGCACATCATAACGTGTCAGGTATTTCATTACACAAATGTCGTATTGCACATGTTAATCAACTCATCCATTGCCCTACACACGACCTTCCGTGCATATAAACAGTGAATTAGTTATGCCAAGCATAATTATGTTATAAGCATCAATCACTCATAAAGCCTGTTAGTACTGTCGACCATGTCGTTAAAACTGGGGAAATATATTAGCCATTCCGAACGTGATGCGCATCAAAACTTGGGAAGAATAAAAACACGTAAAATGTGGCCGACTGGACAAGACGACATTAACCTAGCAAGTTGGAGCAACAATAAATACATGCATAGCGGTGGTAACGCACTGCCCGGAACAGTTCTACGTAAAATGCCACTTTTTAGAAAGGTTTTATGCGATTCCGAATCTTTAAATGGAACCGCGATGTTGTCTAAATCAACCACGAAACGTCACAAAAACCTCAATGCTGTTGCAACCCCAACCGCGGAACAAAACAATATTTGCTACGAAATTCCAATGTTAGGAACAAAATTTAGTCACATGTGCGCTACATTGTGACGCTTATAGAAGAGGTGTGATAGTTGTAAGGATTAGTTAACGGTTACCAACAGGATAACACGGATAGTCACCAAAGACTGTCTTCAGAAATAACATAAATCACAGCTTTTATACCATAGATTGTCGCTGAGAAAGAAATTTGCGCCGGACCAAAAATCATTTTGAATGGACTATTTGTCTCGGTACAGAATGTATACCTAAATGTGTGTCTATTTAACAACAAGTTCACTGACATATAATGCGGTCACTGCACTTTAAAATTGTGTCAACATGCAATACTTTCCTTGAAAATATCAACTCGTGTGTTTCTTCCATATTTCATAGGGCAATGGATTACATATTGTATTATCGCTTGTGCAGTAAAGAGTCTCTTATGATTGCGTGTGCTGCGGTGGTTATGATTAACAGAAGAGTAGATGGGCGTTTGAATAGCAAAGTGTGTTTCTTTGCACGCACTCATTACACAAAATTAGTATGAGTGGTTAATATGCATTACCGTTGAGGTAACACACAACATTTCGGATAGAAGGTGGCAGGTGACATAATAATATACCTGGGTATTAGATGTCAGTATAATATAATTGAGCTCTGGAACCCATTGTCACTCCTTATTCAATATAACGCAAGTGACGTAACATTGGTCAACGTGGCTTGATAGTTGTATTAAACATGAGGTTATAAGCTAATATTGTAGGTAAACTGGTCAATCCTGTGTTTTCATAGTAATGTCATAAAAAGCACCTATCTTATAATTACGTCCCTTCTCCAATCTTGATCCGTAATGCATGGATACACATTGAAACTTGATGTTTTATTTGCTGATTTTAACCAAATCTGATGTTCACCGTGTTATTGACCCACATATATTCTCACCATTTGGTGAAAGCTGCTAAGATGTGATAAGTAAGCGGAGGCTAGTGGGCGGCTGCTACAGCCATTCACGGAATTGCTAGCTGTTCATTACTAGTTTATCTTCCTCGACGTCAACGTATCCCATTCTTGCTCCTTTGAGCGCATGATAAAACTAATATATAATACTGAGCGTTCATGATAAATTACAATTGCGATTACAAGGGGATTTCTCATGTCAGCAGTATCCGGTCAGTATCCCGATATCCAGTTGGAGTGAATCATCAGACATATGTCACTCATGAAGTCTCACTGAGTTCATAAACATTCGCCGTTCAAGCACCTTGTTTACTAAAGTCGGGCGTTACGATTCTTTGACACACTTGTTAAGGCCAGGAGCGTACATTGTGCGTGAACTATCTGGGGCTGAAATCGATTGCTCTTTCTAGTTAACGTTATCCAGGCCAAACCAACGGCAGATAAAGTAAGATGATAAACTAGCAATCGGTGTATTTGAGGACCACAAAGCTTGGACGGTTTTGTCTCGTAACAGAGAGCATATAACGTTCACATACTCCCAACTATTGTAGAAAACTCGTAATGCACATGCCAGATCCCCTAGTGCCCGCCGTGACTCCACTCCAACCCAAAACGCGACCCCACCCTGATTCCAGCCATGTTTATAGCAGTCCATTGTTTGATGCATGGTAATCGTACAGTGTGAACTCATTATGATTTAAGTGTTTCCTTTAAAAAGACGGTCATGGAAACTGCACAGCAGTCGAATCCTCGCGAAACATTGCTTATGAAGATGGACATACAAAGAGTCCAATGGTCTTTCGCTCAGTGTTTTACGATCGAGGATTTTTACCTTATCACGACAATTTCCAAAGCTTTTGTTAAGGACTTTCGCATGGATTACTCTGTGGACTATCTGTGCTGAGATCATCCCGATGTTTTACTGCATAAGTATTTAAAATACATTAACAACTTTTTGATCGTGCAGTAGGTAACAAGTGCATTCGTTGAATTAAATGTAACGAAATAGTAACCTTTTTGGGCCAAGACAAGGTAAAAGGGTATAGTTACTTGTCTCCCTGCACCTTTGTCATTTCTTATTATCTCACGTCCTGATCATTTCTAACATCTGCCTGACTCTCATGGTGATTACCTCGGAATGAAGCTGCAGTATTCCCACATAACTTGTCCTGTTTGTGCTGTAAATGTAAGATAATGGCTCGGTTGCGAAGCGTTGGTACCTGCATTACAAATCTGCAAACTGATACATTGCTAGTTTAAGATAAGATGCACTGTATTGTCGTGCATATATACCTCATCTTGGGACAGTGAGTCGTCATCATGATTTAGTCATTCGAACCAAATTACCCCGTGCATAAACAGTCTGCTCGAAATACCTTTGTTGTGGTATCACAAAAGCATTTTTCCTGCCATTTTGCACAATGCAGACTTTGTCTCCATGCCTATAAAATATATTGGATGTCATTTTTGCTGCATCACAAAGGTTGCTACGTCATTAACTTAAGATAGCGCCCACTACTTTCCGACTATTTGTAAGCAGATGTTCTATGAGATACCATTGAATAGTGTGGCAGCAACGTTTGATAAAAAACAAACTATAAAAAGTGTGCAAACCGTCAACGAATGTGACAACCTGCACTATACCAAAATTAGGAAAAACAAATGTATGTGATATCAGATATTAACTTGGTAATGTATCCATAGTCAGAATGTGCTCATATATAGCATCGTATTTCACAATTTGCTTGAAATCCATCTGGACAATATTAAAGAAAATAGCAATAGAAGGATGGAAATTGGTATGTATGTTAGACCACTATAGCTAATATAAAACGGGCGTAGAAGTGATTAACGGGTGTTTTGTTTTTGTTTCTTCTGAATCAAGTCCCGGACACACTAAATCACCTTATTAGTTCCCAAAACAACTGTCCAATCATCTCTAACGAATTCAAGCCACTAAGAATAAGGATTCTTTAACAAAACATGTTGTTGTTCTTCTGAGATGAAAATAGTGATTGCACACCAATCTGTGGAACTACTATTTATCACGCTAACAAAACCCTTACCAGGCAGACAATTAGGACCAATACCAAGTTCCGTGCGTGTTAATTATAAGTAGTAGGCATCTAACCGGGTTTGCTATGTACAAAACAAGTTAATGGGGAACGGATATGACCTAGGGAGCTTACACGGAATGTGATAGGACGTTAACATGAACCAGTCCACATTTCAATCCAAAGCAATTTCATTGATAAAGCCAAACAGACAAACTATGATAGATACCAATCTTACATGAATTGAGATATCCAAAATGAACAAAATGGTGCGACGGCATATCGGTAAGACAAAGTTATTGCTGCGGACTATTTGTGTTGAGATCATCCCAATGTTTTAGTGCATAATATATATATAAGATATATATATATATATATATAGATATAGAGATAGATAGATATATATATATATATATATATATATATATAGAGAGAGATATATAGAGATCTATCCCTATATATAAGAGGATATATCTTATCTCTCTTCTCTCTCTCTCTCTTTCTATCTATCTCTGTCTCTCTCTATAGCTAAATATCTGTATCTCTAGATCTCTATCTATTTATATCTCTCTATCTCTATCTCTCTCTATCTAGAGATATATTTCTATCTATAGAGATTTCTCTCTCTTCATATATATAAGATCTTTTCTATATATATTCATATCTTATATATATCTCTCCTCTCTATATCTATGTCTCTCCCTCTCTCTCTCTATATCTCTCTCTATCTCTCTCTCTATCTCTCTCTCTCTCTCTCTCTCTATATATCTATATATATATATATATATATATATGTGGGGGGGGGCGCGGTATGCCGAATCATAAATCCTCATTATTTATCCTCATTATTTTGACGCATTAACGAAGCTTGTAGGCATTTATATAATATTTTGTTATAGGAACCGCTGTAAGGGAATGTTCCCTTATTGCCATGTACAAAAAGAGATTAAATGGAAAAAAACGCTCATACAGTACGCTGCAAATCGCAATGCTGCTGTTATGCGAAGCCTTGGGAACTCCTTTTGGTTATGCAGGCGGGCGTAGACGTATGCAAATTTATGGTTACTGGAACCTTTCTAAATATATGCATAAAACTGCCATATCATACAAGTCACATTAAAAATCATTTCACGTTATTCTGCGTTTCTCATACTTAACAAATACAATGTAAACGCATAGATAAAGATCACTAAAGCATAAATTCGCACAAGAGAGTGGTGATATAGCAGTTAGCTGAAGGTCACATTGATAAACTAAACGTTCATAGACAAATGTTGAACACGTTCGAGTGTCACAACATGGGCGACTACCACGATCTGTTCCTGCGCACAGATGTACTGCTCCTAGCAGCCGTGTTTGAGATCTTCTGCAAAACCTGTCTGCGACACTATGGCCCAGACCCGGCCCACTCTACACCAGGCCAGGACTGTCGTCGCACGCCCTCGTTAAACTACTGACATATATTCATTGAAGAGGGATTATGTGGAGGGTCATGCAAAGGCGAACAACCCACATGTGCAGGGATTCGATAAGGATAAGCCGACAAGCTATATCTAGTACCTCGATGCAAGCAACCTGTATGGATGGGCAATGAGCCAGCCTCTACCAACAGAGTGGGTGGCAACCCCGGACGCCTTGAGAAATACTATACAAACATATCCCAATGAAGAAGAGACAGGGTTCATACTTGATATAGACGTGGAATACCCGGGGGAGCTACACGATGCATACAGCGAGTACACTCTGGCCCCTGAAACAATGGCGGCACAAAAAAGGAATGGTTGTCAGACAATCAAAATAATCTCCTAGCGGGAGTGGGGACTCCCTCTGAGGTTGAGAAATTGGTACCCAACGTACACAACAACTTAAAGTACGTGATCCGCTACAGGAATCTAAAGCTCTACATCTCTCTCGGGATGCGGCTTACAATTCACAGAGCGTTCTGCTTCAACCAGAGCCCTTGGATGGAGCCCTACATCCGCACGAACACGGAACTCAAAAATGTTACCACCAGCGACTTTGAGAAATACCTCTACAAGCTGATGAACAACTAGGTATTTGGTAAAACATTGGAGAACCTTAGAAAGCGGGTCAAGCTCTGCAGAAGAGGTTAGCATACATATGCAAGACAGTATTTGACAATGATCTTGCAGCCCTACATATATATATATATATATATATATATATATAGATATATATATATATATATATATATGCATATATATATATATATATACATATATATATATAGATATTTATATATATGTATGTATATATATATATATATATATATATATATATATATATATATCTATCTATATATATCTATATATATATATATCTATATCCGTATTGATCGTATATATATATACTATATATATATATATTTATATATTTATATATATATATATATATATATATATATATATGTGGTGTGTGTGTGTGTGTGTGTGCGTATGTGTGTGTGTGTGTGTGTGTGTGTGTGTGTGTGTGTGTGTGTGTGTGTGTGTGTGTGTGTGTGTGTGTGTGTGTGTGTGTGTGTGTGTGTGTGTGTGTGTGTGTGCGCGCAGCAGATATTACTAATGGTCCGCACGTGGCGCTTGCTAATCAATAATACGCGGAACAGAGTGCGTCACACTCTTACTGAGAATGTCCCTAGTGTATTCTATTCACTGCAGTATTCAGGGCCACCTCTTTTAGCATCAAGTGACAATAGTAAGCAAATGACGATAGTTAGCAGAGATTAAAACGTATGTGGTACTTGCCTTCGGATAGGGGTCACAAGCTTAGTGATCGTAACAAAACAGACAAGACTAACACTTGGCCTTTACACATAGTCTGGCATGTCATTGAAAATAACCATTCTCAGCATAGCAAGATAATAGAGTAGGTGATAAAATGGCTCAACAGAAATAATGATTATCTATCAGATAAAGTCTGTCAACTGGTCAAAATATATTGCAGCTGTAATCGCAGCCGCGTAGCGTGTTTCCGGATGCGTTGCCCCAAAATGAGATAGTGACTAATTCCTCGGAAATTGGGATTTCAGGTTTTGTCAAGCGAATACTTATAGACATGACTGATTCGATGTATCGGACCAGCAAGTAATTCCATCCATAATTTAAACTGGAGGGGAATGTACATTTTAGACATGGCCTTTGCGGTGATTACGCTAGCCATACGTTGAATCGTAAATTTCACGATTCTTTTTCCTTACCCATAATCTGGTATATTCAACAGTTTCGGGCCAGGGTATCACGGATCCGATTCGCCTCTCGGTACTGAAAAAGGGTGATGTTTTGCGTCGGCACGAAGGGAGGCTCTCAAATGCAACAAATTATTTCCCCCAAAAAAGCGCCGCCTAGCCAGTAGTTTTTCTAACCACATACATTGTCACAAATTTAGTGGTTACTTTTCGATAAAGAATGGAAACTATCAAAAGTACCGATATTAACAATGCGATGCCGACATAATATACATTAATTGCATGCAAAAAAGTGGCTAAAACAACATTTCGGATGTTGAGCATCCGAAGCTATCTATGTTGTGTTTTATGTGCGATATCCTTCCCATTTGAAAACGTGTCTCTGCCTCAGCATCAATGGCCACATAAACAAACCGTAATTAATATGGTAAACTTATGAGATTTATAATATTAAAATGAATAGACATTTACAGCATGATTATGTATGATATATGCAGATCTCTGCGAACTTCATTCCACATGCATTCCCTATTGTACTCTCGCGCGTAAGCACCACTTCCAAATCAATGGACTGAAACCATGATCTCTTCGATTAAATAAAGTACACAATGATGCTTGTTGAATTATTACCATTTTCCACGACATCTAGTATAAAACTTGAGGTCCACCTCAAAGAGGCAGAACATATGAATATAAACAATGCGCCCTAACACCTAGAAAATGTTACTATCGTTACACGCATCACACATGCCCACCTTAACAGTTGCAGCGATATACAATCGCATGGCAGATAATTAATATCCTCGAATGACTTAATTAAACCTCATTTGCACCTCAAGTAGTTTTCAGAGGCAAATTGTAGGCACATTTGTTGTTATATCATTTAATATAGATACTGAAATAATATATACTGATACAAAGTGTTCAAATAAGTGTAAATGGGTTACCCATCAAACTACAGTTGTTCAAGGGCAAATCTTTAATAAATAGGCAACTGCTTTTAGAATGCACGTGAATCACCTATGAGTGGTTAGCGGAACACCCATTTCAAATATTATAAATTAAGCAATCCTATCATAACCGTGTGGCAAAACTGAGAATGTTAATTACTATCTCCGAAATGATCAAATGACCAGGTATCGCCTTTCAGGGCATTTAATTATGTCTATACGTCAAGCCGTGCAACATTCATCAAGATCAAACGGGGCAAGAAGTATCAACATTAAATATATAAATTGACATCCCGTGTTTAAAAAAGCAGCACAAACACCGACCCCTTTCAAGTGTTTATGGCGTAGATGTACGATGCATAGCAGAAAGATAATAACACGCTATGGACTGTTATATTTCGTAGTGTGACTGATTTATCTGTGCATTAGTCTAAATGACCTCTATTTTATTAAGTAAAATTATCAACATGACATTCAAATTTAGTGCCACATCTTCTCGACCACCCATAGTTACAAGACTAGGGATCATTAAATGAAATTGTATTGTTGTGGCATTTAAGCAGTGAATGTGTTTTGACATTTAGTTATGCCAGGTATTTGTTATCCCTTGAATAAAGCTATATTTATTGATGCAGGAGTCACATCGTGATCCCACATCATCTCACATAATGTGGGTGCTAAAGTAGTCCCAGTGACTATATCAAAGAAACGCAAAATAGGTCTAGCATTGATTATTGCTGCATCAGGCGAATGTCATCATCACTGATGAAACTCATCGCTGTCAATCGATTTGTGTCGAAACAAGAATTCATAATTGTTGCATTGAATTGAGCTGCTTGTATTACATTCGTATTGCACACACACACACACACACACACACACACACACACACACACACACACACACACACACACACACACACACACACACACACAAACTTCATTTTAATTGCATAGCAATAAACATGATAGCAATAAACATGAATTCATATTGGTTAAATATATTTTTCTCTATTTTAATTTGCAAATCTCATTCCGCGCTTAATACTATGTTTTCTGTTAAGTGGAATGTTACATTTGGTCAATTACGACGTATTTACTTGGCGATACATTGCATCCAATACAATATAAATGAAAGGTAATCCTTTAAACTGAACATGAAATAGCATATCCACATATATACCCCTGAGGAACTGATGTGTAAAAACACCTTCACAGTCTGCTGCTATCTAAAATATAGTAACATTTGGATATTGAATGTTCCCTGCCGATAGCCCTCGGTAATTTTCCTATCCTGTAAATAAGATAAATCAATCAATGTAGACTGATGTCATGTCCTGTTGACGTCCCATTTAACTGCACTATGTGTCTCGTTGCTGTGATTTAATGAGGGGTCTGACGTCACTGTTGCCTATGGCTGTCTAAATAGCAATATCAATACCTGAGTGGATTCCAAACCCGCTGGTGGCCTTTCCGGCTTTTACAATACCGGAATTGGAGGAGGTAATGAATTTCACTGTAGACACGAAGGACTTGTTTTCCATCTGTAAAAAGAATTTCCCCACCTGAGGACCCGCTACATGCCTCGCACATCATAACGTGTCAGGTATTTCATTACACAAATGTCGTATTGCACATGTTAATCAACTCATCCATTGCCCTACACACGACCTTCCGTGCATATAAACAGTGAGTTAGTTATGCCAAGCATAATTATGTTATAAGCATCAATCACTCATAAAGCCTGTTAGTGCTGACGACCATGTCGTTAAAACTGGGGGAATATATTAGCCATTCCGAACGTGATGCGCATCAAAACTTGGGAAGAATAAGAACACGTAAAATGTGGCCGACTGGACAAGACGACATTAACCTAGCAAATTGGAGCAACAATAAATACATGCATAGCGGTGGTAACGCACTGCCCGGAACAGTTCTACGTAAAATGCCACTTTTTAGAAAGGTTTTATGCGATTCCGAATCTTTAAATGGAACCGCGATGTTGTCTAAATCAACCACGAAACGTCACAAAAACCTCAATGCTGTTGCAACCCCAACCGCGGAACAAAACAATATTTGCTACGAATTTCCAATGTTAGGAACAAAATTTAGTCACATGTGCGCTACATTGTGACGCTTATAGAAGAGGTGTGATAGTTGTAAGGATTAGTTAACGGTTACCAGTAGGATAACACGGATAGTCACCAAAGACTGTCTTCAGAAATAACACAAATCACAGCTTTTATACCATAGATTGTCGCTGAGAAAGAAATTTGCGCTGGACCAAAAATCATTTTGAATGGACTATTTGTCTCGGTACAGAATGTATACCTAAATGTGTGTCTATTTAACAACAAGTTCACTGACATATAATGCGGTCACTGCACTTTAAAATTGTGTCAAAATGCAATGCTTTCCTTGAAAATATCAACTCGTGTGTTTCTTCCATATTTTATAGGGCAATGGATTACATATTGTATTATCGCTTGTGCAGTAAAGAGTCTCTTATGATTGCGTGTGGTGCGGTGATTATGATTAACAGAAGAGTAGATGGGCGTTTGAATAGCAAAGTGTGTTTCTTTGCACGCACTCATTACACAAAATTAGTATGAGTGGTTAATATGCTTTACCGTTGAGGTAACACACAACATGTCGGATAGAAGGCGGCAGGTGACATAATAATATACCTGGGTATTAGATGTCAGTATAATATAATTGAGCTCTGGAACCCATTGTCACTCCTTATTCAATATAACGCAAGTGACGTAACATTGGTCAACCTGGCTTGATAGTTGCATTAAACATGAGGTTATAAGCTAATATTGTAGGTAAACTGGTCAATCCTGTGTTTTCATAGTAATGTCATAAAAAGCACCTATCTTATAATTACGTCCCTTCTCCATCTTGATCCGTAATGCATGGATACACATTGAAACTTGATATGTTTTATTTGCAGATTTTAACCGAATCTGATGTTCACCGTGTTATTGACCCACATATATTCTCACCATTGGGTGAAAGCTGCCAGGATGTGATAAGTAAGCGGAGGCTAGTGGGCGGCTGCTACAGCCATTCACGGAATTGCTAGCTGTTCATTACTAGTTTATCTTCCTCAACGTCAACATATCCCATTCTTGTTCCTTTAAGCGCATGATAAAACAAATAGATAATACTGAGCGTTCATGATAAATTACAATTGCGATTACATGGATTTCTCAGATCAGCAGTATCCGGTCAGTATCCCGATATCCAGTTGGAGTGAATCATCAGACATATGTCACTCATGAAGCCTCACTGAGTTCATAAACATTCGCCGTTCAAGCATCTTGTTTACTAAAGTCGGATGTTACGATTCTTTGACACACTTGTTAAGGCCAGGAGCCATGCTTGCGATGCGTAAACAGCTATGTTGCGTACATTGTGCCTGAACATTCTGGGGCTGAAATCGATTGCTCTTTCTAGTTAACGTTATCCAGGCCAAACCAACGGCAGATAAAGTAAGATGATAAACTAGCAATCGGTGTATTTGAGGACTTTCGCATGGATTACTCTGTGGACTATCTGTGCTGAGATCATCCCGATGTTTTACTGCATAAGTATTTAAAATACATTAACAACTTTTTGATCGTGCAGTAGGTAATAAAATGTAACGAAATAGTAACCATTTTGTGCCAAGACAAGGTATAAGGGTATAGTTACTTGTCTCCCTGCACCTTTGTCATTTCTTATTATCTCACGTCCTGATCATTTCTAACATCTGCCTGACTCTCATGGTGATTACCTCGGAATGAAGCTGCAGTATTCCCACATAACTTGTCCTGTTTGTGCTGTAAATGTAAGATAATGGCTCGGTTGCAAAGCGTTGGTACCTGCATTACAAATCTGCAAACTGATACATTGCTAGTTTAAGATAAGATGCACTGTGTTGTCGTGCATATATACCTCATCTTGGGACAGTGAGTCGTCATCATGATTTAGTCATTCGAACCAAATTATCCCGTGCATAAACAGTGTGCTCGAAATACCTTTGTTGTGGTATCACAAAAGCATTTTTCCTGCCAGTTTACACAATGCAGACTTTGTCTCCATTCCTATAAAATATATTGGATGTCATTTTTGCTGCATCACAAAGGTTGCTATGTCATTAACTTAACATAGCGCCCACTACTTTCCGACTATTTGTAAGCAGATGTTCTATGAGATACCATTGAATAGTGTGGCAGCAACGTTTGATAAAAAACAAACTATAAAAAGTGTGCAAACCGTCAACGAATGTGACAACTTGCACTATACCAAAATAAGGAAAAACAAACGTATGTGATATCAAATATTAACTCGGTAATGTACCCATAGTCAGAATGTGCTCATATATAGCATCGTATTTCACAATGTGCTTGAAATCCATCTAGACAATATTAAAGAAAATAGCAATAGAAGGATGGAAATTGGTATGTATGTTAGACCACTATAGCTAATATAAAACGGGCGTAGAAGTGATTAACGGGTGTTTTGTTTTTGTCTCTTCTGAATCAAGTCCCGGATACACTAAATCACCTTATTAGTTCCCAAAACACCTGTCCAATCATCTCTAACGAATTCAAGCCACTAAGAATAAGGATTCTTTAACAAAACATGTTGTTGTTCTTCTGAAATGAAAATAGTGATTGCACACCAATCTGTGGAACTACTATTTATCACCTAACAAAACCCTTACCAGGCAGACAATTAGGACCAATACCAAGTTCCGTGCGTGTTAATTATAAGTAGTAGGCATCTAACCGGGTTTGCTATGTACAAAACAAGTTAATGGGGAACGGATATGACCTAGGGAGCTTACACGGAATGTGATAGGACGTTAACATGAACCAGTCCACATTTCAATCCAAAGCAATTTCATTGATAAAGCCAAACAGACAAATGATAGATACCAATCTTACATGAATTGAGATATCCAAAATGAACAAAATGGTGCGACGGCATATCGGTAAGACAAAGTTATTGCTGCGGACTATTTGTGTTGAGATCATCCCAATGGCATATAGTGCATAATATATATATATATATATATATATATATATATATATAGATATATATAGATATATATATAGATATATATATATAGAGAGAGAGAGAGAGAGAGATATATATCTATATATAGAGAGAGATATATATGGGATATAGATAGATATAAAGATATAGAGTCTATAGAGGATATCTCTCTCTATAGAGATATATCTCTATATCTAGATAGATATAGGGATATCTAGATTCTCCAGAGATTTATAAGATCTATATTCATAGATATATATATAGATAGGAGATATCTCTCTATTCCTCTATAGATAGAGATATATCTATAGATATATCTCTCTCTCTCTCTCTCTCTCTCTATCTCTCTCTCTCTCTATATCTCTCTCTCTCTCTCTTCTCTCTCTATCTCTCTCTCTCTCTCTATCTCTCTCTATCTCTATCTCTCTATCTATATATATATGTGTGTGTGTGTGTGTGTGTGGGGGGGGGGGCGGTATGCCGAATCATAAATCTTCATTATTTATCCTCATTATTTTGACGCATTAACGAAGCATGTAGGCATTTATATAATATTTGGTTATAGGAACCGCTGTAAGGGAATGTTCCCTTATTGCCATGTACAAAAAGAGATTAAATGGAAAAAAACACTCATACAGTACGCTGCAAATCGCAATGCTGCTGTTATGCGAAGCCTTGGGAACTCCTTTTGGTTATGCAGGCGGGCGTAGACGTATGCAAATTTATGGTTACTGGAACCTTTCTAAATATATGCATAAAACTGCCATATCATACAAGTCACAATAAAGAACATTTCACGTCAAAAGAAGACCGATCGTTACCTATGTCGGTTTCCTTCGAAAATAGCAATTTTCTCCTTAACAAATGAGCTAGTAAATTATCCGCTGCTGTCGAGAAAATTCTCAAATGCATACTATGGATAAAGATTACGTTTCCTTTTGGGCGCGTGTCTGATGTATGCGTCCATATAACACGTCCATGTAACACATTCGTTATACTCTCTACTTGCTTTCTGCCAATTAAATAACCTTTCGCGAGCACTGGTGCGCTGTAGAGATACACCACAAGAAGTAATAAGAGGAGTTTGCTCATCACGTACAAATTGTTTACTGCTCAATAACGAAATGAAAGCTATGAAAATAATAATAAAAAATGGGAATCGATGCGAACTTTGAAAGAATAAGTAAAATATTCTTGCAAGTGCAAGCATCTTTAAATTGTTCACACAAGCGTTAATCTTGGTGGGCGACAAAACAGTGATTCCCAAAAATAGTCAGAACATGCGAGCAATTTAACAATTATACATTCATATTCTCCGTTCTTTATTAATCTTTTTGAACGGTAAACAATACATGAGACAAGGAAACAACGAGATGAAATCACAACGAGCTGATATCACGACGGTGCCAGATGCAGTGATAATAATGGCTGGACATTTCCATGTAAGGCCAAAACCTAGGTGAATGGAACGGCAAATCAATGAACCACTGTGCCAAGGGGACCTGCTCCAATGTCGTTGGCTCATTACCTTAAAGGTCATATGAGTTAACGACATCTACAAGTAGTATTCTACCATTAATTCGCGAGCTTTTGCGTATTAGGGCACTAATACTGAATGAAGACTACATACAATCAGTGCTCACAATCAGTACATACAATCAGTGCTCCTCAATCAACATCGAAATACTTTTGCAGGTCGTTGGAGGGTCACTATGGTAGCCCTCGAACAGATTGCAATTTTTCGCATGGAATGACCAGCATGTTCCCCTGACCAAAACTTCATCGAGCACCCTTGCAAAATGCTAGCCTCAGCACCCCAGTACACATCAGTGTTCATGAGCTTTGCCATGTCGTTGATGAAGGTGCTCGAATAATATTACAATCCTTGTTTGTATGTTAATCTAAGATTACACAATGACGCGTGTGAAGGAAAGGAAAGTTGTTGACTAACATGGCAATGGGCTGTCTCATCTGTGTATGACTTATTCGGGTTCAGGATGTATCTATGTGTATCAACCACCTTTCAGTACAATACCGAGCATGCATTGAAAAATATTATGGAAAATGTTTCGGGTATTACAAGGTGTAATGCATGTTTTTAAAACGAATCAGCATAAATGTGTTTCTCCCTTCGGAATGATGATACAACAAAGTTCTGTAGATTGTATATAAATTCCAAATGCGTCGTTTTTGCGACTTAATGACACGGTGAATGGTACGATTAACACCTGACAGGGTACCTGACATAGCTAATGAGGAAATGGATGGGTTTTTATGGATTCCGGTTTACATTTGAAAATTAAATTGATGCAAACATATATGCTGATATGGCTAATAACTCTATGACTTGCTTTGTCATGCTAGTGAACAGATGTGCGCATGCAATATTCACTCCAATGATTAATGTGCCTACCAGAGGTTCAGGAGAGGTTCAGGAGAGGTTGTGTGATCCATTGATAATAGCTACTTTTATGCATCAAATCATCGCAGAAAAATCAACATGGCGTGATGTAATTGCGTGCAGTTTTGGGTTGCTTATTATCTTCCCACAAAGGAAGACAATGGCTCAAAGGCAGAAAAATCTAAAAAAAACATATACTGAAAATAAAGACATAGAATTTAATAGCTTCGCTTATATGAAAACGCATCAAAGTCACAACAATCCTAGTGTCATTGCAATAGTAATATCCCCATTTATAATTACATAGTATAGCGACTTCGAAGTAAAAATTTGCTTTCATATTGTCTGGCACGTGGTAATGAATGTTTTATTAGATGACGATTTTTGTAACCTGTGAAAAACGGGTAAAGCAAAGACAATTATGCATCTCAGGAGGAAAAGGGGAGCAGATTAGATACTAGCCTGATTTTATCCATGAAAAACCACGAATTCTATCCATCTCACGCTTGTAGTCTCAGACGGCCCTCTTATTAGTAGGAGTTAACTAGAAGTACGCCGTCGTATACAACATGAAAAGTTTGTACAACGCATCTCAACTAAATCTGGTTTATATCCACCTGGACGTTTTTGTAGGGAGAGATTATAAGTTGAGTATATCTGCCCGAATTAATCACATGGGCTGTGGAACATAAACATCTCACCAAATGCTTTCACTGTTCGGAGTACAGTTTGTCTTCAGCGAATATCTTAAATCTATCCATTACGTATCGGATCTCTGTAATATGAGACGATAAGGGGCGCTACCTTCTACAACATGTACCAGTTTATAGCGCAAACAAATAGAGTATAATTAGTTACCATACAATAACTGAAAACTTCCTAATATTGTTGTCGGATAAAAGATTCTAGGCGTTGCTAATGGGTCAATTGAGTCTATTGTCATAACATCACTGCCACGTAAAACTCGCTTACAGGATATGATTCATTATTGTTATATCAACACAATAGCATCATCCAAACTGTAGCATCATTATGTTTATATGTATACGATTACAAAACTAGTATATTGTTATCATAAATATTACACCGTAACTAAGCAGGCTTTTGTTCATTTGTATTTGCACAGCTTGTACTCATATGTTATGTATAAAGCACAGTCCTGTTGCAAATTTCATAATTTCGGGCTGAAATGACATGTCTTGTTGAACAGCTGGAAAGCGTTGCACAAAGGAAACTAAACATTTCACAGCATATACAAGTTAGCTGCGTTAGCAGTATTATCATTCATCATGCCCAAATGAAAATAACCAGTTTTCTCTCATATTACTGAGGCACTGCTTACCATGTAACGAGTTTTCTCTCATATTACTGAGGCGCTGCTTACCATGTAACGAGTTTTCTCTCATATTACTGAGGCGCTGCTTACCATGTAACGAGTTTTCTCTCATATTACTGAGGCACTGCTTACCATGTAACGAGTTTTCTCTTACTGAGGCATGTATGTAACGAGTTTTCTCTCATATTACTGAGGCGCTGCTTACCATGTAACGAGTTTTCTCTCATATTACTGAGGCGCTGCTTACCATGTAACGAGTTTTCTCTCATATTACTGAGGCGCTGCTTACCATGTAACGAGTTTTCTCTCATATTACTGAGGCGCTGCTTACCATGTAACGAGTTTTCTCTCATATTACTGAGGCGCTGCTTACCATGTAACGAGTTTTCTATCATATTACTGAGGCGCTGCTTACCATGTAACGAGTTTTCTCTCATATTACTGAGGCGCTGCTTACCATGTAACGAGTTTTCTATCATATTACTGAGGCGCTGCTTACCATGTAACGAGTTTTCTATCATATTACTGAGGCGCTGCTTACCATGTAACGAGTTTTCTCTCATATTACTGAGGCGCTGCTTACCATGTTAACGAGTTTTCTCTCATATTACTGAGGCGCTGCTTACCTTGTTAAAGTTACATGTATGCTAATCATATCAGCATCATATCACAGTATGCATGGCCAATCAAATATTCCGTGTGATATAATCTCCGTATAGATACTAACGTGCTCTACGATGTCAACATCAATCAAATAACCCATGTAATATAACCTCGCTGTAAATCCCAACGTCGCACTAGCCATGTATTCAATTCAACGCGAAATACAAACTTGCATCATTTGCAGCATATCATTTTTAATGTGTGCTGCACGTGGCTTTCCTGACAAGGCACGTGAAATGTCATCATTGGTTTTGCTCGAATGGTGCACTTGGAGCACATTTGCGCCTCACGGAGATGATTGTTATACGTCTCTGCTTTAGCAACAAACATGTGTGTTTGTTCCACTGCGAATGTATATCGGTCATTTTGTATAAACTGCGATACAAACGATTCATTTCATAAGACTGATGACACAAAATGTTGATAGCATTAGAACATGCCTTTACGGCGTATCCGAAGTAGTTGACACGCCAACATTGAATCCATCTTTGTTGATGCATATTAATATTAACAAGCCTTATCTCTAATCGATTGCCCGCACACCACATACTTCAAGGGGATATTTTACACCAAGCTTGGCTGTAGACGATTATTTATGGTTAACCATTTGTCTTGCATACGTCATGGGTTGTTTTTACCTAAGCGTGACAGAAGGCACATTGTGCGTGACTGCAGACCCTTTCAGAGGCCCCCATTGTGCTTGACTGCAAGCCCTTGCCGAAGGCGTATTGTGCATGAGTGCATGCCCTCTCAGAGGCACTCAATTTGAGACTAGGTTTTCATAGCATATACTCATACCTACTGGAAGTCGCCATTGGGTATGGTGGGCCACCAGGACCCCTGGTCCAGTCCCGCTTGTCTGCATACTATACATTGTCATGCCATGCGTAATTTTATGGTGATAGGAGAATTTAAAAAGAAATATTTAGCAAAACCGGACTAGCCATGCTAACGAAACGGGACATAAATGAATTCCAAATGAGACATCGAAACACGCCAAGAACTCAAATTGTATACCACAAGCCTGGCACCCCCCATCATTGACTTCCTTCCGGCTACTGAAGATCAAACCGGCCGATTATAGGTCTTGTACGCTAAGAGTAATATAACAAATGTATAAGCATTTGTTGAATCAAATTCCATCGAAAACTGTCTCTTTTATAGCGCACCATGACTGATGTGAAAGAAAAATAAGGCTTCCGAACTATCCAACTATCTATGGATATAGCGGAAGAGTATTTCTTTGGCGAGAAACGAGCGTGATACTCACTGTCTTTGTTTCACAAATCAAAGTATTTTCATGTCACGTTTGTAAGCAAGGGATTTACATTCAGCAGTTTGCCTCCTGTATGCTTTTGTCTTGTCCCCCATCCCTCAAATCTTGAATACAATCATGTCAGACAGGTACCTGGTAAAAGAAACCACCTGTCAGATCTAATGTCCGAAATGCGAAACAAAACGTACAATGGGAAACCTGCCTGAAAACAATATCCCGTGGATTAACAAACGAGTAGTTCTTGCCTTATCAATAAGCGAAATAATTGGTCTCAACGGCAATTGGTGAAACATTTATCAATCTCTAAGATGCTAGAAGCAACAACACGAAACGTAAACACATGTACTAACACTTGATCAAAGTTTCATACCGATATGGAACACCCCACTCGGTTTTTATACGCCCATGCACATTGATAAGTCAGCAAAGTGGCTTATGAGTCAGCACCACATTCACTGGTGTCAATGCGTCCAGCTTTTAAGGCTGCACATCGTAATGAATTTGGCAATTTGACACACATGCATCACAAAGTGTAGCTTAACGCTGGATGAATCAACGTTAATGTGGCGCTTTATATGTGGTCAGTTCCCTGTAGTAGATGAAGTATGTCACCATTGTGACACCAAACCGGTCAAGGTTCAATACGGACACGTGAACCGAAGCCTTCTCGTTTTGCACAAGCACACCAAAAGTGTTGGCAAGTCGTAAGTGGTGAGAGGGTGCGGTTTTTCCCGATCACATGTGGTCGATCGAGAACCCACACACAACGCTTCAACCATCCTAACAATGTCATCAGGCAGCTGGTAGAGGTATTCCCAGTTGGGATTCGGATAACAATAAGCGTGTCTGATTAATGTGTTTACTCATGTTAAGTCATGGAATCTATTGAAGGGTTCAGTCTCTTACTCATAACTCAGTCTCTTACTCCATTGTTAACTCCTCCAATTGCTCCGATTTTCTCCTCAGATTACCACCTCAGTGTTTCACAAATAATAAATAGCGTGTGCTAATACTTCGGCGCTTTAAAACCTCACTGGTATTGAACAAAAATAGTTTATTTGTTCGGTAATAAATGGACATCCATTCGGTTAGGAGAAAATTGCTTTGATTGACACTTTACCGAGCACAATTGATACGGGACGTTTCATTTCCAGTAGCAGATATAGTGATTGAATCGATTAAATGCCGAATACAATTCATACCTTGATGAGCATTGCGTGAACGAAGGCATGTGAGGCAAACAAACGTTCATCGCCCCTTAGCGGAAACAATTGCAAATACTGACTGCAATGGTTAACGTTTCAGCAATTCATTTAGTTACATGCTTTGGGTATATCGTGAGTTATGTTAGCGTCTACATCCAGCGCTACGTCACATTGAGTCAGCCATTTTAATCATGGAACATTTGCAAACCAATGCCAAATGGCTATGATCAGCTAGAGAGTCGTCACGGTGCAAACGCAAATATACAGGCACGTGGTTTATGATGAAATAATGGTGAGTAGAAAATTATTTGTAATGATCGCATTTCTAAGTGCAGTCTCTCTATTATCTTTCATGCATGCGTAGCACAGTAAGTGATTGGACTTTTATATATATATATATAATATATATATATATATATATATATATATATATATAAATATAGATGTATATATATATATATATATATATAGATATATATAGATATATATATATATATTTACATATATATATATATATTATATATATATAGATATATATATATATATATATATAATATATATATATATATAGAGATATATATATACATATATCTATATATATATATATATCTATATATATATATATATCTATCTCTATATATC